>QEOT01002562.1:192915-405660 GCA_003123785.1 Pterocarya stenoptera
GGGGGGGGGGGGGGGGGGGGGGGTGTCTGGTGTTGCAGCTTAAAACATATAGAGTGAGAGTAGAAATCCTGCTTACAGAATTTCCATGTTTCGAAGCTCAGCAAATGTTGAGGGAAATTCACCACCCAACCCACTACTGTCTAGATAACTGTAATACCAAGCAATGTACACCCTATCATCATCTGAAATGTTGAAACATGCATTTATTCGTAGAAAAAAAATTAAAAAGAATAAATGTTGGAACTTACATTGCCCGTAGTTTGACCAAATTACCAAGTTCTGGTGGGAGAGTTCCAGAGAAATTGTTATGGCCAATAGACCTGCATAATATATATACAAAGAGTTATTGGAATGAATAAGAAATGAAGTAAATTTCTTACATCGTTATTTCAAGTATAATGCATTTCTACGTTATTAAAGCATATTTTCCTGCCATTAGAAAAGTTAAAGCAATCCTCTCGAACACATGATGTTTCTTAATGGTACCAGTCAAAGAGATTTGAATCACTTGAACCTTTCCGAAATCCATCACCGTCCTATGTAGGCATGTCAAAAGGGACGGGGAGTTGATTACCCCCAAGAAAAATAAAAAAGTGAACCATCCTTTCATGACTAGAAGCAACTTCATTTAAGAGGCCATCAAGTAATTTATGTACATTTGGGAGGTATAAACATTTTCAAGTAAAGAAGTCTTTCCACTTCTTCCTTTTTTCTCCCCTTGTGGTGAGTGAGTTTAATTTAAAACTATTATAAAGCAACTGGTCACTTGAGCAAGACCTGGCTGGCAAACATCCCCCTACCCCCTTTCCCATCTTCCAGGAGCAAACTTCATTCTAGCAGTACAAAAGCTATTGCCAACAGCTAGCATTAGAGAAAGCAGTGAGAATCAAAGACTGCAAGGAAAAGGAAATAAAACAAGCACCAAGGGATGCCATCGAGTAAGAGGAAGCATGCCTGAGCTAACAAAAGGCAAGATCAAAAGAATTAGATGTCTAAAAGGCAAATTGAAAGCATTTTCAGACAGGTAGTTACAAAGACCTAGAGGACCAAGAAAAGTCTAGTTTATTTTATTTTTTTACTTTTGGATGAGTAAGGAAAACCTAGTTTACTCATAATAAACATGGCTTCTTCTTCTAGGATGAGTTTAAGCAACCAATGAAATGGCAGGACAAGGTGGAGGATCAGTAGGTTTTTGTGAAAGCTCTCATCATGTTATTGCTGAAAAGATGATGAGAGCACTTTCAAACATGGCTTCTTATTTGACGTTGAGACATCCACACTTCCATTGTTTGTAAGGGAAGGCTAACTGTATGCTGGTTGAGAGCTGTATGAGCGGTCATGTCCATGTAGGACTACGTGAGAAGGGAGGTGGACAGAAATGGCCTTCTTGTACTTCACTACCGTGAACCTTAAACTAGCAAGAAAGCTACCCGCCCAGATTTATACTTACAAGTTGGGAGGGAGCGGGATGGCTCTGTCTATTCTAAGAATGGGCTAGAGGAGTTTGGGTATGAGCCGAGTCCTATTTGCTCGTTGCCTTCGGGACCAAACTGTCCATAGGATCGGCAGATTCTATGATTGGAAGATTCTATCCATATCTTTCTTACCTTATTTACATTAGCTGTACAGATTAGTTTTCCTTTCTTAGCTTTGCCGTGTATAGCTCAAATTGTATGGTTGTGTATAGCTAGTTTTCCATATATAGAGTTTCCATGTATAGCTACCAAACTTTTCTATTTAATGGAATTCTCACAATGGTGAGAGGCATTCGGTCAATCTGATATGGTATCAGAGCTTGTGTTCTGAACCTAGAGAATACACACTTCCTAGTTTTTTTTTCTTTGGTTTTCTTGAATTTAGTCCTAGGGGCTCTCGGACTCTAGCCCAGTTTTTTTTGGGTTCTTGTTTTTCTGGTGGTTGCGGCAGCACATCTGTGGTGCTATCTTGGAATTTTCTTTGGGTTTCTTCGCTGCTGGGCTCTTGGAGATTTTTGATTCTCGATATTCTCAGGTTATTTGGAGGTTTGTTCTTAGGCTCTTTTACGGTGTTTTTGTCTGGGCTATATTTCTGTCTTCACAATGTCTGGAGAGAACTCTATTATTCGTTTCAATGGGAAGAACCATCTTAGTTGGGAGTTTCAGTTTAAGATGTTTGTGAAAGGAAAGGAGTTGTGGGGGCATATTGATGGGACATCTTCAGCCTCTAAAGTCCCCAAGGAACTCAGTCCATGGGAGGCAAAGGATGAACGCATTGTCTCTTGGCTGCTGGGCTCCATTGAACCACATATGGTGAACAACTTGAGGTCTTTTTCTACAGCTAAAGAGATGTGGGAATATCTAGGGCAGAAATATAATCAAGACAACAATGCACCCCGTTTTCAATTGGAATTGGAGATAGCAAATTTCAGTCAAGGTAACCTT
Organism: Pterocarya stenoptera; assembly: GCA_003123785.1. Lineage (NCBI taxonomy): Eukaryota > Viridiplantae > Streptophyta > Magnoliopsida > Fagales > Juglandaceae > Pterocarya > Pterocarya stenoptera. The sequence goes on from QEOT01002562.1 coordinate 195,336, forward strand.
TCTATTAAACAGTATTATTCTGGTTTCTTGAACTTGTGGAGCGAAAATTCGAGTATTATACATGCTAAGGTACCCAAGGAGGCGTTGTCCGCACATCAGACAATTCATGAGGAGATTAGACGTGATCAATTTCTGATGAAATTAAGGCCAGAATATGAGGCTACCCGGGCTGGGTTATTAAACCGAAATCCAGTTCCTACATTAGATGTTTGTCTTGGAGAGTTGCTGCGGGAAGAACAGAAGATTGGCTACTCAGGAAGGAATGGGACAAGAGAGGCTGCATTCAGTGATGGTGAATGTTGCCTATGCAGCCCAGGGAAGAGGAAGAGGAAGAGGAAAAAGTCAAATCCAGTGCTACAGTTGCAAAGTATTTGGCCATATTGCTACCAACTACACAAAGCCATATTGTAAATATTGCAGGAAACCGGGGCACATCATTAAAGAGTGTCCAATCTGTCCTCAAAATCGGCAAGCACAGGCCTTTCAAGCTGCTGTCCAAGCTACACCTGCAACACAATCTTCACCTATTGTAGCTCCGACAGTCACTATAGCAAGTACTAGTCAGGCTGTCCTCACTCCTGGGATGGTCCAGCAGATGATCATCTCAGCCTTTTCTGCATTTGGACTTCAAGGTAATGTTAAGACAGTCTCCTCTCCTTGGTTTGTTGATTCAGGAGCTTCCAATCACATTAGTGGTCAGTCTGAATCATTGCTTAATGTTCGGAGTTATAATGGTCCTCAATACATTTAGATTGCAAATGAGAGTCACCTACCTATTAATGCATTTGGTGATATTGGATCTTCCTTCCATAGCGTGTTTGTGTCTCCTGGGTTATCTACTAATTTGATTTCAGTTGAACAGCTAGTGGATAATAACTGTAACGTTTCCTTCTCTCGTGGTGGTTGTCTTGTACAGGATCAAGTGTCGGGGAAGGTGATCGTGAAGCGGCCTAAAGTTGGGCGATTGTTTCCTCTACAATTTTCTATTCCTAGAGATCTTTGGCTTGTAGTACTGTAAGCAATTAGAGTGACGTTTGGCACAAGCGATTAGGCCATCCCAATTCTATGATTTTACATCATTTGTTCAAGCATGGTTTTCTGGGCAATAAAGATCAGATTTCTACTCATGGCTTGTCTATTGATTGTACTTCTTGCAAATTTGGCAAAGCAAAATTCTTCCTTTTCCTATACATGGTAGTCGCGCTACCAAATGTTTTGATGTTATCCATAATGATGTTTGGGGTATTACACTAGTTGCTTCGCATGGCCATTATAAATATTTTGTGACGTTCATTGATGATTATAGCCATTTTACTTGGGTGTATTTTCTCCGTTCTAAGGGGGAGGTGCTTCGGGTTTTTCAGACGTTTGTTGCCTACCTTGAGACCCAGTTTTCTACATGTCTTAAGGTTTTGAGGTCAGATAATGGTGGTGAGTATATGTCTCATGCTTTCCAAGCCTTTTTGCAGTAGAAAGGTATTATTTCTCAGCGTTCTTGCCCTTATACACCTCAACAGAACGGTATGGCTAAACGCAAGAATGACCATCTATTAGATGTTGTTCGGACTTTGCTTTTAGAGTCTTCTGTTCCTCCTAAGCTTTGGGTGGAAGCTTTGTCCACTATTGTCTATCTGATTAATTGTCTGTCATCTCAAATTTTGGACTTTGAGTTACCATATTATCGTCTGTTTGGTTCACATCCTAGCTATCAAGCCTTGCATACATTTGGATGTGTGTGCTTTGTTTATCTACCTCCTCATGACCATCACAAACTTACTGCTCAATCTGTTCAATGTGCTTTCTTGGGATACAATGTGCCTCAAAAAGGTTTTGTGTGCTTTGATGTTGCAGCCAATCGCATTCATATTTCAAGGAATGTGATCTTCTTTGAGAATCAATATTTCTTTCAAAGCCATGTTGTTCCTAGTTCTGATCTGGCTATGCTTCCTAACTTTGATGATGTATCTCGGCCTGTTGAGCGCTTTAAACCAAGTGTTGTTTATCAGAGACGACAACCTCCACTTCTATCACCGCCCTTTCCCGACTCTGATCTGGCATCTGTTCCTGAAGCTTCTACTCCTCGGCGTTCCTCCCGACCTTCTCATCCACCGGAAAGGTATGGCTTTTCCCACCATCGCTCAATGCAACTTTATCAAATCAATGTGCCCAATTCTTACTCTCAGGCAACTACAAAAGCTTGTTGGGTAAAGGCTATGGATGAAGAGATGCAAGCTTTGCAGTAGAACCATACTTGAGATATTGTTTCTTGTCCATCTGGTGTTAAGCCCATTGGGTGTAAATGGGTATACACCATCAAGCTAAAATCTGATGGTTCTCTAGACAGGTATAAAGCACAGTTGGTGGCGCTTGATAACCGGTAGGAGTATGGGGTGGATTATGAGAAGACCTTTGCTCCTGTGGCTTAAATGACTACCATCTTAGCCATAGGTGCCTCAAAGGGTTGGCCTTTAATGCAGATGGATGTCAAGAATGCCTTTTTGCATTGTGATCTTAAGGAGGAGATCTATATGACTCCACCACAGGGCTTGTTTGTTACTCCTTCTTCATATGTGTGCTGGTTAAAAAGGTCTCTCTATGGATTGAAATAGGCTCCTCAAGCTTGGTTTGATAAGTTCTAGTCTACTTTACTTGATTTTTCCTTTGTCCAAAGCCAATATGATTCTTCCTTGCTTTTGCACAAGACGGCTAGTGGTATTGTGTTGCTTCTGGTTTATGTGGATGATATCGTTATTACAGGGACCGATTCTGTATTGATTCCGCAGCTCCAACAACATCTCAAAACCTCTTTTCATATTAAGGATTTAGGTCCTCTGCAGTATTTCTTAGGTCTTGAAGTGAAATCTACTCTTGCCAGTACTTTCTAACATCAGCACAAGTATGCTCAGAAGTTGATTGCATTGGCAGGTCTTCAGGAAGGAAATTCTGTGCAAACTCCCATGGAGGTGAATGTGAAGCATCATAAGGATGAGGGCAAGCTTTTACCCGATCCTTCTCTCTATCGACAAATTGGTCAGCAACCTGAACTATTTGACCATCACTAGGCCTAACATTTCTTTTGCAGTTCAGTAGGTTAGTCAGTTTATGCAGACTCCCCGTCTTTCACACTTGACTGCTGTCCGTCGCATTGTCCAGTACCTAAGGGGTACTTCTGATTGCAGTCTTTACTTTCCTATTGCATCACCAATTCAGTTGGTGGCTTATAGTGATGTTGATTGTGCGAGTTGCGTGAATAATAACCGTTTAGTCACTGGTTGATGGATGTTTCTTGGAAATGCACTTATTTCATGGAAAAGTAAGAAACAAACTCGGGTCTCCAAGTCCTCCACTGAGTTCAAGTATCGTGCCATGTCTTCTGCTTGCTCTGAGATTGTTTGGCTTCGTGGGTTGTTGAGAGAGCTTGGTTTCTCTCAGAACGAGCCTACTCCTCTTTATGCTGACAACACTAGTGCTATTCAGATTGTTGACAATCCGGTCTTCCATGAACACACCAAGCACATGTCAATTTGTCTGAATGACCTTCATGTCTTGAGACCTTTCATATATATAGAAACTATACAGCAAGATATAAAAGCATTTTCCTCTAATTACAACCGAGATTTTCTCTCAATCCCCTAGCTGTATACAAAATAAGGAAAGCTGAAGACATAAGGAAAGTCTACTCTATACAAAATAAGGAAAGCCAGCTGCAGCAAACCTAACTAATAGGTTGCCGCACGTCCTATTAACATCCCCCCCTCAAATTGATGTGGGCAGATCAAGAAGCATCAAATTTTCAATCATGAACTGATGTCGGTGCCGAGTAAGAGCTTTGGTGAATACATCGGCTGTCTGAAGAACAGTGGAAATATGAGGAAGAGTAATCACACCCCTATCAAAAGCTTCACGTATGGAATGACAATCCACTTCGATGTGCTTGGTCTGCTCATGAAAGACCCGATTAGCAGTAATCTGAATAACAATCGTGTTGTCAGTATGAAGTGGAGTAGGCTGGAGATGAGGAAAACCAAGTTTTGCTAACAACCCACGAAGCCACACATCTCAGAATAGGCAGAAGACATAGCACGATACTTGGACTCCGTAGAGGATTTTGAAACCCGAGCCTGCTTCTTACTCTTCCAAGAGATAAGAGCATTTACGAGAAACATGCACCACCCAGTGACAGAATGATGAGTGTCTGCACATCCTGCCCAATCTGCATCACTGTAACCTGCCAATAGAATAGGAGATCCAACTGGAAAGAACAACCCATGTCGAGAAGTCCCCTTGAGATAACGAATGATACGTCGAACAGTAGCAAGATGAAGCTGGCAAGGTGCCTGCATAAACTGACTAACATGTTGGACAGCAAAGGAAATATCGGGTTTTGTAATCGTTAAATAGTTTCAATTCCCAACCAAATGCCTGTAGAATGAGGGATCAGAAAGAAGCTCCCCTTCCCCTTGTTGCAGTTTCAAATTCACCTCCAAAGGTGTAAGAATTGAATTTCCTTCCTGAAGACCAGCCAAAGTAATCACCTCCTGTGTATACTTGTGCTAATGCAAATATGTACCTTCTAATGTGGTTTGAACCTCAAGGCCGAGGAAATACTGCAGATGGCCAAGATCTTTCACATGAAACGAAGCCTTGAGGTGCTGTTGTAATTGCTCAATCAACTGGGAGTTCGTTCCTGTAATCACTGTCAAAATGCCGCATACCCTCTTGAGGTATTCTTCTCATTTAAATAGACAAATAGTTCTGAGGTTACAAAGATAAGATTTGGATAAAATCTCCAACTGACTAACTGACTGCCTGATTTTATCCACTAAGTAATTTAAATACAAGAGTAATTTAAATACAAGATAACTATGAGGAAACATATCCTATTTAGGGGACTGCAGAAAACATTTCCTTTGATACCCTCCCTCAAAGTGATGCTAGTGAGTCAACTAGCAGCAATTTGCTAACTAGGTATTGATGCCGTTGTCGAGTCAAAGCTTTGGTGAAGATATCAGCTACTTGGTGTTCAGTTGGCACATGAGGGAGAATGATGGCTTTAGATTCATGGGCACCTCGAATATAGTGACAATCAACCTCGATGTGCTTCGTACGTTCATGAAAAACTGGATTGGCTACAATTTGAATGGCACTTGTATTATCACCATGAAGAGGCGTGGGATGTGTCTATGTGAACCCGAGTTCTAAAAGAATACCACGCAACCACATAATTTCTGAACATGCAGCCGACATTGCCCTATATTCAGCTTCTGTAGATGACTTAGATACACAATCTTACTTTTTACACTTCCAAGAGATAAGAGAATTCCCAAGGAAGACACACCATCCAGTAGTAGAGTAGTAGAACTGGAACCAGCAGGAACTGAAGCATGAGTGGCGGCAGTAGGAGCTGCAGAAGAAGATGTACCCGAGAGATCAACCAAGGTGGAATAGGCACGCTCTTGCTTTCGAGGAGGCCGGATTGGACAATTTTTGATAATATGTCCTGATTTTTTGCAGTAATTACAAAATTTCTTCGGACAGTGGGTGGCAATGTGACCAAAACTCTTGCAACTATAGCATTGTGTAGTGCTATAGTCTCGGCCCTTGGATCTTCCTTGGGCAGTAAATGCCACTTGAGCAGGAGGAGTTAGGTGTTGTTCCATTGTACTCCGAGTAAATAACCTTTGCTCCTCCCAAAGCAAATCGCCCAAACAAACATCAAGAGAAGGAACGGGATCTCTATTCATCAACTGAGAACGAACTGATTCGAACTCTGGATGTAGTTTCATAAGAAACTGATCCCTCCTACTGGTTTCATGCACACTTTGCATATGAGGAAGACCAGCGGCAGAGATAGAGGAATACACAATATCAGTGTATTCAGCCCATAGATTTGAAAAACTAGAATAGAATTCCTCTACAGATAAGACACCTTGAGAAAAATTAGTCATCTCAAATTCTAATTGAAACCTTCAAGCGGAATTATTCTAAGTATAGATTCTCTTTAAACACTCCCACATAGCCTCGGAAGTTTTGTAGGGACGTAGATTGAGAATGATGTGGGGCTCCATAGAGCCTAGGATCCAAGACATGATCTTGGCATCCTTACTCTCCCATTTAGCTAGCTCTGTTGCACTTTATGGGGCTGGAGTCTTACCATTAACATGACCACAGAGTTCTTTACCCTTTACAAGAAGTTGAAAATGAAATGCCCAAGCAGAATAATTTTTACCATTAAAACGAATGCACAAAGAATCAGATTTTTCAGATGCCATATGGACAGACCTGTCAAATGTTTGAGAGCCAAAATTGGGTTGAATTTGGAAACAAGAACCACGGAAGACGAGCCCAAGCCAAGTCTTGAAAAAACAGAAATGGAGAAGCCTAGGAACAGAGACCCCTGTGCAACTTTTTTCTTCCACTGCTGATCACACCAGAAATTTGAAACAAGAAGCCAAGAATACACGACAAGAGGCAAGGAACAGAGGCCCCGTGAGGATCTGTGGGTTTGTTCTGCACTGTGCAAGAGATGAGAATTGCGATGGAGAAACCGAGACCAACACAAAGGACACTGACAGACTAAGATCACCCAGACAGTGCCGACAGTCACACGAGAAAGCGTCGACTTACACCCCAAACCACCCAGCACAGGAAGCGTCGACTTACACCCAGCACAGAAAGCGTCGACTTACACCCCAGACCACCCAGACAGTGCCGACAGTCACACGAGAGGCAAAAACAGCTGCTGAAGACGCCGATAAAGGAAGTTGGAATGCACCGATAACCACGAGAGGAACACGAGAGGCAAAAATCACCTCTGAAGTTTGCCGATAAAGAAACTCTGAAGGTATGAAAAGAGAACCAAGAAACAAAAAGAAAATCACGATGGCATAGAAGTGCTGAGAATCCTTTAGACGGAGAACAAGACTTGGGAGAAAAAAAAATCGAAGAGAGCACGGTATTTAGTAACCTGCTCTTGATACCATGTCAAAATGCCGCACACCCTCTTGAGGTATTCTTCTCATTTAAATAGACAAATAGTTCTGAGGTTACAAAAATAAGATTTGGATAAAATCTCCAACTGACTAACTGCCTGAGTTTATCCACTAAGTAATTTAAATACAAGAGTAATTTAAATACAAGATAACTATGAGGAAACATATCCTATTTAGGGGACTGCAGAAAACATTTCCTTTGATAATCACGATATCATCCACATAGACCCAAAGTAAGACAATCCCAGTAGCAGTCTTTCGGAGAAATAGAGATGAATCAAAATTGCTTTGAACAAAATTGAAATTAAGAAGAGTGGAACGAAACTTATCAAACCAAGCACGCGGTGCCTGCTTTAAGCCATACTAAGACCATTTCAGGCGACAAACATCTAAAGATGGTGTAGAAAACAAACCTTGGGGAGGTGTCATATAGATTTCCTCCTTGAGGTCCCCATGTAGAAAAGCGTTCTTGACATCCATCTACCAGAGAGCCCAACCTTTGGAGGCAGCAGTGGCCAAGACGGTCTGCACCGTAGTCATCTTAGCGAAAGGTGCAAAAGTTTCATCATAATCACTGCCATACTCCTGGCGATTTCCAAGTGCCACTAGACGAGCCTTATACCTCTCTAAGGAGCCATCATATCAAAACTTAACTGAATAGATCCATTTACACCCAATAGGTTTCACACCAGGAGGACAAGATACAATATCCTATGTGCGATTTTCCTATAGTGCCTGAAACCCTTCTTGCATAGCTCGTTGCCAACAAGCTTGCAAACATGCCTGAGAATAAGAACGAGGCACTACAATAGTATCCAAAGTCGCAGTGAGTGAGGTATGAGGAAAACCCTACCTATCTGGGGGTTGAGTGACTCTGCTAGACCGTCGAGGTGCAATGTCCACTGGATCAGGTGGGGAATCGATGTCGGGAAGGGGCGTTGCTGGGCGTGGACGACGACTTTGGTATACAACACCTAAGATAAGCACATTGTAAAGAAGGGTCGAACTCCTTACTTATGGAACTACTAGTAGCTGGAGGGCAAGATAGACCAAAAAGCCAATCAAGGCAGGAAGATGGTGTAAGATAGATATAGCTGTTATTCATTAGACGGGACGAACTAACTTCCTAAAACAGAAAGCAGACTATAAGATCAATATTGTGGAATGCTAAAAGGATAGCAACGGTGTGTAGTGGTTGTTTTGGAGACAACATATGCTGTACTGATATCGACACAAACAAGTCCTCTCATTTCACCAGTCTCAACAAGACTAGTAAAGGATGCATGGGGTGCACGTGGAGAATTCATTCCCAAGTCAACATCTATTGTTTTTTTCTGCAAGTATAGTTAACCTCAAAGCTCTCTCCCATCTTAAAAGAACTTTCTAGCTAGTGACCCTGTTGAGGACCCTTATGACCAAGCATCCATCAATGCAGTTCGACTTCCGGAAGCAACAATCTGCTTCTCAACAAAGACAGTTCCAATCCCAACCCTGTTGAGGACCGACCAAGCATCCATTGTTTTGCATTCCTAGTTAAAAAACAGTGTTCTATGAATAGATTTTTACTTAGTACTCAGAGTTCCCAAGGTATTGTTTTGCATCCTTTTTCCTTTCTTTTCTTTCTTTTTACCCCTCCTAAAATGTCTATATGAGATTTTTTTTTTCCAGAAGTTTTCCACAAGATTCGAATATGATGTTGTGTGTGCGCATACATATATTGTATCTGCGATGTACTTTGATCTGAAAGACAAGGCCTTATTACGCAGCAGTATAAGCAAGTTTTACTACAAAAACAAGATCGCTATTGACAATTCCTGCTAACAACCAAAGTACATTTAATTGTGGAGAATGCTCTGAATTCTTACAGCAATGTCAACTCCGTAAGGTTTCCAAGCTCCTTTGGGATGGGCCCAGAAAATGCATTAAGGGCAATTGACCTAACAGATAAAACAAAAAAGAAAACAGGAATCAGAATTAGGAATTAGAGCTAACCAGGAGACCTTATATTTCGGGTAACAACCATGATGTTGACTATTTCAACAGTTACAGAATGGTGCCCTATGCGAAACCATGAAAATTCACTATGTCAATTTTTTTGTACAAAGTACTCCATCGCAAACCATTTGAGGAATGGCACCCTGAATGATGATATAAACATAAATTTAAATGCAACAATATATAAGATTTGATTGGATGAGTGGCCCAAAAAGTACTAGTTTTCAAAATAGACAGCATATTTTTGTAAAATCATTTGAGTAGCTTTTTATTAGTAATGCAATTTTATTGAACGTGCAGATGTACACAACCCTATTACAGAGGAAATACATAAAAGGATACAGCCAAGTAGAAAATAAAAATAAAAATAAAAACAGCAAAAGTTTTTAAAAATCTAGAAAGCTAAAAAGTGGGAACTATCATTGTGAGCAGCCATCCAAACATAGAGAGTTCTACATTGTGGTGTTTAGTTCTTTCGTCGTCCTATCATGGTCTCCAAAACTTTGGCCAATGTGTTTTCACCAAATGCACCACATTAAGCACAAAGGGGCTCTCTGTCAAACTTCTGAATTTTTACGATTTCCACAAGGACTTTGCCACAATTCCAACAACTCCACCACCCGCTAGAATTTGACCCACTCAATCCCGGACATACTAACATTGCGGCCCATAATTCTCCAACAAATTCACAATGTAACAAAGGTGATCAATTCTTTCCCCATTCTACTTGCACATTGGGCACCATTATTTTTTAAAATGTGCCTCTTTCTTAAATTGTCCATAGAGACAATATCTTTCCAAAGGTGGCCGCCAAAAACAATCTACCCTTGAAAGCATCTTGTGTCTCCAACCTCTAACTAGAGGGATGGGTACATTAAAGAAATATTCAACCTTAGATCCACCTTTGGAGGAGATCCAATATATTTGATCTTCACTGCCTCTTCTCCACCTAAAGGAGAACTTGTAAAAGAACAAAGAAAACAATTCCATGTCCCAATTGTGGGCCTGATCTAATAACGTTAACATTCCAATGGAGCACATTATCAAAAATCTCCATGTGTTCTGCAATAATTGGGATAGACCGAACAATCAAACCCCGTTTGGATTTCAAGATGGTCTCATCTCATCCTATCTCTTCTCAACATCCAAATACCACAAATACAAACACTTTAATTTCACATCTTCAACATTTTCATCTAATCGTTACCTAATCATTACAGCTTTTCCAAATTTTCAGACAAAAAAAATACAAAAAACAATTCAACTTTTTCAAATTTCAAAATAAAAATAATATTAAAAAATTTTATTCTAACAATCTTTTAACTTTATAATATTTTTATTCAACTTTTTCTCTCTCATTATCCAAAATCCCATAAACCATCTTAACTCAAACTATTTCACTACTATTCACAAACTATTTCACTACTATTCACAAATTTCTCATCTCATCTCATCTCAACATCCAAACGAGACCTTAAGGGAAGATAGTCTTCAAAGGATAGTGTAGAATTATAGGGAGATTTAATTTGATGATCTGTCAGCAATGTTAGGGGCTAAGATTGAGGAGATCTACAGCTAACAGATCATGGTTTCTTATCCCATGATTTTAGGGGATTTGGTAGTCTGTTACCAAATCCGTAGATATGAGTTTCCTTTTTTATAGCTTTCTGTTTTAGGTAGTTTTGATTCTTTCCTAGGTAAGTTGTAAATATCCCTAAAATAGATGAGTATTATCATCTATATATAGAAGGGAATGTAATTCGAAATATTGTGAAAAATATTGAGTTTTTCCTTCCAATTCGATAGATAGTCCCTAACCAAAATTTGCTTTTAGAACAATCACCCTCCTGATATCTAACAAAACAAGAGATGTTCCCCACCCTCTCCTCATGTTTTTCCACAGACCAACCCCACAAGGCCCACCAAATATATATATATATGAACACCATATACTCCACATGCTACCATATTTTGCATCAACCACCAAGTGCCACAAAGCTTGCCTCGCTGTAGCATAACACTAACCATTTCCCTAGCGAAGCTTAATTGAGTAAACGCAAACTTCTGATCCTCAGAACTGCCTGACAAAGCTAGGGATGCAGACCTTTGACCACTTGACTAGGTGGAACTTGAACTCATCGATAACTCCTCCCCATAAGAAATCCCACTTAAGCTTCTCAAGTGGACAACTGGGTATAAGTTTAGAGAAAAATCCCAACAAACCTCAATCCATCCAAAGGGGGAGAGAGGGAAAAGAGAAAAATGAAGAAAGAAAAACTCGGCAATCCGTAGATCATTTTTATCTACTACTTTAGATATATAAGAAGAAACATAATATATAAATCAAATAGACTCAAAAGATGCAACCGCATCCTATATATAATAGAAATTTTGATCATTTCTTCAGTTACCTTACTGTTTTCTCCAGTCTTTTTGTAACTAAATAGAAATTTTCTTTTTGTAAGTAAATGTTTCCACTGAAGAAATCTACTGATGAAAGCCAATTTAAAATCCAGAGAGCTTAATCTCTACATAAAAGTTAGGAGAAAGATACAATAACTATATTAATGTGATGACTAGCTGCGTGATTAAGCAGCAACCCATAAACTAAATTAGTAATTTTTTTCTGAGCACAATTCAATTATCAAGCACAGAAAACTTCCAATTACAAGTGATAGTTTTTTTTCTATACTTACAGTTCCTGCAATTTAGGTAAGTTTCCAATAAATGCTGGCAAGGTACCCGTGAAGAAATTTTGATCAATCTTCCTAAAATTCCAAAGAAGAAACAATAATTATCACCGGCTCTAGTTCTTGTATCATGAAAAGATAATGTGTAGTTAAAAAAAGTAAAAAGACGAAGTTAATTTTCAGAAAATAAAGGCCAAGCGGAGGTACTGAGTAATCCATACAAAAGGGTCAGATATTTCAAAGCCACAATATCTTCTGGAATAACTCCAACTTTTTCCAGAGCATAAACTCTCCTGGAAAAACAAACAAACGGTTAGTATGCAATAAGTAATGGAGATGTTTCGAAAACCGTACCTGCCAATGTTATACTGAAAACTACAATGTTAGACGTACATCTAGCATATTTATCAAACCAACAGATTCTAGCCTGCATTAGAACGGAAGTAAATCCATTTCTTGAAATGGATTGGGCGCTGAAGATAGTTGAGGAAATCTCAAAGCGCTGGTTTGGTCTTGACTCTGGAGCAGACGTAAAAGATACTTCGCTAAGTTGGCAGTGCCTGTTCAGTGAATCAATCCTAACGGCCGGTTTGGATATAAAAATCTATCAATTCATCTCAATTGTTTGATAATTATAATATTTTAAAATTTTTTTAAAAAATATAATAAATAATTTAATTTTTTTAATTTTTAAAATAACAATAATATTTTATTCAATTTTTAATTTTTAACTTTTATCTCAGCTCATCGATTTCAATTCCTTATCTAAATTAGAAATAGACTTTTGGAGCTTCAAAGACGCTGGCCACATAACTTTTTTCCTTCTATTTTTTCTCTTATTAAATATATGTTATATAAATAACGAGTAGAAGAATTAAATAAATTTAAGAAAAATAAAAAAAAAACAAAATTTTAAAAATAATAAAAAATAAAAATATATAATATGTGATATATAAAGATAATAAATAGTAAACTCTGCTGAATAATGCCAGTTTATTTTACACGCACAGAACCTCGTTGTCTTTCGAGACTAGACATTGCCCTGGACCTTCTTGTACAGTTGTACCCGTAGGCTGTACTCCCTTTTTTATTTTTTATTTTTTTATTTTTTATTTTTTTATTTTTTAAGTTTTGGGTTTTTTTTCACGTTTTTACATTTTTTAGTATTTTAGAATTTTATTGTTTAATTTATATGAATTTTTAACTATATTTATATAAGTTTATAATTTTAAAAAAAAAAAATTATAAACAAAAATATTTTATAAAAATAAGCTCACTTTCAAATATGGTTTGATATGAATCGTACTAGTAAATCTATTTTATAGTAAACAAACATGAGTGAGTTTGGATGTTGAAGTGAGTTGAGTTAAGTTGAGTTAAGATGATAAAATATTATTTGAATATTATTTTTTAATATTAAAGTTGTTTTGGAATTTGAAAAAGTTGAATTATTTATTATATTTTATATTAGAATTTGAAAAATGTGTAATAATGAGTTGAGATGAATTGGGATGAGTTGGGGATCCAAACGAATCATGTACACTAATATATAACAACTAGTTCAATTACTTTAGGAATTTTATATTTGTGAAATTTTTTGCGAAACTAAAGCCTCATTTATATAGTGAGATAAGATAAGTAATTTTAGATAAAAATTGAAAATTGAATAAAATATTATTAGAATATTATTTTTTAATATTATTATTATTTAAAAATTTTAAAAATTAAATTATTTATTATATTTTTTTTAAATTTAAAAAAATTATAATAATTAGATGAAATAAAATGAAATAAAATCATTTCTGTATCTAAACAGAGTCTTGACACTTCTCACGTACCTTATTAAGAAACATGTATGAAAGGACGATCACTATCGATGTGGCACAGGCACTTACAATGGTTTAATAGTTTTTTGATAAATGGACTAATTTAATTGTTATTAAAAAAGAAAGGATTCAAAAAATTCAATTAAAAAATATATACTCAAAATTTTTTATTCGACCCTTCTTACTACTTCATATATCTGGCCGTTGACAAGAATCCTCACTAATAAGATACTCCAAAATCTATACGTTTCAAAGTAATCTTTTTAATTGATTAAGATTTAAATTTAGGAGACTTAAATGATAAATCAAAAAAATGCTATTTTATTGCTCATCAAGACCCACTAGTCACCTGAGCTATTATATATGTATGCACTTGCATATATGTATGTATGTATATAACACATACATACTTACTAAAATCAAACGTCCATAGTACATAAATAATAAATCATAGATAGATTGAACTGTTGAATTGAAAAAAATCAGGTACTATTATATTAGAGTGTAAGTGTAATTTTCACAAACATATCACAAATTATATTTAGTAATGGCACAAAAACTTTACTAGATGTAATTTACAAATAATATTATAAATTAGATCATGTTAATCTAGGATTGACTGAACTATGTATGACTTGGGGTTAGAATTTTGAGACCAACTTTTCACATCCAATGTATTATGCCTGATCAATTTAGTTGATAAATCTACTAATTTATTTATCATAATCAATCTAGCTCCTTTGTCATTTGATAAAATACTTTAGGTGATTTTTTCATTAACTATAAATAAATAAATAATAATAAATAATTAGAAGAGAGATAGAGACGTACAGTTGAGTGATGTGGCAAGTTGAGCCACTGTCATAACTACAATCGCAAAGGATGGTTGGATTATTATCACCACTTTCAAATAGCGTTTCATCGAGGGCAGATCCGGTACATAGCTCTCCGCTTATGTTCCATAATGATACAGCTTGCGCATCCCATTGTTGGAATATTGAGTTCAATGCCTTGGCTGTCTCGCATCAATCCAAAATTAACAAAAATTGCTATAGAAAACACTATCCATACACAAAACTAAAGGCTTTTCATTGCAATCCAAATAGCTTAGAAGCTAAGTACATGAATTAACGTACTTTTTAACACTAGTATCATGTAAAGCTAATCAACTTATATTTTGATTGTATTTAAAACTTATCTAGATGCATTGCTTCTAGTATTATATCACATCATATATACACGAGTAATTATTTATATAGGGTACAATTCCTTTATAAAAACAAAAAAAAAAAATAGATCCCGTCATAAAAAAGTATAAAAAAATAAAAAAAATGAAAGATATATAATCATTTTTATAACCTTTTATACAATTATATTTTAAATTAAAGGTACTTTTATAAAATAACTTATAAAAGTAACATCATTTAACATAAATACACTAGTTTTAAAATAAGGTTGTATAAAATGTTATAAACAGGGTTGAAAACGGATTATTACTAAAAGAAATTACTTTTTCTAGTTGATTCACTTATTTATAAAAAGTCTTACGTGTTTGTACTCATCATTACTACCATGTATACATGGAGTCCACACAACAAAGTACTTCGTCCCCTTTGGGGATTATAGAGGGATCTCTAGTCAGTTCTGGCACACCGGAAAACCACCCCTCAAGCATGCAATTTATACATCTTCTTTATTATCAGCTCTAGATTGCTTTTACCTTTCGTTTACTTAGAAATTTGTCGGAGATTTTACCAAAGAACAAAGACGTGTGAAATAAGTCGGCCAGTAAAAAAGATACATGTAATTTGAAAAGTTAATAGCTCTCCTTAATTCGATATAATTAAAGTAAGTACGATGATGACCATCAAGATGTTAACAACTCCAAGCAGAGAAACCTTTGCTGTAAATCATGAATTCTGAAGTGTCAACAAACAATAATAAGCATCTAATTACTGATTCTAGAGCGTTAACGAGAAAGCTAGGATATTAACTGGTTCACCCCCTCTTAGTTCTACTTGCATCCAACGTCATACCCACATGAGAGAGAGAGAGAGAGAGAGAGAGAGAGAGAGAGAGAGAACCTTCAGATGGGTCAGTAGTAGCATTCTGAGCGCTTGAAATCTGAAACGAGAAGAAGAAGAATAAGGAGCAGCAGAAGCTGAGAAAGTAATATGGAGTGGGTGCTGAATATTGCTTCACTCTCGAACTCATCTTCATCCCCCCGTACATGCGAACTTGTCATTGGGTTCATGAATGGCCTATATATATGCATAAGGGCCCGGGGTAAGCGAGATGATTCATATTTTACCTCCTGTACACATGGTAAAAAAATTACTGTTCATTGCTAATGGTAATCTTTGTATTATCTTCCGGAATAATGCAAGAGCCGCTGTTAGTAGCTCTCGTTAGTTCTAGTATGTGTTTTTTTATATATTTTTTTAATTTTTTTATATATATTTTTTAACAATTTTAAATATTTTAAAAAAATAAAAAAATTCATAATATAATTAAAAATTACTTCCTTAATCATGAAGTAAAATAAAAATAATAATAATTTTTTATATTATTTCGTGATTAAGGAAGTATTTTTTAATGATTTTTTTTTTACTTTATGATTAAAGAAGTGTTTTTTTATAATGTTCTAAATTTATTTTATTTTTTTAAATATTTAAAAGTATTAAAAAAATCTATGTAAAAAATATCTGAAAAAAAACACATAACAAAACACATGCTAGAGCTAGCAGGAGCTACCAGCAGTGGCTCTAGCAGTACTTTTATCTTCCGTGATCTTTACACAGACCTCTTGCCCCCTTTTATACAGAATATGAAAGAATATTCTTATGCTGACAGAATTGTACAGATGGCAATGTGTAAGACATGAGCTACAAATAATGGTTTGTTGAGTTTCGCATTCTCCTTGTGGAGTGTTTCCACCTCACCAGTTAGTTTTATCACCCACTCTTCCATAGCTTTTAGTCTTGCTTCCATGATGTTCCTCACGTTTCTCCTGAGTTGTTCGGAACGGGTTGTTGCAGATATGAGAAGGACATGCAAGATCTATTATGATCTTATAGACGGCGCTACTGTTAATATCGTATTTCGCACGCCCTTGGGTCAGGCTCCAACAATTCAGGTTTTTACAACAAGCTCTGTAGAGAGAAGAATGTATGCGGCTTTGAGAGGGCGACCTAGGGGCCGGGAAGCCTCCAATGCCAAAATCAATAATTCTTCTTAAAGTATAATAAATAAATAAAAAAATCTAGGGATCAGAGAGAATTTATTGTATCTGGGATCAGCTATTTATACGATCAATTCACAGAACAGATCATGCCTGTTACTATAAGGTCCAGGCTCTTCGTACTATTCAATTTGTCAAAGTATTTAAAAGCGGTGTGGCTCTATGACGACCCATTAATGTGGCGTAGCTCTGCGACGACCTCATTAATGTGGCGTATCGTCCAGGTAGCGGAGCCATTAATGCGACGTGGTTCTCCAACCTTCTCCTCTTGGTCTACTTTTCTCCTGGTCCGTTCATACTTTCTCTGTCAGGAGATCAACGATCCTTCATATGTCACGCCTGCTCTGTGGGTAGGCACTCAATGATTAGACACTATCCGAGGGACCTCAGGTCGACAAGTCTCATCTCCTGTTGCACCATCCCTCCAACAGGTCACGTATAGGAGATTCTCTTAGTAGGTCGGATTCGTGACTTTCGTCTCGGGGGTGGGCTTCGCTGGACCTCCTAGGCCTTGGGGGGATCCCTTTACACAACCAACAGTATATAAACTCAATTTTAAATAGGTTTAAGTAACACCAATGCTTAGTGGTGATATGGAAACACTAGAAATAGTTTAACAAATGAGCCCTTCTGCTTATAAGTTGTTGTGGAGTATATATCTGTTATATTGTTTTTTTTTTTTTTTTTTTTTTTTGAGCAATCTGTTATATTGTTAATATGGAAAGATGTTGTGTCCAACCTATCAACTTACAAATATAATCTTTCTTGACAAATACAAAAGTATATAAGTATAATATTAATATATATATATATATAGTATGCGTGTATGAGCATACAAAGCATTGGCATCATTGCGAGGCTTACTCAAACATCAGATTCAAGCACATAAAAAATACCTACCAACACTCTGGAGTCCCATAGTATGCCAATCCAGGCTAAAACTCTTCACTCTCTGGCAAGATTAAGTTAGGGCCTATTTAAGACCACAACTTTTTTTAGATATTTTTAAATTATTTTATTATTATCTACAAACTATTTATTACTTTTTTACTATTATTTTATTATTATTTATAAATTATTTTATTATTATTTATAAATATTTTAAAATATTTTATTACTATTCACAGTCTATTAAGAGATCATGCATGCATCTGATCTCTAAGGGTAATAACATTATTAAAGAGACGAGACCAAACTCATTATCCTTGTTCGTTAACTTTAATTCTACTGTTGTCTCGGACTCATCCAAGGGAATAGTACTCATCATAGTTGGTTCTTCACATTTATTGTTACATCGATCCATTGACCCGTACGTCCGAGTCCCCCCTTTTTTTTTTGAAAAGAGGGACTGCGTGTACTAGTGAGAGATATACCCCACGGAAATTAAAGTAGATTGGCTATTTCAAAGTCCATGTACTACTGGTCTACCACTGACGGTCATGTCGACTATCAATGATCCAAGGCAGACTATTCTAAACGGATAATGCCAGGGGGACTGCATTGCAGGTAAGTGTAAATATAATTTTTTATTTATTTTTGTTTTTCTTTCAATCATATTTTTAAATATTTAAAAAAAAATTAATACTTATAATCATTTTCTTATCTATAAATTTTGTAGCATTTTCCATACTCAAAAATCTAAAAGCAAGCTAGCACAGTTTTGTTCTTATCTTCCCAGCCATTTATAAAGTTCAACTTTATTTGATTACCAATCAGTTTCTGAGCTTCTTCATACTCGTCAGAAAGTACCAGCGCACCCGTCCAACTGCACATGGAAAAACCTAATTCCTAGCTAATATATAAATATATACATGATTATCCTTTTGAGATATGAGTGGTGGTAGCTCATCACCAAGATCCACTACGATGTATAGGTGGAGAACCTTGGACAATTATTAGGGTTATATTTTTCCCACTATTCCCACAGTCTTTATGATAACTTTACCCATAACCAAAAGCTTGTCAACTTATTAATTAGAGAGAAGTGATACAATTGTAAAGAATTTAAATAAAAATAAATTTATAATAAAAATAATATATAAATTAACATAATTTTATATAATAAATTAAATATATTTTATAACAAAAATAATTTTATGATTTAGGATGAACGCAGCCTTAATATCAATAACAAGAGAGAGCATTCAATGTATTGGGGGACAGTTTGATGCTTTTGTCGACGCACTAGAACTAGTCAGTACATTGATTTTAATTTGTGGACTTGCGAGGATGTGCAGGGTTCCCCTGGATGCAATCGATTTTACTACGAAAATGCGAAAAATACCAATGTCGTCGCTGTTCGACTGGCCGAAACGCCCTCAAAATGCAACAGTACCCCTGTAAGAAAAATGCTACTCTTCTGACTGGTTCTTCCAGCTGGAAGTTAACACTGGAACTTTTTTTATTTTTTATTTATTATTTATTTAAAGATTAAATAAGTAATTTTTAATAATATTATAAATTTTTTTTATTTTTTAAAAAATATTTAAAAATATTAAAATATATATATAAAATAAACTAAAAAAAAATCAAAAAACAATTAATGGAGCCCCAGCGGGAGCTTCCACTGGTGGGAGTAGCGCCACCCCCCGTGTAATGAATGAATCGGTCTCTTTTGCACAACGATTGGCATTTGTTTAGTTTAGATATCAAAATCATCTCAATTTATTTTATTTTATCTCATATTATTATTATAATTTTTTATAAATTTTTACATAAAATATAATATATAATTTAATTTTTTAAAATTTTAAAATAATAATATTATTAAAAAATATTCTAATAATATTTTATTTTATTTTTAATTTTCATATAAAATCACCATATCTCATTATCCAAATCTCACTAATCACTTTGAAATAAAACAGGTCCAGTCATCAATAACAGCATCCATCCGATGTCTAAACTTTTTAATTCAATAAATTTTTGGAAAAAATTATTTTATTTTATTATAAAAACCCCTCTTCATCTGATTTCTTATTTTAAGAAAAAGTTTTGAGATGTAAATAGTAACTTCTTAAATATGAAGAACTATTATTTATTCTTAAGTCTTTTTTTATAAATATTTTATTCTAACGAATAAAATAAATTTTTTTCTTTCAATCGTCTATATTTTCTCTCATGCTTATATTTATTATAGTTTTAAGTAATAATTTTAAAAATAATTTAAATAATTATGAAAATATAAAAAAGAAAAATATATTATCGTATCTGCACAAAAATAATTTAGATTTTTGTTTAAAATATTCGCTAAAGAGTAGAGAGTATCAAGTAATAATTCAAAATATAAAATAATAAGTAGTTAAGTTTGTAAATATAAGTGTGAGAAAAAAGTAATAAAGAAATAATAGAAAAATATTATTTTAATAAAATAGAGAAATGATAAAAAATGAGATATGGGAAATTTTTAAAAGATGAATAAAATTTAAGAAAAATTTTTAAAAAGTGTATTTTTTAGCTAAATTTTAAAAATATTTATAGAGAATTTAATGTGAATTATCTATAGTGCCAAATTCCAATTGCGCAAGTTAACGCTATAACAAAATTTATTGTTCAACTTTCTTTACCGTAAAAACTCAAAGAATTGCCTCCATCAAAACAAAATCTTTTGCTCTTTCTTCCGAAAAAGCCCCTGAGTTGATCAATAATAAGGACGTTCTTTTTAACTTATAACCTGACATTTTTAAAGCCAACATCAAGTGTACTCCGAGGCTAACACACTCACGACCGTTCTCCAATTATTCTTCTAAAATCATATCGGTGTTATTTCGACATAATAATAAGATATATAAATATTCGTACGGATAGACAGAGCGTAGAACTCCAAATTTATAAGAGATACGATAGCACCCATTAAGACATTCTATGTAATGCTAGCCTGTAACATCCATGATAGCTATTTGCGAAATAATCTTGGGTGATTTCAACAAGGAATATCTCCAATAATTAAGTGATCATTGGAAAAAATAAGAATCTCTAAGATGCAGCGTGTACTTAGAAATATATTTATAGAGTTTGAGGAGCACAAGATGAAGGAACCGCGCTCCTTGAACACGATATTGAAAACAACGATATCCTTCTGGGAAAGTGTTTTCGAGACACCTATTTCATCCTTGTGAATCTTTCACTAGATAAGTTGCCCTATCGGGTATAATGATTTGTCAGCCACGGCAACTCTCCGTGCTATCACATGGTTTCACCAAACGGTGTGAAATTATCTAGTTTTGAGTCTTGACTCTTCCTTGCATTGATCTTTCGCGTAGACTTCTTGTGTACATCTCTTTAGTTGCCTATTGACATTTCCTGGCCCTCAGTGAACGCTTCTACCCAACAGCATTCATACTGACAAAATTGGAAAACTATAGATGATGCATAATGGTACTGATCGAGATTGGTGGACTCGTAATTCAATTATTATGTTCTATATTTGTAATACGGTTTATTTAAAAAGGTGTTGGCAATTTATTTTTATTTTTAATTTTTTTATGAATATAATGAGTCTTACATTAAATAGCATGACTTTTTTATGATGAGTCCCGTTTGATTGTTAAACTCATCTTAATTAACTCAATTCAATTTAATTTTTACTTAAGTCTAACATTTAAATACTCAATTCTAAAATT
This sequence comes from Pterocarya stenoptera, assembly GCA_003123785.1. Lineage (NCBI taxonomy): Eukaryota > Viridiplantae > Streptophyta > Magnoliopsida > Fagales > Juglandaceae > Pterocarya > Pterocarya stenoptera. Next base: position 216,702 of record QEOT01002562.1, read on the forward strand.
ATTAAACTCATCTAAATTTAAAACTTCTTTACCCATAGGACCCACAAAACTTTTTTCAATTCAACACTTCTTTATATGTGAGACCCATAACCTTTTTCAATTTCTCATAAATATATCTAAACTAATCTTAATATCTAAATACATTTAAACTCATCTGAAATAAATCCTATAAAACTCTTTCTACCATCTCAACTTACTACTATTTATAAAAAAAAATTTAACTCAACTCAACATCCAAACGCAGTTAGGTGGAGGTGAAGTTGTGGGTTCTAATCCCTTGAATGGCCTTTTGTTTAAAGAGAGAGAGAGAAAAGTCTGAGTGCGACGAAGTTTGAAAATACAAATTATATGCTTTATTTACTTATTTATTATTATTGTTATTATTTTTATTGTAATAATGGGTTATTAGATTAAAATTTAGCAAGATAAGAAGGGAGAAAAGAGAAAAGGAAAACTTATGAATAATGTCCTCTAATACATCTTAATGAAATTTACAAAATATTATTATTCACATATCAATTCAAATCATCTGAGATCATCTCAATATTTAAATTTAGTTTAAGAGTATCTCAGATTGTCTATAAATAATAGTAAAATAATAATAAATAATTTATATATAGTAATAAATAATTTATAAATAATAATAAAATAATTTAAAAATATTTAAAAATAATTATATTTCCTAACAGAATCATAATATTAAAAAGAGAGGGACGAGTCGAATACTCGGTGGACTGTTTGGTTAGGTGGGATTAGTTTTTTTTTTTTTTTTATTCAGAAAAAAAGAGATAACTTGAGTTCGGATGGAAGATTCTTAGATTCACAATGTTTGAATTTTATTTTCAATAAATAATAACGTGTTTCATGGGTTTGAAGAATTAATCTTTACATCATCTTATATATCACACATTATAATTTTTATATTTTTTTATTTGTTTTTTTATTAAATGTGTATTATATAAATGATGAATAAAAAAATATAAATATTTCAAGAAGAGTAAAATAATAAAAAAAATAAAAAAAAATAAAAAATACATTAATATATAATATATAAGATGATGCATAACAATGCTCTTAATTTAGACGTTACATAATCGAAGTTGGTATGAAGTTGAAAAGTCAAGCGGCCAGGTGGGGGGAGGGACTGGGAGAGTTCATTATGAGTGGGGTCTCGGGTTGAACGTAGGGAGTGGGGTCAATGTCGTGACATGGAGCTGGTAAAGCACGTGCAACATCGTTTTTTCCGCAGAGTGGGAAGGGCTGCACTTTTTGGAGATATTTTAAACGAATCATATATATTGATTTTAAAATTTGAAAAATCGATATTATATTAATTATTTTCTTAAATTGATACTTTTAATTTTATCGGTTTCGATCCGATCTTATTTTTTTAATATATATTATAATAATATATATTATAATATATAATTATTTATATATAATGGATTGCTAATAGTATACTTAATATTAATATAATATATATTATTAGTAATTCACGCCCATTATGGCCCATTATATATAGTATTAGTACACTATACTAATACTATATAGTAATATAATCATATAATAATATGTATATAGTTATCCACTAATACTATATGTTAGTGATATCCACTAATACTATATCTTAGTGATAATATGATAGTTACATACATTTTTTATACAAGTGTATATGATTAAATGTTTATATTTAAGATTAAAAAACTAAAGTTTTTAATGATAATATTATATTAAATGTTATATTAAGATTTATAAGATTAATTTTATGTTATATTAATTTTATGTTATTAGATTATTATTATACATGGATAATAGGATTTTTAAAACTTAATGTTATATTAAGTAGCAATTTAGCATATAATATAAAATTATTTTATATGTAATTATATATAATATAAAAAATCATATAAAAAATATTTTTATATAAAAAATTATATTTAAAAATAGATATGTATATATAATATATGAATTGGTCGGGTATAGTTCAGTTAGGTGTTAGAAAAAAGAAAATTGAAACCAGATCAATTTCAACCCGTTTTGAGAAAAATAGAACCAATACCGACCAAACCAGTTTTAAACGGATCGGTCCATTTACCGGTTTATCGATTTTTTTTTTACCCCTATAAATAATTACCGCAGGAAGTGGATTGAGATTTAGATATTTATGGAAGGAGAAATTCACATGAGAAATCTTCATTCACAAAAGAATTTTATTAAAATAAATTAAAAAATTAACTTAATTTAATACCATACATTAGATATATTTTACAGTCTGATATATTAAATTAAATTAAATCAATTTATGAAATATTAGAAATGATATTTGTAGTCATGGGGTGCGCAAGCGCCGCACACTTATTTTAACAAAACTGAGTAAATATTGAATTCATCTAAAAAAATAAATTTTTTAATAATAAATATCATTTTTTTCAAAAGAAGTACGCGCCATTTGCAAAATCATTAATTGTAACTAACATTACTCAATTTCTCAATCCACATTACTGTTTTTAGCATGGAGAGCAATCAGCCGCTCAAGCGATGTTGACTTTCCCTTGATGCGTTGGCTTCATATGATGGTGCTCATCATGACAACAGAGTGGGGAGAATTTTAAATTTCTATGGCCTCTTTGGAAATTCTAGATTTATCAGTAACACTATCATATTGGCAAGAACTATACTACAATTATTTATCCATAGGCATTGAAGTTTAGCCTATTTGGAATGTTCTTTTCGTTGCACTTGGCCCAAAATGCTTTGATGTTACGGGCATATGTTGAATCTCACACACATACACACACACACATATATATATATATATAGAAATTGTAGTTTTGTTGGTTGGTCCCCTCCCTTATTTGAGGTGAAGGGGCAAATCTCTTTCAAAGAATTTGAAAACTCTTACGTTTCTAGTGTGGAGGGTCCATTTGTTGCAAGGATTACAACAAAGAAAAATTCTATTCTTAAGCTGGTGTGTAGAGCATACCTAAAATGTTTACATGTATAATTTAACTTAGAAGATAAATATTAAAATTTGAATGCTACAGTAGCATAAAAAACAATTAATATTGTGGGCCAACACAAAATAAATCTTAGAGAGAGACTCTACATTCTCTCTAAAAACACTCTAATCCTAAACCTGGCCCCTCCCCCCTCACCTTCCTCTTGGCTAGTCTCTCGCTTAATAAAAAACACTTCAATCTTTTCCTCTCTTTTGTCAAGTCCGTGTTTGGTTTTGTTTTTGTGGTGTTTTTTTAGGTCTAATAATGGAGAACACAGATCTGGAACCAACCCACGGAGTTTCGTTTGGCTCGAGCAGATCGGAGAAGTGGCATGGGTTGCCTGCGTGTCCTTTGTTTCTACCTGAGCAGATTGGAGCCGCCCGGAAAGGGTGGGCATGGATAGGGGGTGGGTGAGCAAGGAGCGGTGGAGGGGCAACTCGAAGCTGTGCTCGTGTTCGTGAGAGCGAGATGGTGGTCATGGTGGAGGAGAGCGAGCCAGACAGTGGGGGCGGGGGGCAACTCGAAGCTGGTGGAGGAAACAAGTGGCGGCTGAGGCATCAGGGGAGGGGGCCACGGGTGAAAGCAACGCAGAAGAAGGCAGCAAAAGAAAAAAGGAAAAAAAAAAAAGAGAAAAAGGAAGAAGAAGGGGGGTTGTTTTCTTTTCCTTCTTCATCTTCTACACCATATCCACTGTTGGGTCTAAATACATGCTATGGGTGCGGAAAGAGCCACATGTAACTAATGAGAAAACCTGAGTGCATAGCTGCAAGGAAAGGATGACGGGGAACCAAAGACATAGGTATAGTCAGTAAACTAGACCTTATAGTACTCGAAGTCTAAAATACAATCTTAGAAATGATTAATGACATTCCTCATAAGTATTATCATAGAGTTATATACAACTCAAATAGTATGTTTATCACCTAGTGGGTGGTACACTGTATATAATTGGTCTCACCTTAGAAAGTACTAAGTAGAACTCAAAATGATGTGTGGTTCCCACGACAGAGACAAGCCTCCGTCCTTAAGGTTCGGGCGGGGTTGGCTCTTCTTCCTCAGGCATATTACTCTTAGTTCTAACTCTGCATCAAAATCTATGGTTCCGAAAATGAAACAATGGGTAGGTTAGACAACTATGAAAAAAATTGCTAATTAGAGATAATGCTTCTGAAGATGCAATAAACAATTCATGTAAATCGGGAAAGGACACATGTATGCTTTGGCAAGGAATTACCCTATGTGGCATAGACACATTAGTCTGTAAACATGGAGAGGAATCACCCTCTTAGTGAAACACACACACAAGCATGTCAAGGATATACCCTCCGATGAGTTACCCTCTTACGCAATGTAGTTTGAAGCACAAATATTATTTAGGTGAGGAATCACCCTTCGCTCCTATATGAAAGAAATCCATGAAATCATATTAATGCCAAAGGGACAGTCACCATCACACGAATGCTCATCACGTAGATATTCATCACATGGACATACGTCACCTGATAAGAAAATAGGGGATGAGCCGCTCAACTGTCAGAACTGGAGAAATCCCTTCAACCTGTCAAACCTGGTGCAAGTAAGCTCCCTTATACCCCAATATAAGTGAACTTCTCACATAGAGACAACATGTTGCCACGAGAAAACATATACCTGGCCAACCAACTCAAAGACACCAGAACGTGACCCACCAAGAGATTTTGTATTCCGACTATCAGGTGAGGCCAGCACGGTATCGCCCCACCCGAATCATTCACCGGGAATCCTCTCCCATTTGAAACTTGTGGCGATGTCTCACAGGAATGGTCCGGAGAACTCCATCCCATCCCATGGATATTGATGTAGGTACATATACTCACACAATGATATAGATACTCATCCTGAGATCATAAATCAGTGAAAAATAGCAAACACATTCAAATTCTCAGAAAACAAGAAATGAATATAAGATAAATATAATAAGAAAAACATATTCATCAAAGTTCAAAAAGGGGAACGGTATAGAATATGCAAACGCTTGTTACATACAACATTCACCCCAAATTCTCCAGTCCTGTCTTAGACGCTAACCTACCTCACAACATCGGGTTCGCTACTCCAATCGCCGCTCCTTCCTTGCCTCATCTGAAAAAACCACCTCCATAAGATTTTTTAGGTGCTTAGGATCTCAATAGTGAAATTTTGTCCCATGTCCAAATCCCTTTTATAGGACAGGACTCTCAGTGGGTCTTTCTGACATATATCTGACTAAATATATGCTTAGATATGAGTCTTTTAGCCTTGTCTAGCAGGATGAGAAAGACAGACGACCAGGGCATGGTCCACACTCCCTTATGGCTTACGAATCCTCAGTCCTTCCTTGAATGAGGGCCTTCCACGTGGCATTAGACCATACCTCTGGCTCTGGGTTCAGATGTTATGACTTCCCGAGTCGTAACCCTTCAGTAGGCCTGCTCCGGATGTGATCCTTCAGGTGGAGTTTAGGCTTCTGCATTCGACACTATCACTCTTCTGAGCATTTTCCACATGTTTCCAGAAAGCTCCCACATTTACTTCAGTCTATCTAGATTATTACTTGTCTTGGGAGGGTAGCTTTTGTTTCATTAAAGCCACCAGCCTATTCAACTCTTTGTTCTCGCATTCACGGTGGGCGACTTTTCTAGCTCGCCTACCATAAGGCGAGGCGTTCATCTCCACTTCTTGCTAAAACGTATTTGCCAAGTCTTCCGCAGAGTGCTTACTTAACCACATGTTTGACTTGCTGCACTTTGCAAAACCCGCATCTATTTTCTTCACCAAACCAATGGAGTATTCCTTATCTTTCTTTCCACTCAACTCCATTGATGGTATGTTACCTTGCGCTAGCGGGGCATTCACAATAATAACAAAATCAACTACGAAATTGACCATTAGTAAGTCTGATAAAGATGCATCAACACAAGGAATATTGGCAACCTTCTACCACTATAAAAAATTAATATATAAAAAATAACACTTAAGGCCACAAACCACTTCGGGAGGAGGAAGCGACTGGACAAAGAACGTGTTTGGCATTACACCAAGACCAAAAGTATTGGCCATAGCCGCCACATCAAGAAGGATGCTACACAGGTCCACTCCAAACTTAACCAATAGGAACCTCTTCAATGTCTAGAGATCGAGATTGTACCTGATTATTAATGCCCAGTTGCGAATTTGAAGGGCTACAGAAAATTATGGATAATGACGAGAAACGTCATTCCTAGCTTCTTGGAGGGTGCTATCAAGCTCACTAACTCGCTACGAGGCCTTTCTCAACTTTCCCCACATCACCTCATCAAACTCAACTAACCGCACATAACCGCCTCGGCCTTGTGAAGCTCATCTCATGTCTTTGTGTTAGGCTGTGAGGTATTTCAGCTCACCTTGTGCAATATCGAGATCAATATGCAACTTCCTACGTGACTCATCACCTGTAGTGAACATCTTAGAATACCTCAAGCAACAATCCTTCTTCAATTGGGTAGCTTTTGACACCTCCTCTAGCTTAGCCCTCAACTCATCGTTGAATTGGCGTTCGACAGCCAACTCATCTTTCAAAAGTATTGCGACTTGACCAAGGCATACGATGACTCTAACATATCAGCCCTTTACGGAGTGACACCAACCTCTTACACTAGCGATTGGACACCCATACTGAAGTAGGTCTTCTCCAACCATTTCTTTTCCTCCACCGCCACTATCATAACATGGAAAGCCCCTTCCAAATACGACCGAGAGGACTAAAATTTAACCTCCAATCTATATTGGCACTAAGTGATCCACTGAGCTGGAGAGGATAGGCCCTAAGAAGAATGGATGGTCAAATCTAACTATCAACATACACAAAAACTTGGCCTCTTGCACTCGCGATTGGCCACCCAAACTAAGGTAGGCCTTCTCCTAACATTTCTTTTCCTGCACCACCACAGTCAAAGCATGATTACATATACTATTGGGAGGACTGAACTAGAGAGGACAGGCCCTGCGAAGAATGCACAGTCAAGTCTAACTGTAAACGAACACAAAAATTCATGAGTGAGTAACGTAATCACATACCTGGCCAAGGAATTCACTGATCCAAGTAATTTAAGTGACAAATGGAACGGAAGTTTTGCCAGCATTTTGGTTGAAAGGAGGGAACGACGCATAGTCTAAGTTGAAGACCCCAAGGTGGGGCAAAGGTCTTTAGGGAACGTATTGAGAATGAGGCATCCTTGGAGGATGCTTAGTGGAGGAAGACTTGCCCTTAGGCAAAAGGGCACTCCAGAAGGAGACTCGACATGTGGATCAAGGTGACTATGTTTTGGCCCGCTGAGCTATTCGAAACAACGACAAATGGGTTGGAAATTTCACCAACATATGGGTTGAAAATCCTTGGGTGAGACGAAGATCCTTAAAGAACATCCTCAAGAGTAGAAACCCTCGGTGGACATTCAAAGGTAAAGGGTGAGCCCCTAGGCGACGAAAACATGTCATAATGAAACCTAACCCATGGAAGTGGGAAATCCATATTTTGGCTCGACGAGCCCTCTAAACGGCTTCACCCTTTTAATATTATAGACGTTGTGTAGGGCGTTACCAATGGTGTTTGTGGATACCACCTTAGTAAGGGCAGTGATGGTCGAAAAGATGTCTCACGTGAGGGTTGCTTTTCCTTTAACATAAAAGTTGGTGCTTGGCGGAACCTCTTGAGGTAGGGTTGTAACTTATTCTTTGTAAGTAGATTGGTTGATGTAAGCCTCAACTTTCTTCTTTGCACTATCAGTAGTGCTCTAACTGCACGTTCCCCTTATCATCCCTATAACCTCCACGGAATCACTGGAAGCCACAGATGAAGGGGATACTGATGTGAATCTCTTGAGAAAAATTTAAGGACTAGGAGCAAATCCAAGTCTTGGATCCCCTGGCTTACCATGTCTGTGAGACAATCGACATGCAACGGAGGTGTGGTCGTTGGGTTTTCCAACTACCTTTGAAATCGAGGATGCTGGATAAAGGCCTTGATGACGCGACTCTATCAGAATCAACAGGGTTGGCACTTGAGTACTACCACCAATTGAAGAGGAATTTTCTGAAGTGAGACCTGAAGATTGTCGTCATAATGTTATGCTAAAGAAAAAAAGGGGCTAATGGAATAGAGGAGAACTCAGCTTTGGTTGCTGCTAATCCTACTATTTTGGTTGCTGCTAATGCCTTTGTACAGCAATCATATCCCAAAAAAATCTCGAGTATGGTGTGACTATTGTAATAAGCCATGCCATACCCTAGAAACCTGCTGGAAACTACATGGAAAACCAGCAAATTGGAAGAGCAACAAACCTGGACCTGGAAACAACCACGTGATTCGTAGAGCAAATGATGCCCAGACCAATGTTCTAAGTTCAAAGCAGACGGATCAACTTCTTCAACTGCTAAAATCCAATCCGATATCTGGTACTTCTATTGGTTCCTTGGCCCAAACATGTAATATGTCGAGTGCCTATTCTAGTTCTTTAGCCTTTGCAACATAGATTATTGATTCAGGTGCATCCGACTAGTATATCTCAATTGTTTCAATCTTATTATCCTTGTCCAAATATTAGAAAGGTTAGGGTTGTAGATGGGAGTTTTTCATCCATTGCAGGAACATGTTCAATTAGAATTTTCGGGAAAATAGAATTAAAATATGTCCTTCATATTCCTAAACTTACTTGCAATCTTCTGTCTGTTAGTAGATTATCCCGTGATTCTAATTTTCATATCATATTCTTTGATTCTCACTGTGAATTTCAGGACCAGAGCTTAGGGGCAATGATTGGCAGTGCTAGGATGATCGATGGCCTTTATTATTTTGATGATTCCCTATTCAGCAATAAATAAGCTCATGGCTTGAGTGGTAGTACTAGTTTAATCCCTGTGCGTGAACAAATAATGCTTTGACATCTTAGATTAGGGCTTTCTAGTTTTTCTTATTTAAAATATTTGTTGCCTAGTATGTTTAAAATTTTGGATTGTACTTCTATTCATTGTGACGTTTATCATTTATCAAAAAGTCATCGAGTTCCTTATAATTCAAAAGGCTACCGTGCATCAAAATCTTTTTATTTGATTCATAGTGATGTTTGGGTTCCCTCTAAGGCTACTACCTTATTTGGAAAAAAAAAATGGTTTGTAACTTTTATAGATGATCATACTCGGATTTGTTGGGTATATTTGATGAATGGAAAATCTGAAGTTGAAATATTATTCAAGAATTTTTATAGTATGCTTGAAAATCAATTTCATACAAAAATAAGCATACTCATACGAATAATGGTTCAAAATATTTCAACCAAGTTTTGGAAATTTTTTTGAAAGGAAGAGGGATTCAACATCAATCCACGTGTTGTGACGCCCCATAACAAAATGACATCGCTGAAAGAAAAAATTGTCATTTACTTGAGGTTGCATGGGCTATAATGTTTTCTATGCATATTCCAAAATATGAGAAACGCTACTTTGCCCACCAAACTTGACCGCTCAACTTGACCGCTGGGCAAAAAAAAATTTTTTTTTTTTTACTTAGTGATTAAGGAAGTGATTTTAAGTGTATTGAAATTTTTCTTTTATTTTTTTAAAATTTTTAAATGTATTAAAAAATTATGAAAAGAAAAAAGAAAAAAAAAAAAAATTACCGCTGAGTAGCCCCACCCTCCAAAATATTTGTGAAAGGATGCTATTCTAACTGCTTATTACCTTATTAATAGAACTCATGTGCTGCAGCATATCACTCATTTGGCATGCCTAAAAAATTCCTTTCTTGATAATAGGATAATTTCTGATCTACCTCTAAAAGTATTTGGATGCACTTTTTTTTATTCATATTCCAGCTCATCTTAGATCTAAACTTGATCCTAGGGTTGAAAGATGTGTGTTTCTTGGATATGCTCCCAATAAGAGAAGGTACAAATATTTGAATCCAAAAACGAAAAAACAAAAAAAAATCACATCAGTATGGATGTCATTTTTGTTGAAAATCAGTCTTACTTTAATCAAACTTTCCTTTAGGAGGAAAAAGAGAGTAGTGAAGATCAATTTTGGCAAACTTCTATACCAATTTCCTTGCCATTGACATCCCTCTAAAAAACATTCAATGAACTAAAATTTTAAATATTGAAAAAAATAGAAACCTCAATCTGCCTGTACAAAGCATAAGGGAATCACAAACAGGGGGAGAATTGCTACAGAATAATCCCTCTTTTAAGCTTCGTGTTTATACTAGAGGCAGGTATCGTTCTAATACTAAGAATCATCACAAATTTCAGAGCAGAATCAATCATCACCTCCAAAAGCTTGTCATTTGGAAATCCCACGTAATCTTTCTACTATACTTCCAGTTGATGAATCTACTGTCCTTGATGTACCTATAGCGATTAGGAAAGGAGTTAGAACCTATACCACACACGCCATTGCCAAATATTTATCATATCACTAACTCTCTCATAATCATAAGGCCTTTACATCCAATATTTATCACTTATTTGTTCCAAGGACCATTTAGGAAGTTATGGATCATCTGGATTGGAAGTTAGCAGTTCTTGAAAAGATGAATGCACTATGGAACAATGTTACTTGAAAAATTATTGATTTACCAAAGGAAAAGAAAAATGTAGGTTGCAAATGGGTGTTAACAGTTAAATGCAAGACTGATGGTAGTATAGAGAGATAAAGGCTAGACTTGTTGCAGAAGGGTTTACACAAACATACGGAATTGACTATTAAGGAACTTTTGCTCCAGTAGCCAAGATAAACTCCATCTAAGTGTTACGCTCCTTAATTGTATATTCTAACTGGCCCTTACACCAATTGGATGTAAATAATATTTTTTTAATTGGAGATCTAGAGGATGAAGTGTTTATGGAATTACCACCAGGTTTTGAAGGTGATCTTGGGCAGAGATAAGGTGTGTAAATTGAAAAAAATCATTGTATGGGCTCAAGCAATCTCCAAGAGCTTGGTTTAAACGTTTTGGAAAGGTTGTAAAGGGTCATGGTTACTGCCAAAGTCAAGCTGATCACACCATATTCTATAAGCACTCAAGTGAAGGGAAGGTTGCTATTCTAATTGTCTATGTTGATGATATTATTTTGATAGGTAACGATAGCAAGAAACTTGAGAAATTAAAATAGATGCTTGCTAATGAATTTGAGATTAAAGACTTGGGTCACTTGAAGTATTTTCTCGGTATGGAATTTGCAAGGTCAAGAAAATGTATTTTTGTTTCACAAAGAAAATATGTGCTTGACTTGCTTGGAAAAACAAGTTTACTAGGGAGTAAAGTAGTTGCGACACCTATAGAACCAAATCTTAAACTACAACCTGCTAAGCTTGAAGAAGTAACCAATAGAGACCAGTACCAAAGATTGGTTGGAAGGCTACTTTATCTATTACATACACGTCCTAACATAGGATTTGGTGTCAGTATGGTAAGCCAATTCATGCACTCACCAGGGCCTGACCACTTTGATGCAGTTTATAGAATCATGAGATATTTAAAGGGAACTCCAAGAAAATGTCTATTGTTTGAAGACCATAAATATCTAATAGTTGAGGTATAGACTGATGTAGGTTGGGCTAGGAGTATAACCAATAGAAGATCAACTTTTGGTTATTGTGCCTTTGTTGGTGGAAATTTGGTTACATTGCATAGCAAAAAACAAAATGTGGTAGTTAGGAGTAGTGTAGAAGCAAAATTTAGAGCAGTTTCTTATGGAATTAGTGAAGTGTTGTGCATTAAAAAATTATTGAAAAAATTGAAAGTCACTAATCCGCTACCTATGAAACTGTATTGCGAGAACAAATCTGCCATAGCCATTGCTTACAATCCAGTGCTTCTTGATAGAACAAAACATGTTGAGGTTGACAAGCATTTTATAAAGGGGAAGTTGGACAGTATACTGATTTGTTTACCCTATATCTCTACTATTGAACAAGTAGCAGATATAATTACAAAAGGACTACCAAATAAGCAATTTGAAAATTTGATCGGCAAGCTGGCTATGGAAGACATCTTCAAACCAGCTTAGGGGGGAGTGTTGGAAAGTTTCTAAATTTATTCAATCAACTCTCTGTAGATTATAGGAGAAATCTATGTAATTATGTAAATATTATTAGGAGATATTCTTAGGAGATATTCTAGGAGATTGATTTTGATTTGATGCGTTTGAAATAAATATTATTTATACTATACATCAGCTACTATTCACCCTACACTCCATACTTGATGTGACTTTTTTTAATATGTCAGACCCATCTCTCTCAGCAACCTCTCTCCTCAAGCTCTTTCTCTCTCTTCGACCTCTTTCTTTCTCCTCAAGCTGTCTCTCTCGTCGAACCCAATCTCTCTCATCAAGCTCTCTTCTCAAGTTCTCTCTCACCGAACCCCCACCCCCTATCTCTCTCATCGAGCTCTCTCTCTCTCTCTCCTTGATCTCAATTTTGGGTTAGTTTGATTTTCACTTTGTTTTTTTTATCAGATTTTCTACACGCAAGACAATGAGGGGGGAGATGAAGGGGTCAGGGCATAACTGGTTCACTTGTTAGTGAACTCGGTTTGCTATATAGGGTGTTGGGGGTGTGGGATGGTAAACCGACTGATGGATAGATTATTTCCTTTTTTATTAGACATCCTAAAATATCTAAAGGAAAATGTTATAGGTACGAAGACTTTTACGCACTGATGTACTCTATTTTTTTTCTTTAAATAAAAGAGGTCAAGTGTCCAGACCCACAAGATACCATTCAATCGGTGTACTTTTTTCCTTTTTCAACTAATATTAAACATAATCTTGAAGTATACAAATTTTGTATGCTTTTTTATTTTAAAAAAAATAGAATTTATTATTAAAAAAATTATTTTTTCATATAAATCTCACTTTTTTCAAATTCGATGTGAGAAATAAAGACAGAGCAAAACTATAATTATCGCATATCCTATTTGTAATGAGTAAGAAAAAGAGAAATAATATTTGTAGTTTTAGAATATATAAGATATGTGTATTCTCTTTGAAAAAAAACGAATAAGTACGAGATATTATTGATAAAATTAATTTTTAAAAAATAGACTCCACTTATTTTCAAAATGAGTACGCAGAACTTGTTAACCTTAAAATTATATCCAACATTAATATATAAAAAAAATTTATAACTTGAAAAATTACAAAATAAATAATAAATTTTATATATTACAAATCGGAGAGATATGGATTGTTAAAACGAAAATGAATTGCAAATCGTAGAGTGCCACGTCAGAGAGCGTAAACGTCTTGGTCCATGTAGCAGCGCTCAACTTCTCACAAACTACTTTGACCATACTGCGGAATCACTTAAAATTAGTTCAGTGCCCTTTTATATTAGAAAAATTACCATCATCAAAAGAAGAAAAATCAATATTCTCATCAAAGAAGATGCTAAAGAAATTGAAAAATATAGAACCTTTATATAACAAATAAATTAAAGCTGCTAGCTGCTCATACTTGTCTTTCTTTTAGCTTCCAGAATTTTCTTTGATGATTTAACAAAAAACTCAAACCAAAATCAGATGTAATTGTGCATTTTGAAACCTACAAAAGCTTGTTTAATATCTGAAACAAACAACCACAAGTGTTGCAAGAACAAGTAAATATTTGGTAATTATGGACTCACTTTTTAGCCTCATGCCCAAATCCTGCAAAAATGTGCAGTACGACTTGCGTAAATATGTTTCTTTCTTCAGGTCAGTCCCAATATCTCTTCTTGAAGGGGAATTTTCTTCAATTTCCTTTCTTGACAAATACCAGCGACCAACTTCCTCTTGCCTGCCTAGAGAATTTCTTGAAGACCCACCATCAGACGTGCCATGATGAGATGGCTCCCCAGGTAAAATTCCAGCCATGTGTATCCCCAAAAAGTAGGAAATAATGGACAAAAATACGTCTACTACAGCAAGAAAAGGTCCTTTTCCGGCACGAAACAAACAGATCAATCAGAAATTAAACACGACCTGAATATGATGTACTAAAGTGATAAAAAACAAAATAAAAATCAAACAAATATAGAATACTCAAATTAGTTAAGACTTAAAAAATTGGCAGAACACACTAAACTAAGTCATCATGACAATGGAAACCTTTTTTTTTACAAGTTCAAGACAATGCAAATCCTCTTGACAGTACACATCAATACGAAAAGCTTTTTTGATAAGTATGGCCTTATAAAAAGAAACAAAAACAAAACTTTATCAAAGGATATTTAAAATTTGGAAACTAAAGCTGTAGGGCTTATAATAGTGAAGAAGTCTATTCTAAATAAACAGGTCTAAATATAAAAGGAGCCCAATAAGAAGGGCCCCTTGGCCAAGCATAAGAAACCGGAGTATCAAGAGCCCGACCAAGTCAAAGATATGCATGTAACTGCTTACGAGAGAGTAGGAATCCCATGCAGATACGTGACCATTTCGACCACATAGTGCATCCCTAAAATCCGGATCCACACCGAAAGATTCTGCATCAACTAAACGTAATGACAGAATCCTATATATACTAGGTAACCCTCAATAGTTGGGGGATCTTGATTCTTTTTCCTTTCAATGCTAAATTGTTTCGAAGCTCTAACTGACTTAAGTATCAGAGTGTTCCCAGGCCAACCAGGCCGACTTTGTTTTGATCTTTGCAGGTAGCGGTTCAGATTGGAAGTGAGACACGTCCTTTACAAAAGCCAGAAGTAGTTATTAATTGTACACCACTACATCATCTTTTCCATTGAGTCATAACCATTACAGCCTTGACCTAAACACAGACCATCAACAAAAAGTATAAACCCGCAAATTAGACAATCAGCTTTTCTACGATCACTAGCGGTTTTTTTTCTTCTCGGCCTACTATCATTTTCAATACTGAAGAAATAAAATTATGAAAAGCATGTTAAATGTTTTTTTTTGGGATAAGTGAAAAGCATGTTACATGTTATGGAATAATTCCCAAAATCATCGAGGCCTCAGTGTGAAATGCTATGAAAAGCATTAATGACATAAAAATCACCAAAACAGGAATGCTTAAAATCTCAATCGAACATAAAGTTCACAACAGATAAAATATATATCCATTGTATAATAAATTGGATATAAACTTACTTATCAAAATAAATAAATAAATTGGATATAAACTGACTTTAAATGCATAAATACAGAAAAAATTATATCTCAAAGTCCACACAATCTTGGACACACAATAGGTTTGATAAGAATGTGTATCAAAGTTCCTTGGGACTCACCTACCTATCAAGTGAAACATGTCAAATCTTACTGCCAAGCTTCTCTAAATGATTTTAGGATCATGATAATCCAAGTTCCTCCATGAATCCATCCCCAATCAAACCATTAAAGTCTTTCATGACTAAAATATTCAATAGTGACAAGAAGTTGATGGAAATATCATAGTCCACGTTATATCCCTTCTGATAAACACCTAAAACAAACCAAGCCATTCAGATCATCATGCAAGGGAAGCATCAAGCATGTAACAATGTAGATTTCATGACTAATTAAGCACGGAATTCAGAAAAGCGGGTTGTGAATTTAGGTCATATTTATTCTCCTAAATGAATGATTGGTGTATCACACGGTGATATAAAACTGGTAAAATATACAAGCCTCGAGTAGAGAACAACAAACTAAACACGGAGTTCACAACAAATGAGCTCTGTGTGGAGTGCCAATTCACTTTAAAAACGCCAGTTATACAATAAATAAATAAAACAAAAAATAAACTTGTGAAAACCTAGAGAAATCACACCTAACCAAGTTCTGGGGCAAAAACCTAAAACTATAATTTCAATGTCAAAGAAGGGGGAAATTATTGGAACCGAAAAGAAAACAAAAAACTCTCATTATGGACAACCAACGGCACACATACAAACTAATATGCGCTTTTCATGTTTAGAAAAAAAAAAAAAAACGCATAATATTAAACAAACCCACGTAATATAAAACAAACCCATCAAGACCTAACTGTTGAGAATTTGGACCTACTAAATTCACTCTCCAGAATTCACACTCTGCAGGAATATCAAGAAAAATAGAGAAATAATAACAATATAAGAATTTACTTGGAAACTCCCAAAACAGGAGGAAAAACCAGCAGACCCAGAGAAGAAAATACACTATATGAAAAATTGTTACAATCACATAATTTTTTTCCTCACCCCAAATCACACCCACAAAGCTTCCCCACTAGCAAAACTTTAACTCTCACATCTTTCCCTTTTTACAAGAAAATACCAATAAAAGACTTTTACTAGAGTCACAATTTACTAATTTAGCTTATGACTTGGTGTAAATAACTAAGAGGCTAAGCCCTCTTATTTATAGGCCATGAGGGTTGCTCCTCACTCCTCTCCCACTGATGTGGGATTCCCAAAGAAGCAAACCCAGCAATCTCCACCTTGCGACTTTGGCTGATCCCACAACCACACTCCACCACAATGAAGATCTTCATAGCTTCCGCTATCATGCTTCATCATAAAAGCAAACCCACTCAGAATAAACCAATTCCAAGCATTTCACTTCAGCCCATGTCGAAATAACCTTGCTGAAAATTATGGTGCAACTTCCATGTTTGGTTTTCCTGAAAGTTCATCAACCATCAACATGAATTTCCACAACACACCCTGCATTAATGCCCAACCAATGCCTGTGTGCAAACTTATGGACCTACTAACATTAACACATCCTCTATCATGGCAACTTTGGGTAGCGGCGTGCCATGAGGATGTACATATCCCTCTTCAAAGGAAATTCTCTATAGAGAGACGAAAAGTTAGTTTCATCATCAATATCTCCATTTACTGACTTTGAGCCACTTGCTGAACCTACTCCAGTTTTTGGACAATTTTTCTTGACGTGCCCAGATTGTCCACACCCCCAGCAGACTATTTTCTTCTTCATGAAATTCTTCCTCTTCCCATTTCCCGCTGCTACCAGTGCGAAGTTCTCAGGTGGACTATTTCTTCCACCAGCTAGTCTTCTCTCTTCAGAAAGAGTTTACTTGTAATCTCTGAAAAAATTACTTCTTTCCATGTATCAGAATAGGCTTCATATGCTCATAGGAAGGTGGAAGAGACCAGATGAGCCTCAAGGCTTGATCTTCATCATCAATCTTAACTTCAATAGATTCTAACTCAGAAACAATGCCATTGAGAACACTTAAATGATTTGAAATTGTTATACCTTCACTCATTCGCAGTGTATGAAACTGCTCCTTCAAGTACACCTGATTTGAGACGCCTTCGTCTGATACAACTTTTTTAACTTTTCCCAGAGTCCCTTCGCCGTAGATATTCTATGCACATTTGCAAGAACATTCTTGGCCAGGCACAGACATATCACATTTGCTACTCTCAAATCCAGATCCTCCTAATCTTTATAACTCATTTCAGATTTGCTCTTTGTTTCACTAGTCACGCTACTGCTGACTTCAGGGGTTGGTCTGCCCTTCAACGACTTATGTAATCTTAATTGAATCAAAACATCATTGACTTGAACTTGCCACAAGCCAAAATTTATTCTTCCATCAAATTTCTCCACCTCAAATCTCATAGGATTTGAAGCCCTACTTTTTGACATTGCCTTAATGAATTTTATTGTTGAAATGAATAATACTCACTAAGTTCCCAGGAAAGATTACTCTTTCCTAAACAGAATTTCGGGGTTCCCAAGAAAGATTGGAGGGTCATAATGGACACACTTTAAATTTCCAATCTCCTTAGAAAGAACCTCCTTAGACTGTACGTATCCACACTACCACACCAAAGCTCCACCCCACAACAAAGGACCCCAGCTCTGATACCAATTGTTGAGAATTTGGACCTACCAAATTCAACTCCCAAGATCCACACTATGCAGGAATATCAAGAAAAATAGAGAAATAATAACAACACAAGAATTTACCTGGAAACTTCCAAAACAGGAGGAAAAGCCAACAGACCCAGAGAAGAAAATACACTACATGAAAAATTGTTACAATCACACAATTTTTCTCCTCACCCCAAATCACACCCACAAAGCTTCCTCACTAGCAAAACTTTAACTCTTACAACTTTCCCTTTTATAAGAAAAGGCCAATAAAAGACTTTTACTAGAGTCACAATTTACTAATTAAGCTTATGACTTGGTGTAAATAACTAAGAGGCTAAGCCCTCTTATTTATAGACGTTGAGAGCTGCTCCTCACTCCTCTCCCACCGATGTGGGATTCCCAAAGAAGCAAATCCAGCACTAACTAACGCAAACCTCACCCAATTCCCTAGGGAATCCTCCAATGAAACCCACTCGAAAATTAAATTGGAACCAGAACGCATAAAATCCCGCTTATGTGCGAACCTAAATAGAACTAAATCTCCCAAATCGGGATCAAAAGGCACTAAAGCAGTTTTTTTTTTTAATGGACAAAAAAGAGAGAATGAAGAAGAACATAATGAAAGAAGAAAACCCATAACAGGGTTTTAGAAAAGAAAAAAAAATGAAGAATAAAGAAGAAGAAGAGGGAATGGGGGCGCATGAGGCTGAACAGTAAGCGTGGTGCGGCTGCTACTGTATGCTGTCGCTGTTACGCTTCGCATGTTGCAAGATGCCTTTTTCTTTTGGAAAAATTCTATACATAAGCCCCACACTCCAGCATATCACTTAAAAACATGTGATTGTCCCATTTTACTCTCAAATTTCATAAAATATATTTCATGAAATATGAAGGTAAAAAAGTACAATCACATATTTTTAAATGATGTGCAAAGTGTGAAACTTCTGTGTAGCACAACTCTTTCTTTTGATCTTTATGGGGGAGCTTACTCAAGCTGAGTGCAAAGGTTCAATTAGGAGGAAAAAATAAAAAAGACTTTTGCTTACGAGTCTGCTAGTTGTTTAAAATTAAGAAAAATTATAAACATAAGCCTCACACTCCTACACACCACTTAAAAACATATGATTGTACTATTTTACCCTCATATTTTATAAAATATGTTTCATGAAATATGAGGATAAAATGATAAAATAACATGTTTTTAAGTGGTGTGCAAGATGTGGGATTTCTGTGTAGCATGACTCTAAAATTAATCCTCAGCTCCTCAAAATAATGAGGTTTATAATATATTAATATTTGAGGTTTATTTTGAGAAATGTTGTAAAAAATATATAAAAATAAATTTATAAATTAACGTGATTTTATATAATTTATTAGATTTATTTTATAATATAAAATAATTTTATAATAACATATCAATTTATAAATTTAGTTTTATATAATTTTTTGATAGTTAAAATATTCCTTAAAATAAAATTTCTTATAAATAAAATCCGTAAACTAACGGTTTAATGGTAAGTACAGTCATAGACATCTCCATCTTTTTCTTACTCCTAAAATACATCTGCATTTCACTTAATTACTATTGATGATGATTGTAGTCTATTTTTTCATTTTATTTTCTAAGATAAGTTGGATAAAGCTTATTTTATTTTTAATGATTTGGGCTTTTTGGTTAGAAAAAGAAGTTTACTTTTATTAAATATAATCACCATCCAATTAAACTAAAAGGAAAGAAAATTACTCAAAAAGGTCCATATGATTTAAACAATTCTCTAATTGATATGTATAGTTTTAAAATTATAACAATTCTTTCAAATATTTTTTTAAAATTTTAAAAAAATTAAAAAAAAATACAAATTCAATAGTAATCACTTTCTTAACCATTAAAAAACTAATAAAAATAAAAATAAAATACACTAGAGGATATTTGGGATGCATATTTGGTATTCATACAAGCATTTTCCAATTCTAAAAAGTATAAAATTACATTTTGAAAAATAACATTAAAAGATTTCTAAACTACATAAATTATAACGATTTATTATGAAAATTGATTAACAAAAAAAGTTACTAAAACACTTTAAAAAATAAAAAATGAAATTATTATGAAAGGTAACGAAATTATTTTTTAATTCAAAAAAAAAAAAATAAACAATTTTTGTTTGAAGAGAGATGACCCCACGGAGGTGGCCACCCATGGGCGATGGCCAATGTCGGGCACCCCGTTGATGATCCGGTAGGAACAGGTGGCCAACGCTGCCAACCCCATTGGATTGGCCCCGACGGTATCCAACAAGGAAATGGCCACCCCTTTAGGGCTATCGGGCCGAGGTGGCACACTAGGCCTCGCTTGGACATTCGGATCTGGGCAGCCCAAATACTACCCCGCATTTCCTATCTTTTTTTTATAATTGAAACTTTGTTTATTTTTTTAAAACTTTAACATTAATTTCATTATCTTTCTTTTAGTATTACCGTTTTTTATTTTTCAAAGCATTTTAGCAATATTTTCTTCAGAATTCTCATAATATTTTTTTTTTTTATAATTTATGTGTTTCAGAAATTTCAAATTGTTTTAAAATGTATTTTTATAATTTTATATTTTTAAAGTTTTTATTTGCTTAAATTTTGTTCTATTCATTTTTTTTGTCTTTATGTTTTTAAAATTTTGTGATGTTTCTAATCTTTTATGTGTTATTTTTTTTTTATTGATTTACGAGAATTTCTAATTTTTTTTAATTTCATGTTTTTTTCAAAATTCTTTTAATGTTTTATAAGGTTTTTATGTTTTTTATTTTGTAGATTTTCTAAAATTCATAAGAAAAAGTTCTTAATTTTATATTTTAAAGATTTTCTTAATGTTTATAAATTTTATTTGAGTTTTTATTTTTATTTTTATTTTTATTTTTTATTTTTTTTATTTTATCTAATTTATCACATTATTTTATTTTGAAAACTTTTTTTTTTAACTTACCTAATCTTTTTATATTTGTTTTACTATTCATGCTGATGTTGATTGCCGTTTTACAAAGTTTGCCACGTGTTACATTCTGATTGGTCTTGACATGGCAATTAACTATCATATCACAATATTACCATTTACTTTATGAGTGTTTAACACAGTTTCAAATTTCATATATTTATATATTCACATATAAATTTTGATAATAATAAATGAATTCAAGTATAAAAGGAGTCTCAATTTCAAATTGTCTACACAATGAAACCAAGCACATCAATGAATCAAGTTTGAGCAAGAAAGATAGCAAGCTTACAAATAAACATTTTAGAGTAATTTTGTACATCTCTCGAAAAATTCAAAATTGAATTAAGGCTAAAAAATAATTTGTTTTTCATAAAGGATCAAGTTGCATTTTTCACATCTGCATGACATATTTAAACAATAAATAAAAAGTTTGAAATTTAAATTTTTTTGTCATCTTTCACATGTGTTTGTTTTGTTTGAAAATTTGAAAAGTAATTGATGCTATTTTTGACATATGCAAAATATAGATGCTTTTGTTTAAAATTCTTGAAAAGTAAATAATACTTATTTTGTAACATGCGAAAAGTAAAAGATTAGATTTGAAAATTTTGAAAAGTGATTGATGCTCTTTTTGACATGTGAAAGGTAGATGATTTTACTTGAAAATTTTGAAAATTAAATAATCCTCATTTTGTCCTATGTGAAAAGTAAAAGATTCAGTTTGAAAATTTTGAAAACTCATTGATTTTGTTTTTACGTATGCAAAAGGTAGATGGTTTTGTTTAAAAATTTTAAAAAGTAAATAATACTCTTTTGTCATATGCAAAAAGTAAAAGATTAGATTTGAAACTCTTGAAAAATCATTAATGCCTTTTTTGACATATGTAAATGATAGATGATTTTGTTTAAACAATTTAAAAAAGTAAATAATACTCTTTTTGTCATATGCGAAAAGTAAAAGATTATGTTTGAAAATGTTGAAAAGTAAGACCCCGTTTGGATGTTGAGTTTAGTTGAAATGAGTTAAGTTTTTTATGAATAGTAGTGAGTTGATATGGTTAAGTGGATTTTATGGAGCCCACCTAATATAAGTTTAAATGTGTCTGGATGTTAAGATGAGTTTAGATGTATTTATGAGAAATTGAAAAAGGTTGTGGGTCTCACGTGTAAAGAGGTTTTGAGTTGAGTGATGTTTAGTGATTTGAGAGTTGTGTGTTTGGATGTTAGGAT
This sequence comes from Pterocarya stenoptera, assembly GCA_003123785.1. Lineage (NCBI taxonomy): Eukaryota > Viridiplantae > Streptophyta > Magnoliopsida > Fagales > Juglandaceae > Pterocarya > Pterocarya stenoptera. The sequence goes on from QEOT01002562.1 coordinate 238,786, forward strand.
AGATCTAAAACAGAACTCAACTGAGATGAGCTGAGCTCATTCAAGGATCCAAACGAAACCTAAATGATGTTGTCTTTGACAATTGTAAAAAGGAGATACTTTTATTTGAAAAGTTTAAAAAGTGAGTGGTGCTCATTTTTAATTTGAACTTGAAGCCTCATATGTTTATATACAGCTCATTTGAGATCTTCACACAACGATGCATCAACTACAAGATTTACAATATTCATTCATCAAAAGTTTTCAATCTTTCTTTTCTAAGCATTGAGTCTTAAACACTTGTTTATTTTGAGAGATATATAATTTGCGTTGTATTGTTTTTATTTTATTCATTGAGGAGTGTTATTTGATAACCTACCAACTATTAGTTTTGTATCAGAAAAAGGGTGTAGGATTTCTATATGGGGAATAGTTAAAGGAAAATTCTATACACCATACTTTCATCTTACTTTCATCCCACTAAGTAAGATGTGACACATTTATCACCATTAAATAATCATTTATTGCATGCTTCTTTATCATTTAATGGTGATAAATGTGCCACATACTACTTAGTATGATCAAAATAGAATGAAAGTGTGGTGTATAGCATTACTCATAGTTAAATCACCACTTATAAGGTGATTGTAAGTGTAGAAGATGTTTTATACGGATTCTTTGAAGCAGTATTGCTCAAAGGTGCAATAGGTTTTTATCTCTATCTGAAGAAGGTTGAATAATGAATTTGGGAATCCTCAAGAGATAGCTTGAGGCAGGGACGTAGGCATGGAGCTTAACCTAGATAAAATACTAAGTTTGCTTTTTCTCTTACCCTTACTTTTTATATTCACTGCTACTTTGTATTTTATTCACATTTTATATTGTGTATTTGGTTTATAATTGTTAATTTTTTAAAATAACACAATTCACCACTTCTTATGTTAGTTGTCTGGGTAACAATGAGTAATGCTACATGTACTTATAATTTTACTTATAAGACTCATTTTATAAGTTTTCTTTTGAAATTCAAATTTCATAATTTTCAGCATATCAATAATTGACACATGGGGAACTAAATTTTTTTTGTAAATTTTTCTTAAGTATAATTAGCATTTCTCTTACTTCATTTATGCCATAGTTATGGCACTACATGCGGCCCATCACACTTGGTGGTCAAATTAAAGTTTTCAATTTCGTTTAAGTGATGATTCTAGTTTGAAAGGAATATTATTACCGTGTTGAATTTAGTTGCTTAGGACGTTTTGTCTATGAAATGATAAGTTGGGTGCTTTGAATTCTGAAGTGGTTTGAGTTGAGATCACGAAGTTGGTTTGGTCCAAAGGGAATCGTGAAATGTTTGCTTTCGTTCTAGACGAGATCTGGATAAAAAGATCTAAGATTTTATTTTGCTTGGTGTGGCCTAGACATGAAGTCATGAATGGATGCCAATCGTTTGTGCTCGAGACACTTAAATAGTTGCTTATAAACCAACAATACGACATTAAAATACCAAAGTTTTTTTTTTTTTTTTTAGGGAAACAGACTTTTTTTTTTAAAGATTGGGTAGTCACATGTCCAATAGTGACTCCCACCCAAGTTTATTTAATTGCTCTCGCTTATGACAGATGAATACCGTGGTGAACAAGGCACTTAGGATTTACAATAATATGTGAGACTTAATAACCTCAATATCCCAAGCACCAAATCAAATAATACAAACCTATTGCCAAACGTATGGCTAAATAGAACAATGTAAACAAGCTTATAAAGGATTAAACCAGAAAAACCCGACTTGAAGAAAGCGAAAAGTCCTAATGAAAGCAATGCTCACTTCATCAACACTTCCTGAGGTATGCTAGTCCACATGAATCTGTCCTAAGAATCCCTCTTAATAAAATAATGAACCTCCATCTGCCCTGACCACTCTTGAGAAATCCCATTACTACCTAGACGAACCAAAAAATCTGTAGCCTTATTTCCTTCCCTATATATATGCTTAACAGAAAAATTCATTTCTGCCAACATATTCATTATGTCTTCCCAAAAATCCTCTAAGTACCAAAGCCTACAATTTCCTTCCTGAACCCAGATTACTACCAACAGAGAGTCCATTTCAATCATTATATTATTAAGCCCCAATCTAATGCAATGCTGAAGCCCTCTCCGAAGAGCCATGACTTCTGCGAGAGTGTTGCTGCTGTTACCAATAGATTCAGAAAAAGAAAATACCACCTTCCCTAATTTATTTCTAACTACTCCTCCAGCACCCATAACTCCAGGATTATTATTACTACTACTGTCCACATTCAGCTTAAGCCAATTTTCCTTTGGTTTTTCCCATCTTACTACCATTAATGTCTCCTTCTTTTTTGAATTAATGGGAAGGTTCAAGGACCTCAATATCTGTACATCCTCATCAACTAGTCGGGAATCCTTCTGAACCTTAATACCAGCCCAATGAATCCAATACTTTATCGATCTCCATAAAACCTTAACCTTCTATTTTCTTCCTTCCATCCTCGCTTTACATCTCCAATTCCATAGATTCCAAGTAATGATTTCCGGCATAAGACCAATAAGAATACCAAGCTGAGATGACTTCGATGCTCTTCAAATCCAAGCCTCAACAGTTGTTCTCCAAGATCAGAATAGAACAAACGGAATACCCAAAATATTTGAGCTAAATTTCTATATGATCGAGGCAATATTCCCACTATATAATACATGATTAATATCCTCAAAGACACCTTCCCGACAACATTTACATTTCGAGACTAAAGGAATACCAAGTCTCCTTATACGGTCATCGACACTAAGACATGAGTTTAAAGCCTTCCACATAAGGACACAAAATTTTCTGGGTAAAGCAGCATTCCAAGTCCAATCTGACCATTGACATTTAGAATTATTAACCCTAATAAAAGACCAGGCGCTTTTGGTTGTGAAAGACCCATCTGAGTTCCCTAACAAATGAGTTGATCCATACCTCACCTTCTACACCTAATATCATTGACTATCTCCTCCGTTTTTTCTGGGTCTACTAACTACTCAAGTTGCTCCATGTCCCAACTGTTATTTATCATACATAGCTTTACCTTCAAGTTCAGATCTCCTACAAGAGGACATTGCTCCATCAAAGGACCAGAATTAAGCCAACTATCCCTCCAGAAAGACACATTTCCCACCCTAATTTTCCACTTTGAATGCGATAATACCATAGGAATTTCTTTGGACATCGCCTTAAAAAACTGAGTGCCTCTGGATGAATTAATCTCTATCGGATGTTGTCCATGCATGTATTTTTCACAAAAAAATATCTTTCATAAAGAATCTAAACATAGCAAATTCCAGGCAAATTTAATATGCAATGATCTTTGTACTTCAACAAAATTCCTTAAACCAACCCCTCCCTCGTCCACCGGTTTGCATAGTTTGTCCCATTTGATCTATTTCCTCTTAGGACTCCCATTAAAGGAGCCTCAGAAGGAAGTACTAAGAATTTTCTTAAACTGATGTACCACCATTTTCGGAACCTGCACCACAGATAGCAAGTGAACCGGCATACTTGACAAGACATGCTTTAAAAGTATGACTCTTGCCCCAACAGAAAGAAAATTTAACTTCCAACCTTCAATCTTCTTCCTTATTCTTTGAATAATATCCTAAAAATGAATTATCTTCATCTTCCAGCAACAATTGGCACCCCTAAGTACCTGACCGGAAACACCCCTTCCAAAAATTGTGACTAATAATAGGTGATGACGTCTAGCAGAATTGATTTTCTTAGAGAAAAAAATTGAAAATTTGGTACCGTTCACCTGTTGGCCCAACCATGAACCATAAATTTGAAGAACAACAATAATCTCTGAAACTGAGGATCTCCCTCCATTGGCAAAAATCACCATGTCATCCGCATATAGAATGTGAGAAATAAGAGGACCATGTCTTGGATGTGAGAAGCACTTAATTCTTCCCTCTTCAAATTTCTTCTTTAACAGACGAGAGAGAACTTCTTCTACTAAAATGAATAAATAAGGAGAAAGGGGATCCCCTTGATGAAGACCCTGTCCTCCCTTAAAGAACCTTTTTGCAGTGCCATTCATCACCACAGAATACCAAGGCGTAGTAACACATTGATCTAATAGTTTGCAAAGATTCAAGGAAAACCCAAAAGCTTTCAAGACATAAAATAAAAAATCCCAATCAATCGTGTCATAAGCTTTTGCAAAATCAATTTTCATCATAATATGACTTCCTCGGTACGGCTTATTAATATCATGAATAAGCTCCTGAGTAAGAATAATATTTTCAAAAATGATTCTACCTGGCAAGAAAGCTGCTTGTTCCATAGAAATAATCCTGCTAAATACTGATGTGAACCTTGTCACTAGAATCTTAGAACAAATTTATACCACTGAGCAGAGACTGATTGGTCTAAAATTTCCAAACGATGTAGGATTCTGAACTTTGGGAATTAGAACAATATAGGATGTAGAGTAAAACCTTGGTAATATGGCCCTGCCAAAAAAATCTCTGACTGCTTCCACTAAATCTTCTTGCACTAAGGACCAACAATGCTGGTAAAAACCTAACCCAAATCCATCTGGGCCAGGACTACTCTCCATAGGAATAGAAAAAAGGCTATTTTTAATTTCCTCAATCGAAGGAATACTGGTAAGGAAATTATTTTCCTCATCTGACACTGCTACAGATATTAGCTCATCCAAATCTGGTAAAGAACTCATTACACGTACTTTTAGGAAATCCTCAAAATAACTGCAGGCAGCCTCATGAATACCTTTTGGCGAATCAAGTACTCGACCATCAGATAGCCTCATTTCCTTCACCACATTCTGTTTACGAACCTACCAAGCTTTAAAGAAACCCGTCTAGACTTCACCAAATGAGACCCAATCTTGTTTAACTTGTTGAGCTATACGAGATTCTTCCCTCTTTAGCCAGACATCAAGCTCAATCTTGTTAGCTAAAACATCAGCTTCAACATCTTCTGAGTAGCGTTCTTGTAATCTTGATTCTCCTTCTTCCACTTTATCTTCTAAATCTTTAATGTGCTTCCCCGTCCATCCAAACACCTCCTTATTCCAAGTTTTTAGAATCAATTTTAACCGCTTCAATTTTCAAGCAAGCTTTCACAATCGAGTACCATTTGCTTTCACCTGCCAAGAACTAGTAACACATCTCCAAAAATCTGCATGACTTGTCCACATGTATTGAAACTTGAAGGAAACATGACCATACCTAGGAGATGGATCCAAAAGACCCAAAATCATAGGGGAGTGATCTGACTTCCTCCTTGGAAGGTATTGAAGTCTACATAACGGGTATTGATCCATAAATTTCAAGTTGCATAATGCTCTATCAAGCCTAGCCCATGAACAGGCCATCCCCAATTAACCATTGCACCATGAAAATTCATTGCTTGAGAAAGGTACCTCAACAAGTCTGCCATTATCAATAAAAGAGAAAAATTCCTCCATTGCCATAAGCAATCTTGGATTTCCCCCTCTTCTTTCACTATCATTCCGTAAAACGTTAAAGTCTCCAATAATCACGTGAGGCCACTGTAAGTTGTTTATAGCAAGCAAATCTTCCCACAAAGACCTCCTATCTAAATAGTGGCATTTAACATAAACCACCGATATTAGTATAGTTGAATTAATGAGTAAGGTAATATGCTGATTTGAGATCCCCATAACATCCACCTGCCAGCCAGATTTCCAAAAACACCAAATCTTGCTTGTTGATAGGCATTCGATAGACACTCATCAAAGGATAGAGAGACCTTCCAATGCTCCAAAAAATAATCCTCCCAAAATGGTTCGGCAAGAAATAGAAAAGATGGTTTCTGCACTCGTAGCAAGCCCCTCAGATGTTTTCTCGAGGTGCCCAGACCTTGGATATTCCAAAATAGAAGATTATTAATCATTTATGCTTCTGAGGAGGCTTGCTAGGAGCCCTGAAAGAACTACGTAACAATCTTCTACTAGGCACATCTTTTACAACTAAGTCAAAATCAGATGACCCATCTTTATCTTTCCTAGAGTGAGGAATATTACCTTCATCATCAGATTTCGATTCAAGGGCTATTGAAAGGCTGAAAATCACCATCTGCAAATCTTCCAAGACTGCTGATGGGCCATCTCCAGATTGCATAGTTATCGTAGAATCAGCCAAAGGCTCAGTATGCGACGCCTTATCTAATACCGCTAGTACCACTGGAATCTCCACATCATTCGGTGCATGACTATTTGAAAAAGAAACCAACTCCACATAAGGTATGGTACCGTTTGATTCTCCACATATTAATGGCTCCTTCCTCAGTTCTTGGACTTCCATATCATCCATATGTGCCTCGGTCTCCAACGTCGATCTCACTACGTCATTTTCCTCCTCTAAGGATGGATCCGTGGAAGCCAAATTTTCCAGCACCAAGACAGGGGACACTGACTTATTCTCCAACTGCAATGTATTAACCTTCGCACCCTCTTCTTTATCCTTAGCAACCCGGATTTTACTAGAGTTAATAACTCTCAAACTCTTGGTCTCTCTCCCTTCCTTCATGTTTGCCTTACACGTCTTTGAATTATGCCATCGCACCTTGCAACATGAGCAAAAGGCAGGTAAAGTTTCATAATCCACCTCTTGGAAAATACTAGTTGGATGCCTCGGCGTCTCAATCCATATAGAATGAAGCGGCTCCTGATCAATATTCATCAGAATGCACACCTGCGCACCATCTGTTCTAGTTGCACAGCGTGTTGCATTGTCCCTCCTCAAGAAGACTCCAATCAGTGCAACAATGTTATGCAAGAATGATTCTTGATAGAGGTTTGGAGGAAGCCCAAGTAGATTTAGGGAGAAAAAATTGTTATTCAATTCCACTTGCATCCAATATACACCAAAACCTAAAAACTGCCAAATTGAGCTATATATTAATATAAGTAATTCACACAAATATAACAACACCAAATATCAAACATCAAAATATCACTGTCGATGGTAAAGACTCACTCAACTACGTGCATGGGATCAGCAAAAAATGAAGCTCTATAAGCATGGTGGAAGGACTCAAACATGGGCAGAGTTGTGATGCTTGGAATGGGCCAGAGTGGGTGAAGGGTGAGAATTAGGTGCTCCAGCGCCTGGAATTCCTTGGGGGTGGAGTTGGTACCCCATAAATTTGACCATTGGTGTAGAATTCCTGTTTACCTTTAGCTCTGCCCAAGAAATAACACCCAAAACCAAATAGTATGTAAAAAAGAATCAAAGGCACTGAAATCACCATCACCATACCCATTTGATCTTTTGCCTTTTTTCTTCAATCCTCAAGGCCCCTGAGTTCTTCTAGATGTTAGAGATAGATAGATTTGTTGCGTGCACTTGGGGAAGAGACAGGAGGGACTAAAGTCCTAAGAGAGAGGTTTCAAGTTCTTTCCAGAAGTGCAAGCCAGATTGTAAAATGCCTTTGCCAAGGGTAGGCATAATTTTAAGTTTCTAAAAGATACAATTTTTTGGGCTAATCAAAACAACACAAAATGGCTCTGGCTGGTTGAGTAACAATATAAAACGACCATTTTGTTGTTGTTTTTTCAGGAGAACCGAACTAGCTTTGGAAAATTGGAATTGCATATTAGTAATTTTCTCTCTAAAATCTTACAACATCGTTTGTTTCAACTGTACTCAATTGGTTACTCATAAAAGCAGGCAAAGATCCCCATAGTTTGGAGACTAGGGGAGAATCCAAACAAATCGGCATTTTGTAATGCTTGTTTTACAAGGCCTAGAACCAGAAGAGCAACAAACTGTGCAACCTTGGCCCATACATGTTAATAAGGTCAAAGATACGGGAGGAAGAGGTGTGTGGTTCAAACAAATTTCTTGTTTACATATGGTTTTTTTAAGATATATATATATATATATTAGTAACCTCACTTATGTTGGAGAAATACCGTAGTTACATTCCAACACTTCGAGTTATATTACAAAATCTACAACAGCACAAATAAAAACAAAATAAAGTTGAGAAATGAAGCTAAATAAAAGGTTTGTCCCTAGAATTTTTTAGCTAAATAAAGGTGATTGATGCAACAAACAAAAGAGTTGTGGCATATCTTGTTTAAACCATATAAGTTTTTAATAATCCTTTTATTTAGGTGAGTATACTAGGGGTTGGCTCAAGTTGTAAAGACCCTTGGTCTTGGTGGTATACTCCTTTCAAGGTCCAAGATTCGAATCCCACTATTGGATTGGGAGATTTTTCCCTTGAATTATCCAAACTATTCTCGAAAACTTGATGCCAATAAAAAAAAAAAGTATACAGAACCCAAAGCTAATTCCATAATTAATAATAATAGATATAGCTTTTATACGTTCATAATATCTCTTGACTTTCAACACATTGGCATCAAACAATTCTAATCACTGAAAAAGGTATTGACTCCTTTATTCAATGCTTCATTCTCATTTTTTTAACCAGCAAAATGGATTTGTGTCTTTTTTTGTGTACGTTTCCATTAGGAGATGCCAGAGATCTACTTATCCACCCCACTCCAACTATCCAATCACATTTGCTAAAGAGCAGGAGGAGTTCAAGATCCACCACCACTCAAGCCATCTTTCCCATTACTCACGACAAAACCAACATCACAAGGCCTTTGACCCTCCTAACAACCAAGGGTGTACTCCCTCAGCCGCTTTGATGCCTTACATGTTGACATAAACCCTTTCTATTCAGATGAGGGTTAATGTTTTTGTCCACAACACCCATTGATATGATTGGACATGATACATTAGATCTAATCTATAATAAAAATAATTTTACAATCTAACGTATCATAAATCACAGTAATCTCTTTGTAAGTATGGGCCTAGTAATTTTGCTATCAGTTAACCAAGAAAATAATCTTTCATTGATTGAAATGAATGACTTAGGATGACTAAACATGAGCAGCAGTCAGGAGTCTCATTCCGAACCAACAACATCAATTTTTAAACTAGTGCTAAAAAACAAGTTTTAGAACAATAGCAAATAAGAACTAATCCAACTTTATTACCATCTATTGCCAATGCTTATCTACATGAGGCTCCACTTGCGTCAATGCATATCCTTGTTGATAATCCACCTTCTTGCTCTCCAACAACCACATATGAGTCCACCACTAGATGAAGCACCAAGGCCTAAAGTCAGCCAGTCAGCCAGGTTCTTCTCCAGACCTACTTCTAAGGGTAGGTAGCGGGGTCTTGCAACCTGCTACCCCACCCCGTAGGGAAAAATCCCAACAAGGGCAAGGGCGGTTTGGCCTCAGCGGGGCTCCACCCTGCCCCCCACCCCGCCTACTTATATATACTTTATATAAATATAAATATACATATTTATAAATATTTGTTATTACTTTTACTATATATAAATATAGTAATATGTATTAAGTATAGTTTTTACTTAATAATTTGTGCAAGTTATAGTGTAGCCTAATATGACCTTTATATAAGAGGCTTAGGCAATACAAATCTCTCACTTAAGCTATGTAAAACTCTAATATTGCCTTGGCCAAAGATGCACTAGAAAATTTAAAAACTATGTTATTAGTTTTTAAATTATAGTCATACTTATAAATTCAAATTTACAATTTGGGTCTACAAATCTGTTGGAGTGGGGGGAGGGGAGGGGATGATAGATCCACTCTTGCTACTTGTCCATGCTACCTGCATGGACAAGTAGCATCCCTACCTACTTAGGGGTGCCACCGGACACTATTTAGATTTTAACACATAGGAAAAATGGGAGAGGACATACAAGAAGGAAAGAGGGAGCGGGATTGGGATAGGAACCTGAGGATGGAGGAGAAGGAAATGAATGGAGACACTTTGTTGAAAGACTAAGGTAGAGAAAGAAACAGAAGGAGAGGAATACGAGAAGGGCAATCAAATGAGAGCATATGAAAGGAAACTATCCATGACCAACGAATGTTCTCATGTGCTGTTGATACAAGATTAAAGGGGAAAATCATGTTAGTGGTAGAATGCTAACCAAATTCTGAAATAGTCTCCCTAATAAAATAATTTGAACTAGATTTACTACTATAAAATTCAAAGGAAAACAGAAGGATTTCTAAACTACATTAAACTTTTGCGAAATAATTATAAAAAGTTACCTTAGTGATCTAACATATATCTAGCATGCATATTCTCAAGGCACTATGTACACCATGCCTATATATATTTGGCACATAGACTTCTATGTGAAATTTTGTTATATAGGTGCCATGGTTTTAAAAAATTTGTTTTACTTTGATGGTATAAATCCATACATTCACAACTGTTAAAACACCATTAGTTATCTAGTACATTTGTTGATATATCACTTCACTCAATAGACACACTTTGATAAGAACCCAGTGATAGTTTCAATTAACAAAAAAAGAAGAGATTGTAATGGGAGATGAGATTTGATTGTTCGAGGAACCAAAAACCTCCAATTTCGGCACATGCCTTTGTGTAATTCATTCATAGCAAATACTGAAACATTCTATCAGTAATAATATCCCATGCATAACTGAATTATAGGGAAATGGCAGTAATACCCTTTATGGGTTGAAATACTACAGACATACTAATGGACTCAATTATAGGCCCGCATCCAAAGTAAAACCAGGCCACTCAGTCCTGACCCACAACAACAACATAACACAAGTAAAAATTAACTAAGCTTGAGACAGAGAGGGAGGAACCCTAGATCATAACAACAGCTCCCCCTTCATAAGACCTTGCCCACAAGGCTGGGATACTGACGGCGTAGGTGTTTGATGGTGACCCAGGTAGAGTTTTCCTTTGATTCCCCCTTCCATTTAACCAACAACTCAATCAAAGGCCGATTCTTGACTTTCTTTATTCTTCTTTGCAAGATCTGCTCAAGCTCTACATGCATAGCTCCATGTATGTTAGGGGAAGGCAATCCAAGGATTGCTATCACCAAAGGTCCCAAATGTTTCTTCCGACAAGACATATGGAACACGGAATGCACAAAGGAGCCTGCCGGCAACTATAATTGGTAAGCTACCATTCCGATCCATTTTTTTTAAAGAGTCGAGGTCACATGTCCAAGAGTGACCTCTACTCAATTTTATTAAAAAAGACTCTCACTTATGGTGTAGGAATACCGTGCAATTCCAAGAGAACTTACAAAAACCTTCAAAAAAAAAAAAAAAAAACAATGCCTAGTTGCCCAAAATTCTGGAAAAACAACCAAATCCAACAAAAGACCCACCAAAACCAAAAAACTCTCAACATCTAATATAAGGGATGCCAAGTTTATCCATGCAAATCAATCCTCGAAAAGGGCCTTGAATACCTTGAAAAGGCCAAAAAAATTGGGGGAAAGTTTCTAACTTTGGCATCAGGCTACACTGTGTTGCCTATATTTCTAAAGCTTAAGGTATATCATATCACCTTCTTCAAATTATCGCATGATATGCTTGTTGTCATACTTATTTTTCATAGTTGTTTGTACCTCGAGTAGAGTTTTCTTTAAAATAGTAATGATCTCATCTCAAGACCTTACCTGAGAGTCCACCTTGGCAACTGTGTGGTCCCTGCAACATACTACAAGAGGGTGGGTGGGAGAAACCCATACAGAGCCTTGAAAGGGGTAAGCTTGGTGGAAGAGTCTTCGTTGGTGTTATACCACCACTCTCTCTAGGGCAACCAAGTCACCTACTCCATGGGTCTTTGGCTGACAAAACACCTTAGATATTACTGGAAAACATGGTTTACCACTTTTATCTGCCTATTAAACTAAGGGTAATAAGCTGAACTATAGGCTAATTAAGTACCATGCAATCTGAACAGCTCCTTCCAAAAGGAGCTAGTAAATGCGACATCCTTATTTGTGACTAGGGTGGAAGGCATGCCCTGTTGTTTAAAGACTTGAGATATAAAAATTCTGGCCACTATAACTGCTATGTAGGGGTGGGAGAATAAAAATTCTGGCCACTATAGCTGCTATGTAGGGGTGGGAGAAAGGAAGGCAATGAGCGTACTTAGTGAGGTGATCCACCACCACTAGAATCACTGTGTAGCCTTTGGATAAGGATAGGGACTTAATGAATTCCATAGAAATATATGTCCAGCTTACAGATGAAATGGGAAAAGGCTGGAGTAAACCAATAGGATGCAAGTTTCTAGACTTACACTACTGACATGTAGGACACTCCTTTATATAAGCCTTAATGTCCTTTTTCTTCCCTGGCTAGTAAAACTCAACCTTTGCCTTGTGGAGGAATTTTGGGTACCCAGTGTGCCTCCCATAGGGGTTGTCATGTATATACTGAAGGACTTGTGTCTTAAAAGTGGAATAGGTAAATAAATCCTACCCTTCCTTAGTAACAATCCATTAATGAGTCAAGAACTGCCTTTGCTACAATTTCTGACAAAGTCTGCATGCTCCAAGTCAGTCTTATAAGAGGCCCTCAAATCTTGTAGCCACATTGGGTCCAACACTGTGATGTTAGCTAATAACACTTCCCCCTCTTTCTTGGGTTGGACAAGGCATATGCTACTTATCCTACCTTCTCTTCTTATATTCGATCGTAAAATCATAACCCAATAATTTGCTAATCCAGTTTTGCTGAAAGGGGTAACCAATTTACTACTGTAGCAAAAACTTCAAGCTCTGTTGATATGTCCTCACAGTAAATTCCCTAGCCAAAATGGATGGCCGCCATTTTTTTACAGCATAGACTAAAGCTAGAAGTTCCTTTTCATAGGTAGATAGGTCTAAGGCTTTTCCCTTCAGAGCATGGCTAAGGTAAGTCAAGGGTTGGTCCTTCTGCATCCAAACAGTCCCTATGTCTACCCTTGAGGCATCACACTCTATGAGAAAAAGGCTTAGAAAAATTTGGCAAGACTAGCACTATTGGTTTAGTCATCGCTGTCTTCAATGCTTCAAAGGCCTTAAAGTCTGCGATAGTGCATTGGAATGAATTCTTCTTCAATAAGGCAGTAAGTGGGGCAACTAAAGATCCATAATTATGTACAAATTTCCTGTAATAGCCCGTGAGCCCGAAAAACTCTCTCAAGGATTTGAGAGAGTTGGGTAAGGGTCAATTGATCATAGACTTAATCACCTTATATTTAAATTTGCACTTACTCTTTTTAGCAAAAAGAGTCAGTGCAGTCAAAGTTTCTAACACAATAGCCAAGTGAATTACATGGTCTTCCTTAGTCTTACTATATATCAAAATATCATAAAAAAAGACAATCACAAACCTCCTTAGATAGGGCTGGAACACCTCATTCATCAACCATTAAAATGTAGTTGGGGCATTCGTTAGTCCAAAAGGCATCATTAGGAGCTCATAGTGACCATAATGAGTCGTAAATGCTGTATTTGGAATATCTTCCTCCTAAACCCTTATTTGGTGTTAGCTCAATCTTAGATCCATCTTAGAGAAAATGGTGACTCCATGTAATTCATTAAGGAGCTCATCAATGATTGGAATGGAAGTTTGTCTTTGATGGTCTTCTTATATAAAGCCCTGTAATCAATACACATCCTTCAGTGACCATTGACCTTTCTCACCAACCATACGGGGGAAGAGAATGGTGATTGATTGAGCCTTATTACCCTAGTAGCTAGCAATTCATGTACAATTTTTTCTATTTCTAATTTTTTATAATTGGGCTATCGGTAGGGTCACACAGAAATAGGGGCAGTCCCTTTCTTAAGTGTTATGCGACGATCACAATTCCTTTAGGAGGCAGCCTTTTAGGTTCCTCAAAAACCCCACTGAACGTCCTTAAAACCCTTCTAATTTTGGTGGCACTATCATCTGGACTTCTTCTTTTCTTACTTCTGAAATCCGGAGCAACATTCTCCTTCTTTCCACCTTAGTGAGCTGGGATAGCTTTAAGCCATCCATCATTTGTGTGTGACTAGGGTTTAAAACCTTGAGTATGACTGACCCTTTGTCTCAAGTGAAAATCATTGTAAGTAGGCTGGGCTCTGACTCTGACGGAGTCGAAATGTCCAACTATGACCTCCAACTCCGAAGTCTGAGGCCAAGTTGAGCGCCGACAAGCAGATTTTGACTTCAATCAGAGTTTTCGGAGTCATCTGCTGAAGCCCAAATCGGAGTTAGGCTATTTTTTTCCCAATTTTCTTACCACTTTCCCAGCATCCAAACATTATTAAAATAGTCCAAACAACACAAAGCATACGAAAAAAATAAACAAATCAAAATACTTTCCGAGCATCCAAACAACATCAAGGAATTGATCGAAAAGGAAGCTTTGCGGCATGGTGGCAGGGATGGGATATAGATTGGGAGGAGAGAAAGAGCAATGGTATGCATTGTGAGTAACATTTCAATTAAATGATTTCATGATTGACAAAGACAGGTAGAGAGAAAACGAAGTTAGAACAAAGAAAGAAAACATAGGAAGATTCAAGAGAAAGTGGCTGTTGTTGAGACTCAAGTGTCGATTGAAGGGCCGAGTGAATGTTCATATGTAGGGTTTGGCTGAAAGAAGAGATGAATATATAGAAGGTATAAACGACGTCGTTTTAAGATTTAAAAAATCTATGCAAAAAATCACAGTCTTGTACACAGGGGAGCTCAAACGCAGGTCGCATGTTGCAAAACGCATGGCTGCACCGTTAGGCCACTCAACTACCTATTATTTATTCTACAATATTAAATATATTAAGTATAAACGTCGGAGTCGGAGCCTACATCAACTCCAACTTCAACCAAAGTTTTCGTAGCAACTCCGACTTTGAATTTTGAATTTTCTAACTCCTTCGAAGTCAAAGTCAGAGTTAGAGCCATCGGAAGTTTTGAACAGCCCTAATGGTAAGGGAAGCAAAATCCCACAGCACAGGCTCATGGGTTCTGAACCATTGCATCCCAAGTACCACATCACATCCCCCTAAAGGTAGTAGGAAAAAATCAGTGGAAAACAAGTGACCTTGTAACAATATTTCTGCCCCTTCCAGTTTTCCCTCACTTTTAATCATTTCCCCATTAGCAACCATGACTTCTATTTGTTCTGTTGTCTTAAGGGCTAATTGAGCCTTGGGAATAATGGTAGGATCAAGGAAATTATGGGTGCTACCAGCATCCACTAAAATCACCACTAGCTGCCCTTTAACCCTTCTCATCACTCTCATTATCCTTGGACTAAGAGAACCTGCATTGGCATGCAGGGAGATCTAGGGTGCCTCCACCCCTAGATTCTATACAGGCACCTCCACTTCTAATAACTGCTCTCCATTAATTCCCTCTTTAGCATCGCATTCTTGATCAAACTCCATACCCTCCATTTCATATAACTTGGCCTTTCTGCACTTATGGTTGGGATTTTATTTCTATCACGATAATAACAAAACCCCTTGTCTCTCATCTCCTTCATCTCAAAGGCACTAACCTTTTGGATGAGATATTTATTCTTGGAAGGGAAGTCTTTAGGGGCTGGAAACGTCCTCCTAAACCCCCATATGATGAACCCGAGCCTCCTCCCCCACTAAATCCCCTTGGAGAGGGTGTACTGTATTGGTTCGAGGGTTTGTTAATTCTCTTGGAGTTATTAACATACTCTTCTTGGATCTTGGCTAATCCAAATGCTAAATTTAAATTGTGTGGTTTTAGCATTTTTAGGAGTAGCCTAATTTCACCCTTAAGCTTGCTGAGAAAACAATTAGCTTATAGTTCTCAGAAAGTACCCTCAATCTATTAAATAGTACCTCAAATTGGGTTATGTAAGCTACCACATTGGTCATTTGCCTCAACTTGGTAATGGCCTTTATGGGATCATCATAAGATGAACTCCCAAATCTGATTTGTAGCGCTTGAATAAAAGTATCCCAAGAGTTGCTGATCTCCTCAGCATCCTAGAACCAAACCAATGCATCACTCTCTATGTAAAAGGAAGACATCAGAATTTTCTGGTGATCTGGCATAGGGTGTAGTGCAAAATGTTGATTCACCATGTATACCCATCCAGTAGGATTTTCCCAATCAAATCTAGAAAAATCAAGCTTAATAGAGCGAAACTGCATCCCCCCTGAAGCCCCAAAGCCTTCAGTATGTAATTCTTCTTCATTGTTTCTGCTGTGAGGGTGACATGAGTGGGCGTGTGCCCCATTCAAGGTTTCTATTAATAGATCCATTTTTTTTTTTAGCAAGATCATCCAAAGATTTCTGGTGACTTTCGACTCTTTGTTTTTGCAGGTCTTGGTGTTGCCTCATTCCAAGCACCAATTTCTCTAACTCCTTATACCTTGTGCCATCCGCCATTGTTGCTTCTATACTTCTAGGATCCAATTGGTAAAGGATCCAATTGCTCTGATACCAATTGAACCCAATTGATAATTTCAATTAAAAAGAAGAAGAGATTGTAATGGGAGATGAGATCTGATCGTTCGAGGAACCAGAAACCTTCAATTTCGGCAAATGCCTTTGTGTAATTCATTCATAGCAAATACTAGAACATTCTCTTGGTACTAATATCCTATGCATAACTGAATTATTGGAAAATGACAGTAATGCCCTTACTGGGCTGAAATACTACATATATACTAATGGACAAAATTAACTAAAATAACCTCCTAACATAGGCCCACATCTGAAGTAAACCTAGGCCACTCGACCCTGACCCACGACAACACAAGTACAAAATCAACTAGGTCTTTAAAGTTATCCTTTCAGCTCCATGCTAATAGCTTGAGACAGAGAGGGAGGAACCCTAGATCGTAACACACCTTTTGTAGAAACTTAAAGGCAACTGTGATTGGTTATGAGGCAAATTCAATACCACCAGGATTGACACAATTAGACAAGATACTGTTCATCTTCCTTCTCCAATAATATTAGTGATCATCGATTTGGTGACATTCATAGGTGAGGGTGTTGGATCAGTCGAGCTCATATCAACTGTGTTGCCATCTCGATTTTTTTGCTGGCTCATAATACTACTCGAGGTAGTTAACATAGGATCACATTCATCTAAAAAGTTGCTTGTGATGTCTTTGAAATCCAAATCTGTTAAATAACTTGGCTTTGTTGTAACAGTGCCCACTTCCATATCTCCAGCAAGCATGGCAACAACACGTGACATGGGGGGCCGCATCATTGGTGATGCCTGAGTGCACAAAAGAGCCACTCCTATCACTCTAGTTGCTTCATTTTCATCAAACTCCAATAATTTAGGATCCACCAATCCCAAAGCTTGGTTATGTTCATGAAGAGTCCATGCCTAGAAAACATAATAGTGATTATCACAAGAAAAAACGAATAAATATCAATTACATAGTAATTTGAGAGAGAGAGCGAGAGATTCATTTCCTATACCCATTCAAGTAGATAAATCTTTTCAGTATCCAAGCTACTGTCTGAGTTTGGCCTCCCACTAACGATCTCCAGAGCAAAAACACCAAAACTGAAAACATCTGCCTTTTCTGTTAAGTGTCCACGCATTGCATACTCTGGAGCTAGATAGCCACTAAAAGAGTGAAAATGATATAAAAATAAATTGCTTAGTGAAGAACCATAGACGATATCTCCATAACTGCTCAGTTAATCAAGAACAATAGGCTCACAAAAGAGAAAGTGTAATGACCAAATTAAAGAATATATGAACAAGTATGGTATAACTTTGACTTGGGGTCTAGTCAACAGATTATGTTGGTAAATGTTGTAGGCGTGGTTGGCACGACTGAAGGCTATCCTAACTACTTTTATTTATTTTTGTGTTTCTTGACATTAAGCTTCTCGGTAATTCTGATTATATTTCCTTGTGTTTAAGTGGCTGGATTATTTCCTCAATTTCTAAAATTTACCGTACATGGGCCATACTCGCCCAGGATCTTATTTTAGTCATATTTTACTTTTAGCTCCTCTTTCTTGGATTATGGGAATTCTAGCATGAAATGTCAAAGAGGCTTCTGTTTGTAAGCCACTGTGAAGAAAATACATGCCACACTGTTAAGAAGGCAGGATTTGATTTGCAAAAGAATTTAAAATCATACTCTCCTGCAAATCAAAATTCTGCTATATCCGCGGTTTGGAGGATATGTCCTCTACGTTGGCTTGCAAATATAATTTTTCAGCATAAGAACTAACACCCTAAACACTTAAAAAGGTGCTCACAATTTCAGAGAAGTACAGAGACTAGTGTTCTTGCTCTCGTTCTTGCTTATTTCAAAGCCCAAACTATCCCCCTCTTGGGCATCATAAAATAATGTCAAACCAACAAATACTCCCAACCCCCAATAAAATCTAACCTAGATATCCTAAAACATAACTGCTAAAGTAGACAATTCCAACAAGCTCAAAGCTTTCTTTTTTTGAAAACCAAGGTTCAATACCTTTTCTATTTGTAAATATATATACTCACTTTTCCCGTGCTTAAAAGTTATAGCAACAATATCTTCCAATGTTATTGGCCACCATACAACAATTTGTTGGAACCTTAATAAATAACTAGTGTTGTCCAACACCAGTCAGATTATGCAGCAGTTTTTTTTTTTTTTTTAAAACAAATCATGGAATTAAGACTAATGTGATAAGGCGATGGATCCAGCTAAAGTAGTCATTCTTGCTCTCAATTCAATCTATTAGTAGCCTAGATCAACCATATATTAAAACATAATACTCCAAGCCCTTAAGTTTGTTTGTGATGGTTATATAATCATGCTTATAATAAACTATTTTTCTTTTTCCTTCTCACATTTAGAAAGGGGTTGAAAGATATAGCTTACATGGTCCCAGCTACTCGGGTGCTGATGTGTGTTATCTTATCATCGTATAGCTTTGCCAATCCAAAATCTGAAATCTTGGGGCAAAGTTCTGCATCAAGCAAGATATTACTAGCCTTGACATCTCGATGTACAATTCTCGGCCTTGACTCCTCATGAAGATAAGCTAGGCCTCTTGCAGTTCCTATGCATATGCTGATCCGGGTAGGCCAATCAAGATTCAGGCCATTTTTTCCTGTATAAATAGCGGTTACCATCTTATAAAACTTAAAACAGTTACAAAGTGGTGGTTAATATTCATAACCAAGAGTAATTTGGAGCAAACAAATATATGTTAGCTACAATTTTCACCCACTAACTACCACTGATCATACACTTTGCATCCTAAACTAAATTTTCATCCTAAACTACCAATAGTTTTCACTTTCTAAGTTCTATTCAAATCTATCTGTTAAGATTGTGTTACGTTGCCAAACAAATTTAATTATTCACAGTTTGTGAGTAATGTGGATTGGCACAATCTTAATGGTCATATATTTGAATGGAAGGTACAAAGGGAAACCTATTAAATAGTTAATGGTGCAACTAATTGTAGTTTAGGGTGCAAAATATATAATGGGTGGTATTTTATGGGTGAAAAGTGCAATTTCCCAAAACTTCATTGTTAATTTATTTCATCTGTGTATATTAAAAATCACTATAATTATCGTAGAGTCGAACTGCTTCAGATCACATGGAAATACTCCAGAATGTATAAAATATGCCTACGATAGTTTTAAAAATTTTGCATACCCTACAATGAAGGCTTATTAATCTTCAAATGGTTCAAAAATTTAATGAGATAACAATAAGAATCAACACAAAGCAATGAAATAAGTATATATGATTAAAACTTTGGCCTGCATCCACGTTCAAAGCAAGAAATTTCAAATGAATTGACCGAGGTTACAACATAACTCTCAAGAATTTCAATCATTAAACTGTAGATGATTCTGTGTTTCTCTCCAGGTTTAGTGAGAAACACTACATCTTGTCTCTGGAAATAAACCCAAAACTTGACCTGAATGAATCGAATCAAACTGTATAAAGTTTGGCAAGGCAAGAGCTTCATGACCCCACTAGTTATGAGTTGTATACATGACAAACGGGATTCAGTGCAAATGTTAGGACATAGTACGCTTCCAGCCATAGAATTGAATGATAGGTGGGTGACAAGATCTGAATATATGAATTTGTGTTGTCTTTTCCCACAAAACAAACTAGAAGGAGAAAGTTTATATGTTAACAATTCAATGAAAGTAAAATACTTCTCCTTTATTGTGTATAGAAACCAATTTTAAGTGGCTTGTTCTTTTTAAAATGTTGAAGACAGGTTCTCCTGAACTTTTGCAGGTGTGTATGGGCAAGATAGCAATAGAGGGTATTCGTGGGAGGAGCTTACTAATATTTGTAGTTTTTAGTTCAAGGTAACTACTGCAAAGGTGGGATTTCAATCTCACTTGGTTTCTAAGTGAAAAATAGGGTGAAGCTCATGATTGTTTTGCCAAGGTGGATTTCTCGTACTTCATCTTTGAGAAGGATATCATGGACAACGGAGGGGAGGCCCTTCATGTGGTCTATTAGCTGGGACACATCTTGTTGGTTTGGAATTGATAGATTCCTTGTACAAACAGATTGGGAAGTGCACTTTCCTGATCTATATAAAAGGTTATCCCAACTTTGCTCAGAACATTTCCCCGTTTTATTGACTGAGAAGGCATTCAAGGGGTAACAGGTATTTCAAATTCCAGAATCTGTAACATAAATGATTTTCAAAGCAATAGCTTTGCTCCTATTGAGTCATGTTTCCATTCAAGTGTTAAATGACTATAATTTAATATAGTTTGAAAGATCATGGAACTTTATTGGTTAGGAGCACTTAGTTTTCTTTCATTTGTTAAATGTCGTCTTCTTTCCTTTATATGTGATTTTCGAAGCAATAGTTTTCTTCTTGTTGGGCCATGTCATCCATTTTTTGTGTTCAATGATCTTTAAATTTATTATAATTTGCAAGATCATGTAATTTTAAAAGTCAAGAAGAACATGTAGTCTTTCATCTATAACATTTGTCTTCTTTCCTCTATACATAATTCATTGCAATTAGAAATCTAAAACAGCTAGTCAAACAACTTCACAATCAAGTTTTACACAAATTTTAAAATAAAATAGAACTAAAGACTAAACAATTTTTCCCATAGAACGTGCAGCTGCACAACTGGTTGTGGTTAAAAGTAGAAGATTTTGGTGATAGCATTAGACAGTGGTGGTTATCCTACCATTTCCAAAGAACTATAAGCTTTATCTTAGCTCACAAACTAAATGCTTTAAAGAATGTCCTAAGGGCTTGGAATGAGCAAGTCTTTGGTAACAACATATAGCACTGGAGGAGTTACAAGGTCAGATTGGTATGGAAGAAGAGAGGGTACCATACGAAGAAGATAAGCTAAGAAAAACCTGTCAATCATTGATCTAGAAAGGGTCATCAAAATGGAGGAGTGGTCTTGGAGGTAAAAACCAAGGGCACTATGATTAAAAGAGGGCAATAGGTGTACAAAGTTGTTCCATCAAGTAGCTAACTGAGATTAGAAATAACTATTGAGATTTGAAAGGGGGACAACGCTATTGAGATGCTTTTGGTGGATGGTTCAATCTCCTCTGATCAAAATGAGATTATAAATCAAATTGTGAACAATGCTATTGAGATGCTTTTGGTTGATGGCTCAGTTTGCATTAGCGGTTTGCTTGGACGAGTTTGATGGATTAGCACTTGAGTCCATATATGAAGCAATGGTCACGTTGGTTGAGAGACCATTTGAAGAGAGTTAGGTTCTCAATGTGGTAAAAAGTATGATTAGTGATAAAGCACCAAGACCAGGTGGTTTTGCAATGGTTTTCTTTAAGCTTGCTAGGATGTGATCAAATAGTGTATGGGTATTCTGGGATTTTCATTGTGATAAATTGGTGTTGTATGTGCAGAAAGAGCAGGACATTTGTACGCCGGCTTTTTTTTTTTATCAATAAACAAAATCTTATTGATCATAAGAATAGGGAAGAGCCCAAGTATAAGAGACATAAGAATAGGCAACCTTTAACGCCATTGACATTGCTAGTACCTTGTGGAATGTCGTTTTCGGTCAAGTTGGATTGGCATAACCAAGGATAGTATGGCCCTTTTTTATATGGCAGCCCACACATTGAAACAAAGTGGAAAATTGTCTGTGATCATATAGTGAGATGTATTTCATGTCTAACTTTCTATTTCTAGTCAGATGTTCCCTCTAGTACTATTTATTCTTTTGTGTTTTATTCAAAATTTTAGAATTCTGTTTCTATGGTAAAAAAAAAAAAAAAAAAAAAAAGAGATGGTTATTTAGTATCATACCAAAGAGTGCTTGATCAAGACTTCTGTTCTCAAGATATTCATAAACGAGGAGACGCTTATCTCCTTCGATGCAGCATCCGTACAGTTTCACAAGATTGCGATGTTGTACAGCAGATATGGTAGCAATCTCAGCAATAAACTGACTCCTCCCCTGGTGAGATGCAACTGAAAGTTGCTTCACGGCCACTACCCTCCCATCAGAAAGCGTACCCTATAATGTACCACAGTTAGCAAAAGAAAAAAAGCCCTCCTTTGGTGAAGAAAAGTTAGAATCACTTATTTATTTTTAATATTGAATCGTCATTGTGTATTAAATGGATATGTAGTATTAAGAAAGTTTACCTTGTAAACCGGTCCAAATCCTCCCTCTCCTAGCTTATTAGAAGGTATGAATTCTTCTGTGGCAGATCTGAGCTCAGCATAACTAAAAGTATTTGGTCTAGGACCAATACCAAGAAGCTCTGTAAAGTCAAGCAAGGATAAAGTAAGATATAAATTCTAGTATAAGATACAAAAAAAATATTTGTACCCAAGAAGATTCAAAGACCAATATGTGGTTCACTTTAGCTTAATATTTAAAGAAGTTAGATATTGACTGGTACTTTTAGGAGATATCGGTGCCAATGCCATTATGAGGTTTTGTTAAAATAATAATTTCATACTTATCAAAACAAAAAAGGTTTTGTTGAAATAACTTTTTTTGATCGGTAAATAAGAATTTTATTAATGAGAAATAATAGGCATAGCCCAAGTACACGGGATAGGCTTTGTTGAAAGAACTACCGTGCGCTTACCTTCCTCGTCATTGCGGTCTGATTTTCTTTTCATAAAACAAACTGCAACTATCAGTATTGAGCTAACAACTCCAATGGAGACAGAAATACCAACAACCAACCCTGTCCTGTTCTTCCCTTCTGAAGTACTTGGTGGAATCCCACTTACCCTAGGCTGGAAATCTGAGCAATAGAAGCCAATGATCAGTAGCAGTCAAAGGTAGAGAAGAACATTATGCCATTTGAAATTGAATAGAGACCTGTAAATCATTACAAATGGTACCTGAAACAGCACGGAGGGCCGAAATCATTGGGCCATAGTGGCCATCCATTGGTACGCAGCAGGTCCCTTTACCAGCCCAAAACAAATGAACTTCAAGGTAGTTCTCTGAGACAGTAGCATTGAAAACCTTTTCAAGTGCTCTTTCAACACCACCTGCCTCCTTTGATATGTCAAAGTCTTTCTGTCGGAGACTCCCCTAAAAAAGCAACAGAGAGGGCATAGTGATATATTCTATCTGAAAAATAATGCATTGAAGGTTTAGCATGTAGAAACATTTTAGTGGTTCTACTTCAATGAGGGATAGTTTAGAGTTTTGCTTTATACAGTTCTTACCTGAATATAGATATCAAACATTCTCCTCCCTAGACTCTTCCATGTTTGTGAGCTTCGATCTCCAAAAACAGTTTCTGCAAATAGCATGCTTACAGTATAAGGTCCATTCTCAAGACCCAGGCCGTAGTACCTAAGTGATCCAGGGGATATTCTTGATCTCTGGAAAAGCTCTGGTGTATTCGTCCTAGTTACTAGTGCCAAGGTAGTCTGTACATAAGATGGTTCACTGCGGTCAGAGAACAACCCCACATTGCTCACTGCCCATTTGTCAAAACTGGTTACATAGAACGAAGCTGCACCAAGAGATGCATTTTCAGCATCATACACTGTGCCATCAGCAGCTGTCATTGTTCTGCCACCGCATTTGATTGAGAAGTTTGCATCTGTAAGATTAAAAATGAAAGCATTTGTGTTGATGTATACATAGTAAACCAGGGGGGGGGGGGGTCGACCCTCCAGATATAAGAAATCATTTCATTGACTGGGATACTCTTTTAAGATTAAAATAAACAATAAAAAACCTCATGTTCATGGTGGAGCTGAGATGACTGAAAATAATTGGAAGTGGTTCCAGTAAGGTTGTCCATAGAGAAGGAACTAAATTTACCGGACTCAAGTTGGAAGTTGAAGGAAAGCTATAACATATAGGCAAAACACTTAAAACTACTTTCTCAATAACGTGCTCCTCACTTCATTGTACATCTTCAGGCAGCAATGAATATGTGGATAAATGTGTAATTTGAATCCCTTCCCATGTTCTTCTGAAGTTCCTTCATATCTCTTTTGCATTTTTTCATCCAAGCCCAATTTGGTTATATACATGGTACAACTAGAAGTGAAAAAAAAAGCTACAATAGAAATTCTTTTACTTTTTCCGTGAGTTGGCGAAATTACCAAACAAAACAAGAAATCAGAGAACCAAAAAACTTACAACGTGGAGAATTCCTATAGCACGGAAAGTTCTTCTGAAGACAATCCAACCCTGGCAAAGTACTGCAAGCACAGAAAATGATAGATGCTCAATCTAGACATAAATTTTATCATCTGCAGAAGTAAAAAATTGCAGCTAATTTGGGCTGGTAGGGTTATTGTTCTTAAAAGCAGTTTTTGTACGTCTTTAAAAACTATTTTCAGATAAATATTGTTGAAGACAGCCTATTCTCTTAGAATATCGATGCAATGTGTTCTACATTCTTTTCTTGTTTTGGAATTAGGATTGCTGGAATAAGTATGACGTATTTCTGAATCAGTGTGGAAATGTGCGTTACCATACATAAGGTGAATTATAAACACAGGCCTTCTAAACTTTCTTCTTGTTTTCTGAACACACACAAGAAAGGCTTGCTCCTATTGTTTCTTTCTTTCTTTTTTTCTCATTCCTATATTCAATAATGGGTTTATAATGAATGAATAAGAGATACCATAATTCAATTACTCACCTTACGTTTGAGCTACCAAACATGAAATTGTTGGCCACCAAGTTCCTGTATAATTCCATGAAAAGAACCTTATTATGTTTTTGCCCTCATGTACCACCCAAACCCAATGCGCATGCGTGCACAGACACACACACACAAAGAGAATCACCGCAGGGATTCAAGAATTCAAAACAAGTGGAATGTTTAAAATAACTATCTGGAAACCCAATGATAGGCAGACAAGCAAGAGATTCTTTAATACTTGTATAATTGGTTAATTAAAATATGTAGTTGATTCTTTACATTTGTTCAAGAAAGATTATGCAAGTCGTGTTTGAGAACAGATAGAAAAGAAGCTTAATATGAGCACCAGAATATCTAATGTTTCAAAGCAAAATGTAAGCAAGTAAAATTTGAGTGAGAAAAGATGTATAAGAATATAAGAGACATACAGTTGTAAACCAGAGGTAGTTACCCAACTTGGAAAGCTTCCTGATATATCATTGTAAGATAAATCTCTGCATCCAAAATCATATTAACAGGAATGAATAAGTAATGCACAAAAAATTCACACTTGCAAAAAATTAGAAAAGCAATTAGATTGATTTCATGCTATCACAGGGAAGATGTCCTCCTTCCTCGCATTTATTAAGGAGATATTCAATAGGTCATATAGGAAACTTAGCATGAGATGGATCTACATAACCAAAGAAACAAAGGGATGGATTTATCCAAACTTAGCATGAGAATGCTTATGAGTGTCCAGTCACAGCAAACTACAACATTCTGCATAGTTGTTGAACAGATTTTCCTTCCTGTGAAATATATTTTTAGAACAGCCACATCGTCATGGTTCATACTGCAATATTGGAGAAAGAAAAGCACGCCTAGGACACTCATCATATTACAAGGATATTTAAATTGAAGATGAGATGGAAACACATTGATTGCCAATGAAATTCCCCAATAATGATCTCTCAGGACCTATTATAGACATGAAACCGATCAGAAATGTAGCAATGGAATCTCCAGCATTTTTATAGTAATCCTTGATAATCGAATAGAAATCAATGCCACAGTTTTTTTCTTTTATTTCTTGCTTTTTATTGTATCAAAAGCAATAGAGTCACTGAGCCTGACTGCCTCTCTCTCTCTCTTCCTTCCTCCCCTTCTGTTCAGCTCTAATACACCAGTTATGACTTAGAGCGATGCCCCATGCTCTAGGTAACTGATCCCACCCTTGACAAGTCTCTTTCTCCCCCCAGCAGTCTCTCCCTCCCTCACACACACACACACACACGCACGCACACACACATTTCTCTCCCTTCTATATATATATGTCTCCATCCTTCACTTAAACACAATCATACACCACTTTCCCTTGTGCCAAATGGCAACCCACACAACTACCAGCTGCCTCATACCCTGTGCTGTCATCAGAAGACGCAGAACTAACAGCTTTGGGAAAACAGAACTGCAAACAATGTCCCACTCCTTTCTCCAGGTTGGCCCCAAAATGCAATCTGGATTATCTATAGATCAACCCACAGATGAGTTGGTCAGGAATGTTGTATAAACCACCGATATGATCTACACCAGACTAGTTCTGATCTTGGCGATTCTCAATGAATTGAACGATATCAGGTACAAAGGCCAAAGTTTTCAGACTAAGGGGATGTTTGGTAATCATTCTCATCCTATCCCATCTCATTTCATCTCATCTCATTTTATTTCCTCCCCAAACATCACTCAAATACAAATACTTTCAAACTAATCATTACAACATTTCCAAACTTCCAAACAGAAAACAAAAAATAATTCAACTTTTTCAAATCTCAAAATAAAAATAATATTAAAAAACTATATTCTAACAATATTTTAACTTTATAATATTTTTAATTCAACTTTTTCTCTCTCTTTTCCCAAAATCCTTAACTCAAACTATCTCACTACTATTCACAAACCATCTTACTACTATTCACAAAATTCTCATCTCATCTTCCAAACATCCTCTAATTGAGCTAATTTTAGCTTCATTTCAGTTATATATTGAGGTGCGTAGAAGGAATATTAAAGTTAAAAAGTTTCAATTATGCATGATTCTGGGAACTTATTGGTCCAATCATGTTTTCTGCAAATTAATTGTGCAACTACAAGAAAACATCTAAAAATATAAGCTTGAATTCTCAATTAAATTTGGTTGTGATTGGATTCAGAATAGTCGAGAATTATGTTTTTGGCTTGCACATAATGTAACGTTTACGAGATCGCAGATTAGATTGTAAATTACTATGAGAATGTGCTCTCCGTACAATTTTCTTGGAAACCGAGATTAGATGGGCTTGCTTTTGACGTCCTTGATTCACAGGAAATGGAACTCCTCGAAAGGCCATTTGACAAGTTAGAGGTTAGGCAAGTATTAAAACGCATGGTGGGTGACAAAGCTCCAGGTCTGGATAGCTTCTCTATGGCTTTTTTTTCAAACATGCTGGGAAGTGCTTAAAGAAGACATCATGGGGGTCTTCCATGAGTTTCATGAAAATGGAAGGTTTGAAAAAAGCCTAGATGCAACTTTCCTAGTGCTCATACCAAAAGAGGCTGGCGTTGTAGAGGTAAAACATTATCGTCCCAATAGCTTGGTGAGCGGTTTGTACAAAATTCTCTCCAAAATATTGGCGAATACGTTGAGCAAGGTGTTAGAGAAGTTAATATCGAAGCATCAGAATGCCTTTGTCAAAGGTAGGCAAATCCTTGACTCGGTGCTTATTGCCAACAAATGTTTGGATAGTAGACTCAAGTTAGGAGAGCCGGGGCTTTTGTGCAAGTTGGATATGGAAAACGCTTATGATCATGTCAACTGGAGATTCTTACTTTACATGCTTGAAAGATGTGGCTTTGGTAAGAAATGGTGTACATGGATCCATCATTGTATCTCTACGGCTTGTTTCTCTATATTGGTGAATGGCACGCCAAAAGGCTTCTTTGAAAGCTCACGAGAATTGAGACAAGTCGACCCTCTATCTCCGTTACTCTTTGTTTTTGTGATGGAATCTTTTGTGGGGCCAGCCATAATCAAACTCAAGCTTTGAGGGCTCTTCAATTATGCTTTGAAGTTGTATCAAGCTTGAAAGGTAAACTTGGCTAAATCAAAAGTAGTGTCAGTGGGGGATGTTCCTAATGTGGAAAGTATGGCTTCCATTTTGGGATGCAAGATATATCAGTTGCCCATGAAATATCTTGACCTCCCATTGGGTGCTACAATCGAAATCTATTTGGAATGATGTTCTAGAAAAAATGGAGATGAAATTAGCTAGTTGGAAGAGGATGTATTTATCCAAAGGTGGTAGGGTTGCCTTAATCAAAAGTACTGTTTCCAATTTGCCAACTTATTTCCTCTCATTATTTCCACTCCCGGCCAAGGTGGCTCATTGTATGGAGAAACTCCAACGTGACTTCTTATGGGGGGTATAAATCACGAGTTTAAATTTCACTTCGTGAAATGGGCCACAATATGCTCTCCCATCAAAGGAGGTTTGGGTATTTGGAACTTGAAATCTTTTAACATAACATTGTTTGGTAAATTGCTATGGAGATATCACTACGAACAGGGGGCCTTGTGGAGAATATTCATCAGATTGAAGCATGAGGAACCATGGGAAGGATGGTGCTCTAATGAGGTGAGTGGGCCTTGTGGAGTGGGGCTGTGGAAGCATATAAGAAGAGGTTGGGATACATATGCAAGTAATATCCGTTTTACTGTGGGTAATGGAGCCAAGGTCAAATTTTGGCATGTAAGGTGCAGCGAAAGGGCACTCAAGGAAACCTAGGCATAAGTTTATTGTTTAACAAGAATGAAAGAAGCCTCGATTGTGGACCTATTAATCATCTCCAATGTGATTCCCTAATGGAATGTTACATCCCTCAGAGATGCACAAGATTGGGAAATTGATGTTTTTTTGGCACTTTTTTACCTTGTGTATCCACCCGTTTGTTGGGGGGAGTTCAAGACAAGATGTTTTGGGTCCCCTTTAAGAAAGGAATATTCACATTATGCTCTTCCTACCAAGCCATGGTCACGCACAACAGAAAGCCATTCCCATGGAAAAGCATTTGGAAGACAAAGGCAGCTCTCAAGGCAACATTTTTTTAAATGGACGGCTTCCTTAAGGAAGATCCTCACTCTAAAAAAAGTTGAGAAAACGTTGAATCATAGTCATGAATTGGTGTTGTATGTGCAAAAAGAGAGGAGAGTCCGTTGACCATCTACTACATTGTGAGATTGCCACGACTTTGTCGAACGAAGTCCTTGCTCGGTGGGGACTAGCTTGGGTGATGCCGAGAAGGGTAAGCGACCTACTAGCTTCTTGGAGAGGCATTCGAGGCAACTCTCCAATTGTATCAATATGGAAGATGGTCCCAATATGCCTCTGGTGGTGCAATTGGAGGAGGACGACTAAATGACGTTTTGAAGATCAAGAGCGGTCAATGGATGAGTTCAGAAACTTTTTTTTTTTTTTTTATAAGTAAGAAATTTCACTAAGATTATGTTTGGGGGGAGGGATGAGATTTCTCATCTCTATCTCATCTCATCTCATCATTACATCTTTTTCAAATTCCTATATAAAATATAATAAACAATTCAACTTTTTCAAATTTTAATTTAACTTTTTCAAATCCCAAAACAATCATAATATTAAAAAATAATATTTTAAACTTTCATCTTAACACTATTCATAAAATTTTCAAAAATTCTCATCTTATCTCAACATCCAAACATAATCTAATTGAACAAAACTAGAGAAAGCTCATGTATACAGGAAGTATACAAAAGAGACACCTAGTTACATACTAGAAAGCTGAAAAGGAAGCAAAAACTCATGAGCATTCCCTCCCTTTAAAACTATAGCAGAAAGCCAATGAACCAAAGAAAGTACAAAAAAATTCCATAATTCCCCCTAGCTCTCTCCTTGTTGTTGAAGCACCCCGCATTTCTTTACATCCATATACACCACAATAAGCACAAAGGAGCCATCCTCTGTACGAATGATAAGATATGTAACGGTCTATGTTATGATATGAAGACGGTACCATATGTTATGAGCATATTGCATTGCCAGGTTGTACATGTTGATAGTGCATCCAGTGTGTCTTCTTATGTATGGATTCCACAACCCACGGCCACGGACAGAATTGAAATCTACTTAGATTTGCTAACCCTAACTCACGGGGGTCAACAGTGGGTACCGGCCTATGACAAGTGAAATATAAGTTCATGTTCATATTATTTACGTATGTATTTATGAATATGCATATTTCTCAAGAAACATTATGTTTATTATGTTTACTGTATGATGTGTTGCTTATTGAGTATTCGACTCATTTTTGTATGTTTTTATGTTTTTAAACCACCCCAGGTGATGACATTTATGAGGATAGGACTGCAGGATAGGATTTGGCCCAAGGAGGCGAGGCAGAGGCCTAGATAGTTTATGTCATGCTCAGTTTTATGATTTAAAGTTTAATAAGTTATTTTGATAAGCACATGAGACCTTATTGAATTTAAAATAAGTGTTTCCTAAGACTCTCTTTTAGATTTTAAGTATTTAATAAATATTTGACTTATTTATTATAAAATCTTTCGTATCTAACGCTTTGTTAGAAGAAAAGTTTTTTAAGTTCAAGTTTAGTACTACACTAGTTCTCCGAAACGTCTAAAATTGAATTTATTGGGGAGTGGGTTGTTACAGTAGCGTTTACAAAATAGGGCCAGTTGTTGTATCTTCAAATTCATATCACAGATATGTTCGATCTGAGATTTATATTATTAAATCTAAGGTTTAAGTGTAATTTAAGGCTTTCGTTTCTCTGGTTTTTGCCTTGTGCAATTGAGTGTGCAAGCTATAATTGAGACCTCCCCATGAAAAAAATAAATAAAAAGTTCGGTCAAATAGGTGTCAATTGGGGGCTGAGTAGCATGACCCTTTAATTATTGTGTCAGTCTTGATAGGTCCATTCATTCTTTGTAAGTCTCTTTTGAGTTCATTTAACACACTTGAAGAAAATCTTGGATCCTCTTGCAAGTTGCTAATTACGTAAGTATCTAGCTAATGGATTTTAACAAATGTAGATATTTGTGGCATGGAAGGCATCTCGTCTTTGGTTAATGGGCATTTTTGAAATCTCCATAGAAACTAAGTTCTTTTTGTTTTAGTGCATAATGTATTAAGCAATTCATGAAATCAATCTTACTTTAAGAAGCTTAACTCTACATTGTTGCAACAACTCAAATTGGGTTCTCACCTTGCAAAAGAAATTTACCATTGTTGTTTTGATAATTCACATATTATTTCATTTTTCCTAAATAGTTCCTATCATGAGTCTTGCATTGCCACTACTTCTATGATTAATGTTAGTTGCAATTGAAGTTTATACTCAGCAGTTGTCTAAATTTTGGATGACAAATAAATAACTAATTTGAGAGATACTACTTGTATGTTAGTTATCTGTCTTTTGGTGACTTCATTTAAACTGTATTTTGAGGTTTATCAGGCAGGAGAAATTTTTTATGCACTTGCTTATTTTTGTTGGTAGTGTTTTTGACTTATAAACTCTAGGGGCATTAGAATCCAAATTTGCTGTTAAGTAACAAATCTTGGAGAGCATTTTAGTGGTTGGAGTAAATTACATTTGACATTTCTAGTACATTCTTTGAGATACATTATTTTGATAGCCTGATGTTCTTGAAAATGTATATAGAGCTCTAACTAATATTTTAAAATAGAACCACCGGATCAATACTACATTACGTTGATGAAATAAAATTATGTGAAATATATTTTGGATAGATTTCTAACAAGCAGGGTTTTAGCATGCACCATGCCCATTGGGGTTTTGTGCCTGACAGCAGTAAACCGCTTCTATGACATTGAGACTCACATATTCTGAAGCTTTTCACTTTTTTGGCTAGGAAGCATTCCAGAAAGACTATTGTTTCCAAGAAACCTGGCCATTGCAATATGGTGGAAGAAAAGACAAAGAAAAGGCAAAAAATCATGAAGTGAGAAAAGGGTCATACCAAAAAAATCAATTATAGCTGTAAGAGTAAATATCTTAAAGCAAGGGAAGAAAGAGCTCGTATGGTTTTTACAAGTATGTAAGAGAAATCATATTGAACAAAGCACTGGGTATTTGGCCTGTTAAGTTGTTGAAACTCAAATCCCTGCAATTTAAAGAGCAAAATTAATGAAAGCTAACTCCAATAATTTTTTTTTTATCAGTAACTCCAATAATGAAACTGACATTTCAATCAGAAACTCAGGAGCTTACAATATTTCTAGACTTTGGTATTCTCCAATATTAGAAGGAATAATTCCACTGATCAAGGCATTCCTCAGAACTCTTAGGTGTCAAAAAAGAAAATGGAGTAGCTAAGGGTTAATTCAATAAGACTAAATGCATATATTTGTACTGTGCGGAGTAGCATGCTCACTTACAAATCCGTTAAGTTCTTCAAGCTAGTTATGAAATCAAGGGAAGAGCTCACATTGTATAAATCACTGATCTGTCTGTACAATTATACCCAAACATTACTGAAGTTAGTCTTTCTTCCCTTGTTAAAGTGGAAAGTGAGACAGAGACGGAGACAGAGAAAGAGAGAGAGAAAAAGACAGAGAGCCTGAATCAGCAACAAATATTTACTCACAGAGAGTTCAGTGAGATCAACATAGAAAAACTAGATGGTATTGGACCTTCAAAGGAGTTCCCTCGAAATCTCCTACAGAAACAATTGGATGACTTGTCAAGAAGACCAATATCTATCACAGAAATATAGGTTACTTTCATAATATATGAACTAGAAGATGAAATAAAAAGATCATTTTTTATTGCTTACAATTGCTGAAGTCTTGTCCAACTACCAACAAATTCAGGTATTTTTCCACTCAAAGGAGTATCAGATGCCCACCTGAAATTCAAAAAAGCTCACTAATAGTAAGGCAACCACAAGATGGTATTTGGGGGGGGAGCAGCTTAAAACATATAGAGTGAGAGTAGCAGTCCTGCTTACAGAACTCGCATGTTTTGAAGCTTAGCAAATGTTGAGGGAAATTCACCACCCAACCCACAACTGCTTAGATAACTGTAATACCAAACAATGTATACACTATCATCATCTGAAATGTTGAAACATGCAAAACATGCATTTATTTGAAGAAAACAAATTAAAAAGAATAAGTGTTGGAACTTACATTTTCTCCAGTTTCACCAAATTACCAAGTTCTGGAGGGAGAGTTCCAGAGAAATTGTTATGGCCAATAGACCTGCATAATATATATGCAAAGAGTTATTGGAATGACTAAGAAACGAAGTAAATTTCTTACATCGTTATTTCAAGTATAATTCATTTCTACATTATTAAAGCATATTTTCCTGCCATTAGAAAAGTTATAGCAACCCTCTCGAACACATGCTGTTTCTTAATGGTACCATGGAAAATTGAAAATCTACAAGTAGAATCATTAAATTCTTCGTTTTGTAAAATAATTGTTTTCATTGAACATTTTATAGTTGAATGTTTTCCGGTAATTATCATTCGAAGATCTGTGGAAGCTATCTGCATCAGCATTAATTCATTTTAGTCTAAATAAAGCACCAATTCATTTGTCCATGTACGTCCCAGAGTCAAGAGATTTGAATCACTTGAACCTTTCTGAAACCCATCACCGTCCTATGTGGGCATGTCAAAAGGGAGGCGGAGTTAATTACCCGCAAGCAAAATAAAAAAAGTGAACCATCCTTTCAGGACTAGAAGCAAACTTGACTTAAGAGGCCATCAAGTAATATATGTACATTTTGGGTGGTAGAAACATTTTCAAGTAAGGTCTTTCCACTTCTTTTTTTCTCCCCTTGTGGTGAGTGAGTTTAATTTACAACTATAATAAAGCAACTGGTCACTTGAGCAAGACCTGGCCGAAAAACATCCCCCTATCCCCTACCCCCTTTCCCATCTCCCAGGAGCAAACATCATTCTAGCAGTATAAATGCTACTGCCAACAGCTAGCATTAGAGAAAGCAGTAAGCATCAAAGACTGCATGGAAAAGGAAAGGAAAGAAAACAAGCACCAAGGGATGCCATCAAGTAAGAGAAAGCATGCCTGAGTTAACACAAGGCAAGAGCAAAAGAAGTAGATGTCTAAAAGGCAAATTGAAAGCATTTTCAGACAGGCAACTAGTTACAAAGACCTAGAGGACCAAGGAAAGTCTAGTTTATTTTTTTATTTTTAGATGAGTAAGGAAAACCTAGTTTACTCCTAATAATAAACATGGCTTCTTCTGCTAGGATGAGTTCAAGCAACCAATGAAGTGGCAGGATAGGGTGGAGGATCCGTAGGTTTTAGTGAAAGGGTTGCTCTCATCATGTTATTGCTGAAAAGAAAAACAAAATTCCCCATTTTACTCATCCACACTTCCATTGTTTGAAGGGGAAGGCTAACTGTATGCTGGCTGAGAGCTGTATGAGCGGTAACGTCCATGTAGGACTACATGAGAAGGGTGGTGGACAGAAATGGCCTTCTTGTACCTCACCACCGTCGACCCTAAACCAGCAAGAAAGCTACCTGCCCAGATTTGTACTTCAGTTTGGGAGGGAGCGGGATGGCTCTGTCTATTCTAAGAATGGGCTGGAGGAGTCTGGGTATGAGCCGAGTCCTATTTACTCGTTGCCTTCAGGACCAAACTGGGCAAGTCTCCATTCGGATTGGGTATTGCAAAAGGTGGATGAAATTCGAGATTTGTTTTTTTTTTTTTTTTTTTTGGTGGGGGGGGGGGGGGGGGGGGGGGGTTGTTGAAGACTTTGAAGAACAATTTAGAGCCCTTCAATTGTGGGCCAGCCTCTTTTGGCGAGATCTTTTTCCAAAAAAGAAAGGAAACCTCCCGCGAGTATTGCTTTGATAGAAGCCTATCATATTTTCTTGTATCTCCCTCGTAGGAGGTTCATTTTCCTGATTTATGTCAAAAGAGATTTCCTAGGTTATATTCGGACCATTTCCCCCATCTTGTTGGATTGTGGGGGTCTTCATGACGGGTGCAAATACTTTAAATTTTAGAACATGTGGTTAAAAGTTGATGGCTTTGTGGACAAGGTGATTGTGGTGGTCTTCATATCAGCTCTCAGACACCCCTAGTTTTGTGTTTTGGATGGGAAACTTAAAACTTTGACAAACGACTTGAAGATTGATGACCAAAGGAAGTGTCTCTCTTTTAGGAGCTTCAAAGCCTAGAGGAAAATGAGGTTTCGGGGATTCTTTTGGTTGAGGAGAAGGCAAGAAAATTTAGCGTTGTTGCTGATCTTGAAACAATTACTGATAGAGGAGATTGCGTGGAGACAAAACTCTTGGACCCTTTGGTTGAAGGAAGGGGACAAGTGCACCAGGTTTTTTCATAGGGTGGCTAATTCTGATTGAAGAAAAAATGCAATAGAGGTGCTTTATTATGAGGTAAGTGTTCTTTCAGATATTTCTAAGATAAAGGATCATATTGTTCAATTCTATGATAGGGATTTATGTCTAAAGGGGGAAGAATTATCTTAATTAAAAGCATTTTATCTAATCTTCCTACGTATTTTCTATCTTTATTTCCTTTGCCTGCTGGGGTGGCTAATAGAATGGAGAGGATCTTTCATGCTTTCTTGTGGGGTGGTATGGTGTGGGGGATGAGAATAAGTACCATTTACTTAAGTGGGGTAGGATTTATACCACAATCTCTAGTGGAGGTTTAGGGGTTCGAAAGCTGAGAATTTTTAATAAGACACTCCTAGGGAAATGGTTATGGCTGTATCACCAAGAGGACGCCCCTTGGAGGAATGTCGTTGATGCCAAATATGGGAGTATTTGGGGAGGGTGGTGTTCAACTGAAGTGAGAGGCGTGCATGGCGTGGGAGTGTGGAAACTTTTTCGGAATGGATGGGGGGGTTTTATTAGCAATTTCAGATTTGTGGTGGGTGAGGGTTCTCAGATTAGATTTTGGCATGGTATTTGGTGTGGGGACATAGCCCTAAAGAATGCTTTCCCTTCTCTTTTTAGTATTGCATTCGATCAGGGCGCTTCTGTGGCAGATTACATGGACAACTCCGATGGCTCTTTACAGTGGAATGATTAAAGCTGTACAGGACTGAGAGGTGGGGGACATTTCAGATTTTCACAGCATGTTATATGCCTTGAATATGGAGAGTGGCGGGGAGGAGAGGTTGCTTTGGATTCACGGTGGGAATAAGAAATTTTCGATCAGATAATTGTACAAGGTTATGACGTATCAACCCCCTAACGATGTTCCTCGGAAGTGCATTTGGAGAAACAAAGTGCCTCTCAATGTTTCTTTTTTTCGTTGGTTGGCGTCTCTTCGAAAAATTCAGACTACAGAAAATTTTAGAAAGCCTGGTCTAATTATTTTGGATTGGTGTTTAATGAGTAAAAGAAATGGAGAATTTGTGGATTATCTGCTCCATTACGAATTGGCAAAGGTTCTTTGGGACGAGATTTTTAATAGGATTGGTATTGCCTAAGTGATGCCTAGGAGGGTGGTGGATCTACTGGCTTGTTGGAGAGGAACTGGATAATCACCAAATTGCAGCCGTTTGGAAGATGGTTCCCCTATGTCTTATATGGTATATTTGGAATGAGAGCAATGGCCGCTATTTAGAAAATAGAGAACACTCGTTGGAAGGGATTAGAGATTTTTTCTTTCATACCTTTTTACTTTATGCATCGGTATTAAGTGGGTCCTGTTTTCATGATTTCTATGTTGCTTTTTCTAGTTCTTAGCTTGTAATTAGATGTTTTCTCTTGTACAATCCCTATGTACTTGGGCTATGCCTAATTATGTGGTTTAATAAATTTCATTTTACCTATAAAAAAAGATTCCATCCACGGCTCATTCAATAAAGAGAATGAGAGGGAGAAGATCAATGAAAAAAGAAAGACTAGCTAGTGAAGCTGGAGGGGTCTACAACAACCAAAACTTATCCGATGAAATTTCCAATTGCAACAGACTTGGACTAAGCCATTGCAGTGAAGAATTCAGGCCTAGGGAGCCCAACCATTTCATTTGAAAGGAGCGCTACAAAGCAGCCTATAAGAGCTGTAAATGAGTGAGGTAAGCGCATTGTAAAGAAGGGTTGAACCTTATGGAACTACTAGCAGCTGGAGGGCATGATAGGCCAAAAAGCCAGTCAAGGCAGGAAGATAGTGTAAGATAGATATAGGTGTTATTCATTGGATGGAATGAACTTCCTAAAACAAAAAGCTGTCTTGAAGATCAATATTGTGGAATGCTAAAAGCGTTCCACAATATTTGCTTAGTGGGATAAGATTTGCAGTCCTCTTTCATTGGGTGGTTTGGGGATTAAAAAGCTGAAAACTTTCAATAAGGCACTTTTAGGGAAATGGTTGTGGAGGTATCATCAAGAAGGGGATGCTCTTTGGAGGCTTGTTATTGATGCCAAATACAGGAGTACTTGGGCCGGTTGGTGCTCCAATGAAGTAAGAGGGGCATATGGTGTGGGAGTGTGGAAATTCTGTCGAAATGAATTGGAGGAGTTCTTCAGAAATTTCAGATTTGAGGTGGGTATAGGGGAAACCGGATCAGTTTTTGGCATGACTTGTGGTGTGGGGACAAGGCCTTGAAGAATGTTTTCCCCTCTCTTCAGAATTGCTTTGAATAACGCTGCCTCCGTGGCTGATTACATGGATAATTCTGCTGGATTTATTCAATGGTCAGTAAGCTTTATTAGAGATGTCCAAGATTGGGAAGTGGGGGACATTACTAATTTTTACAGCTTGCTTTATGCTCTAAACATAAATTCTGGAGGGGAGGATAGAATGCTTTGGAATCAGCTTGGTAATAAGAAATTCTTGGCTAGATCTTTATACAAGGCCTTGGCGTCACATTCTTCCACTGATTGTTTTCCTTGGAAAAATATTTGGAGATGCAAGGTGGCTTTCTTTGGGTGGTTGGCTTCTCATGGAAAAATTCTTACCATTGATAAGTTAAGAAAACGTGGTATTGTGTAATGGATTGGTGCTTTATGTGCAAAAGATGGGGTGAATCGGCAGATCATCTTCTTCTTCATTGTGATCTGTCAAAGGCTTTGTGGGACGAGGTATTTGCTAAGTCGAGAATTGCTTGGGTGATGCCCAAGAGGGTGGTGAACCACTTTGCATGTTGGAGAGGGCTCCTAGGAAATTGTCAAATAACAACCGTTTGGAAGATGGTTCCTCTTTGTCCTATGTGGTGTATTTGTAATGAGAGGAATGGACGTGTTTTGAGAATAGAGAACGATCGGTGGAAGGGATTAGAGCTTTCTTTTTTCATACTTTGTTGCTTTGGGCTTCAGTCATTGTATTGGATGGGAATAGTCTTAATGACTTTTGTAATGTTTTTTCAGGGTTAGCTTGTAATTAGGTGTCTCTCTATGTACACTTCCTGTGTATTTGGGCTATGCCTAATTACGTTTATTAATAAATTTCTTACTTATCAAAAAACATATTGTGGAATGCTAAAAGGATAGCAACGGTGTGTAGTGGTTGTTTTGGAGGCCACATACTTTGTACTGATATTGACACAAACAAGTCCTCTCATTTCCGCAGTCTCAACAAGACTAGTAAAGGATGCGGGGGGTGCACATGGAGAATTCATTCCTAAGTCAACATCTATGGTTTTTTCCTGCAAGTATATAACAGAGTTTATCTCGAAGCTCTCTCTTCCAACTCAAAGGAACTTTCTAGCTAGTGACCCTGCTAAGGACCCTTGCAACCAAGCATCCATCAATGGAGGTAGAATTCTGGAAGCAACAACCTGCTTCCCAACAAAGATAGTTCCACTCCCAAACCTACGAGCAATATCAAGTTCATTTCTTCTTACTTGGTCTTTCCGCTCTATTCTGACCACCTTATACCAAATCAGTCTTTTATGCTTTAATAAATCGTTCGCTAATCAGTAGTTCTAGCAGACTTGGACTAAGCCATTGCAGTGAAGAATGCAGGCCTAGGGAGCCCAACTATTTCATTTGAAAGGAACGCTATAAAGCAGCCGATAAGAGCTGTAAATGAGTGAGATAAGCACATTATAAAGAAGGTCCGAACCCATTACTTATGGAACTACTAGCTGCTGGAAGGCAAGATAGACCAAAAAGCCAATCAAGGCAGGAAGATGGTGTAAGATAGATATAGGTGTTATTCATTAGACGGGACAAACTAACTTCCTAAAACAGAAAGCTGACTATAAGATCAATATTGTGGAATGCAAAAAGGATAGTCTAGAATGAGAGAGTAATTTGTAGGAATGATTCTCATTAAAATTCATAATATAGGTACAAGGCAGTATACATGAGATTACAGCTGAAGAAAAAAAGGAAAGAAAAAAAAGGAAAGAATAAATTAAATGCTAACTTCTAAGGAAACTAAATCTCCTAGAATATTCACACAGCAAATATCTCCTAGAATACAGCAGAGTTGACTAGGCAAATTTTGGAAACTTTCCAACAGATAGCAGCGGTGTGTAGTGGTTGTTTTGGAGGCCACATATGTTGTATTGATATCGACACAAACAAGTCCTCTCATTTCAGCAGTCTCAACAAGAGTAGTAAACGATGCAGGGGGTGCACATGGAGAATTCATTCCTAAGTCAACATCTATTGTTTTTTCCTGCAAGTATATAACTGAGTTAATCTCAAAGCTCTCTCTCCCATCTCAAAGGAACTTTCTAGCTAGTGACCCTGTTGAGGACCCTTATGACCAAGCACCCATCAATGCAAGTCGAATTCTGGAAGCAACAACCTGCTTCTCAACAAAGACAGTTCCACTCCCAACCCTACGAGCAATATCAAGTTTGTTTCTTCTTACTTGGTCTTCCAGCTCTATTTCAACCACCTTATACCAAATCAGTCTTTTGTGCTTTAATAAATCATTCGCTAATCCGTAGTTCTAGTATTGTTTTGAAAGTCCACTTTGCCGCCAATCTTACGAGTGCCCAGCTTAGTGAAACTTTTCTCATAGACCCAAATCACCTAGCACTGCATACACGTAAAAATCACACTGGGCTGCACTTGCTTAGCAAAACACCACCTCAAGATATGGTGTGATAGTGCAAAGAAGGGTCAAGATGAATAATGTCTGAGCTTCGGCCCTGCCAAAAAACTAACTGTTGACGACTGTATTTAGACAAAAGGAACCTAGAAGAAAATTAGTTTCCAGTGCCAAGATTCATTAAAAGGCTCCTAATAAACCGAGAATTTCTTACCAAGCTGCAGCATCACTATTGCATTAGCAATATGTACTCCACATCCCCATGCTTCAGAGGATAATGTATACAAAGTGATCATTTTTACTGAAAATGTGAAATTATAACATTAATGTGATCTCAGATTATCTACAATACCTTTACAATCCCTACTAAGACAAAGTTAAAATTCAGCTCAATATACATAGAAAACTGTGTACAGAGTCATTCTGGTTTCCGTCCAAGTATACATAGTGATGTATATAAAAAGTGATTGTCCCATGAAGAAAGCTTGTTAAAGCAAAGGATAACCAATCTGTGCTAGCCATTATGTAAAACTTACAAATATTGTTCCATGAATGGAGTTCTACTAAGTACTCAGCATTCCCAATGTATAGTTTTGCATTCCTAGTTATGAAACAGTGTTCCATGAATAGAATTTTACTTAGTACTTAGAGTTCCCAAGGTATTGTTTTGCATCCTTTTTCCTTTCTTTTCTTTCTTTTTACCCCTCCTAAAAATGTTTATATGAGATTTTTTTTTCCAAAAGTTTTCCACAGGATTCCAATATGATGTGTGTGTGTGTGTGCGCGCGCGCATACATATATTGTATCTGCGATGTACTTTGATCTGAAAGGCAAGGCCTTACACAGTATAAGCAAGTTTTACTACCAAAACAAGATCGCTATTGACAATGCCTGCTAACAACCAAATTGCATTTAATTGTAGAGAATGCTCTGAATTCTTACAGCATTGTCAACTCCTTAAGGTTTCCAAGCTCCATTGGGATGGTCCCATAAAATGTATTAATGGCAACTGACCTAACAGATAGAACAAAAAAAAAAACAGGAATCAAAATTAGAGCTAACCAGGAGACCTTATATTTCATGTAACAACCATGATGTTGACTATTTCAACAGTTACAGAATGGTGCCCTATGCGAAACCATGAAAATTCACTATGTCAACTTTTTTGTACAAGGTACTCCATCGCAAACCATTTGAGGAATGGCACTGTGAATGATGATATAAACCTAAATTTAAATGCAACAATATATAAGTTTGATTGGATGAGTGGTCAAAAAAATACTAGTTTTCAAAATAGACAAAGCATATTTTTGTAAAATCATTTGTAGAGTAGTTTTTTATTAGTAATGCAATTTTATGGAACGTGCAGATGGACACAACCCCATTACATAGGAAATATATAAAAGGATACAGCCAACTAGGAAAAAATAAAAAACAGCAAAAGCTTTTTAAAAATCTAGAAAGCTAAAACGTTGGGAACTATTGCGAGCAGCCATCCAAACAATGGAAGGTGCTGAACATTGTGGCTTTTTGTTCTTTCGCCATCCTATCATGCTCTCCAAAACTTTGGCCAATGTGTTTTTGTCAATGTTGGTCTGAATACCTCTTTCCATTGTTTTCCTTCATTTGTATAGAAAAGGGTTACAACCGAGCACTGTCTGTTCAGAGTGATTCCAGCGCTTAATTGCTGCTGGTTTTACAGTACATGTTATCTATTTATTCTACTGTACACGTTATCTATTTACACGTCAAGTCTATTTACAGCCAAGCTATTTATTTGCTATACTACTAGATATAGAAAGCATCTTTGTAAAAGTATCTCTGTAACATCCCCCCTCAAATTGATGCTGGTGGATCAAGAAGCATCAATTTGTCAACCAAGAACTGATGCCGGTGTTGAGAAAGAGCTTTAGTGAATATGTCCGCAGTTTGACGTTTAGTGGAAATGTGAGGGAGAGTAATCCCATGTTTGTCAAAGGATTCACGTATAGAATGGCAATCGATTTCGATATGTTTCGTACGCTCATGGAAGACAGGATTAGCGGCGATCTGAATAGCACTGGTATTATCAGCATGAAGAGGAGTGGGATGTAGCTGAGGAAAACCAAGTTCACCCAATAACCCACAAAGCCATGCGATCTCAGAGCATGCGGAAGACATAGCACGATACTCAGACTCAGTAGAGAACTTGGAAACTCTGTGTTGCTTCTTACTCTTCCAAGAAATGAGTGCATTGCCTAAGAACATGCACTAGCCAGTAACAAGTATTTGCACATCCAGCCCAATCAGTATCATTATACCCCACCAACTGTAAGGAAGATTCTTTAGGAAAGAACAACCCGCATGTAGACGTGCCCTTCAAATATCGGATAATGCGACGGACAGCGGCTAAATGAAGATGTCAGGACGCCTACATAAATTGACTAACTTGCTGTTCAACAAAAGAAATGTCAAGACGAGTAATCGCCAAGTAGTTCAAACTCTCAACAAGCTACCGATACAAGGATGGATCTGATAGAAGCTCCCCTTCTTCCTGACGAAGCTTAAGATTTACCTCCCAGGGAGTAAAAACAGAGTTACCCGATTGGAGACCACCCAATGAAATAACGTGGTGCATGTATTTGTGCTCGTGTAACAACGTACCAGTTGGAGTAAGCTGTACCTCAAGGCCAAGAAAGTACTGCAGGGACCAAGATCTTTTATGGGAAAAAAGGTCTTGAGATGTTATAATTGCTTAATTAACTCAGTATCGAAGCCAGTGATCACAATGTCATCGACATATACGAGAAGCAATACAATCCTTGCAGAAGTCTTGTAAAGAAAAAGAGAGGAATCAAACTGACTCTAAGTAAAATGAAAAGCAAGCAGGTTAATGCGAAATTTGTCAAACCATGTACGCAGAGCCTGTTTCTGTCCATACAAGGATAGGTGTAGCCGACAAACCTCTGCTGTACACGTTATCTATTTACACGTTAAGTCTATTTACAGCCAAGCTATTTATCTGCTATACTACTAGATATAGAAAGCATCTCTGTAAAAGTATCTATGTAACAGTTTTCACCAAATGCACCACATTAAGCACAAAGGGGCTGTCTATCAAACTTCTGAATTTTTACAATTTCCACAAGGACTTTGCCACCATGCAAACCACTCTACCACCCGCTAGAATATGACCCAATCAATCACGGACATTCTAACATTGCAGCCCA
Source organism: Pterocarya stenoptera (assembly GCA_003123785.1). Lineage (NCBI taxonomy): Eukaryota > Viridiplantae > Streptophyta > Magnoliopsida > Fagales > Juglandaceae > Pterocarya > Pterocarya stenoptera. The sequence continues at coordinate 282,051 of QEOT01002562.1, forward strand.
TAATTCTCCAACCAATTCAAAAAGTAACAAAAGGTGATCAATTCTTTCCCCATTCTACTTGCACATTGGGCACCATTCTTTTATTAAAATGTGCCTCTTTCTTACATTGTCCAAAGAGACAATCTTTCCCAAGGTGGAAGCCAAAAACAATCTACCCTTGAAAGCATCTTGTATCTCCAACCTCTAACTGGAGGGATGGGTGCATTAAAGAAATATTTAACCTCAGATCCACCTTTTGGAGGGGATCCAATATATTTGATCTTCACTGCCTCTTTTCCACCTAAAGGAGAACTTGTCAAAGAACAAAGGGAACAATTCCATGCCCCAATCATGGGCTGATCTAATAACGTTAACATTCCAGTGGAGCACATTATGAAAAATCTCCTTGTGTTCTGCAATAATTGGGATAGACCGAACAATTAAGGGAAGATAGTCCTCAAAGGATGGTCCCTAACCAAAATTTGATTTTAGAACCATCACCCACTTGATATCTAACTGTTAGAGGACATGGTTGTAATTAGTATAGTTTAGGAATGTACAATGGTCATTTGTATGTAGTATGTATAGGAAGTTGAATATTAATGAAGACATGAATTCATTCTCTCTCTCTATGTTCGACTACATGGTATCAGAGCAAAGTGTAGTCAGCTGGTGGTGGTTGTGCGACGGAGCTAGTGTTGGTTGTGGTTGTGCGACGGAGTTAGTGGTGTTTGTGCGACGGAGGTGTGGTATCACCATCGTTGTCTGTGGTGGTTAGTGGCTGTTGTCCACTTCGTCATTGGTGGCCGGTAGTTGTTTCAAGCTGTTTCCGGTGACCTTAGGTGTCGTCTCCAGTACTGGGCACCAGAATCAAGATCCTTGACATTTTCTGTGCACACCGATGAGTCTCCCGTCATCATCTGCTGCAGGAAGCCTTGTTTATCGCAAGCGACGTCGACGTCTCGGAGTGTTTGGTTGCAGGTATCGACTATCCTATCCTCGACTACGCATGCCTCCATTCTGGAGTAAGTTCTTATTTCTATCTAGAATAACGTCCGTTTGGTAACAAGTATACGGTAAACTTATTCCTGTTTAGGATAAGTTATCCTCGTTTAGGATAGCTTATTCCAGTTTAGGGTTAGTTTTTGAAGCCAGTACAGGCGATATCAGAAACATATGCGATACAGGCCGATACAACCTAGTTCAGACCTGAAACAGAGCGGTTCAGACCCGATACAAGCCGATTCTGAACCGATACTTGCTTGTTTCGGCTGGTACAGGCTTGTTTCGACCAATACAGATCCAAAATTTGGGTTTTTAATTTGAGTTTCTACTTTTCCAGATTGTGTCTCCCAGTTTTTCATCCATATTTCATATTTTGTGTGGATTCTTGTCTCCAAGTTGAATTGATGTGATACTTTTCTCCATGACAACTAAATTTGAGTCAATGTCTCTTGCACCAAACATTAGTATGCCTATGACATCGGTGAAGTTGAATGGAAAAAACTATATGTTGTGGTCAAAATCTGTTGAAATGTTTTTGAAAGGCAGGGTCTTCGTCGTACTCACTTAGTTGATCCAATGGCTGAGTCAGCTAGTTCTACATTTGCTCAATGGGAGAAAGAAGATGCTCAAATATTGTCCCTAATGTTAACCAGTATTGAGCCTAATATTTGCAATAGCTTAATACATTTTGACACCGCTCAAGAGGTGTGGATGCATCTCAAGCAGATGTATTCGGGTGCTAGGAACATAACCCGTATTTATGAGTTGTGTCAGCAATTCTTTGGGTTGGAACAGGGTGCTTTGGACTTGGAAGAGTATTATTCTCAAATGATAGACATATGTGAAGAACTCCAATGTATCAACCTATCACTTTTGATGTTTCACATATGCTAAAACAAAGGGAATATTTTAATGTTGTTCGGTTTCTTGTTAGCTTAAAACCTGAGTATGACTCAGTGCATTCTCAAATTCTTGCAAGTCCACAGCTTCCCTCATTTCCTGATGTGTTCTCCCGACGTCAATGAGCCACATTATCTAGACAAGGATCTCAGTTTTCTTCAGACCAGAATAATGAGAAATTTGCTTTAGCTGCCTCCTATGTTGCTCCTGGTGGGCATGGAGGCTGGAGTGGTAGAGGTGCATGTGGGGAGCGTGATGCCAGAAGTAATCGCACTCGAGGTCTTGAATCTCGTAAGTGCACTCACTATGGTCACACTAACCACTCAGTGGAGTATTGTTGGGATCTCCATGGTAGACCATCTAGGTCTGCTAATCAAGATATTTGCCAAAATACTATATCACCGTCAACGAGTTCTAACCCGACTCCAGAGATGATTAGCATATCGAAGGATGAGTATGATCAATTTTTAGGTCGCACACAAGCGACTTCATCTTCCATAGCTACTCGTGCCCATTTAGGTACAGCGTCCACATGTCTCATCTCATCTACTCAAGATCCATGGATCATCGATTCAGAAGCTAACGAACATTTGACCGGTTTGTCTTATTCCTTATCTAAGTTAGATGCTTTGACATCTCCAAAGAGTGTTACTCTTACTAATGGTTCTCTTGCTAAAGTTACAAGCATTGGATCTACTAAACTCACCGATTCTATATCCTTGTCATCTGTTCTATATGCTCCTAGTTTTCCCTTTAGTTTGTTGTCCATTAGTAAAATTACTCAAACTCTTCAATGTTCTGTGACCTTTTATCCTTCTGTATGTATCTTTCAGGATCTCAAGACGAGGAAGAAGATTGGTATGGGGCATGAAGCTGGTGGTCTGAATTACCTTGATGTCAAACAGTCACCCACTCAAGCCTTCACATCCTCATCATCTGCTTTTGAATGGCATTGTCGCCTTGGACACCCACCTCTTTTTCTTTTAAAACGTCAAGTTAGGAATCTTGAAAATGTATCTTCCTTTCCTTGTGAAGCATGTCAGCTTAGCAAACACCATCGTGTGTCTTTTGTATCTCGAGTTGATAATCGAGCATCTAGTACTTTTGAATTGGTTCACTCTGATATATGAGGGCCAATCAACATGGTATCAAACAAGTTTCAATATTTTGTTACATTTATTGATGATTATTCTCGTATGACATGGTTGTTTCTGATAAAGGCACGATCTGAACTTCTTTTCATATTCAAAGTCTTTCGGAAAGAAATTAAAACTCAATTTAGACAAAAAGTTCAAGTTTTGCGTTCTGACAATGCTAAAGAATACCAATCTAGTGCCTTTGCTGCTTACTTAACTAATAAATGAATTGTTCATCAAACTTCATGCTCCTACACACCCCAACAGAATGGAGTGGCTGAACGCAAAAATCGTCATTTGTTAGATGTAACCTGAACACTTTTACTGCACATGCATGTTCCTAAACGTTTTTGGAGTGATGGTTTTCATACTGCGTGTCACATTATTAACTGTATGCCTTCATCAGCCCTAGATGGTTCCTCTCCCTTCTCCATCTTGTTCCCTTCCTTTCCACATTTTTCTCTCCCTCCAAAAATCTTTAGGTGTGTTTGCTATGTTCATAACCTTGGCCCAGACTTGTATAAGCTTGATCCACATGCTACCACGTGTTCTTTGTTGGTTATTCCCGGACTCAAAAAGGATATCGCTGCTATAGTCCTGCTCTTAGACGTTACTTTACTAGTGTTGATGTCACCTTCTTTGAGTCCATACCCTATTTTTCGGTAACATCTTCAGTTGTTGATGATCCTCTACCATTACCGACTGTTACCCTTTCTTCTGCACACTCATCCACTTTTACCCAATCCTCCTCAATTCCTTCACTTGTTCATTTACAGGTATACTCGCGTCGCATGCTGCCCCCGGCTCCCATGCCTCCACCAACCTCGTCTCCATCTTCAGATCCTGAGTTACCTAGTACTTCAGACTCTCCACCTATTGTTCTCCGAAAAGGTACTCGTTCTTGTGTTACTCGACATCCGATTACCCAATATGTCTCCTGTCATACCTTATCTCCATCTTTTTCATGCTTTACTTCTCAACTTTCAAAACTTTCTGTTCCTAAGACAGTTCAGGATGTTTTATCTGATTTGGAATGGAGGACAGCTATGAAAAATGAAATGGATGCTCTTCACCATAATGGCAAGGGATCTTGTTCCTCTACCACCTGGTAAACACCCTATTGGTTGTAGATGGATATATACAATCAAATTCCATTCTGATGGTTCTGTTGAACGTTTGAAAGCCCGCTTGGTTGCTAAGGGTTACACTCAAACTTATGGCATTAATTATGACGAGACTTTTTTCCCGGTTGCCAAAATTTCTTCTATTCGAGTATTGATATCTCTTGCTGCTAATTTGGATTGGCTCTTATTTCAGTTAGATGTTAAAAATGCATTCCTACATGACGACTTAAATGAGGAAGTGTATATGGAGCAACCACCCGGGTTTGTTGCTCAGGATGAGTCTTGAGGTACTGTGTGCAAATTTAAAAATGCATTATATGGTTTGAAACAATCTCCTCCAGCATGGTTTGGGAGGTTCTCTGATGTTGTATTAGCATTTGGTCTTCATAGATGCCAAACAGACCACTCGGTATTTCACCTACACAGTGATGCAAGTCATATCTTGTTGGTTGTTTATGTTGATGACATTGTAATTACTGGGAGTGACTCAGCTGGAATTACTAGGCTGAAACAATTTTAACATGATCAGTTTCAGACAAAAGACTTGGACAAACTTAGGTACTTTCTTGGAATTGAAGTCGGTAGATCTAAAAAAAGCATTAACCTATCTCAGAGAAAATATGTACTTGACCTTTTGGAAGAAACTGGCATGTTAGGTGCATGACCTATTGACACTCCTATGGACCCAAACCGTAAACTCTTGAAAGATGAAGGGGAGTTGTTGGAAATCTAGGTCGGTATCAAAGACTTGTTAGAAAATTGAATTATCTTACTATCACTAGACCTGATATCTCTTATGCAGTGAGTGTAGTGAGCCAATTTCTACAAATGCCCAGGGTCTCACATTGGGATGCTGTAATCCATATTCTTCATTATCTTAAGCGAGCTCCTGGCCTTGGACTATTGTATAGACCAAATGGACACCTTAGAATTGAAGCTTTTTCAGATGCTGATTGGGCTGGATCTCCTTCAGATAGAAGATCGACTACTGGATATTGTACCTTTGTGAGAGGTAACTTGGTTACATGGAAGAGTAAGAAGCAAATAGTAGTAGCTCAGTCTAGTGCAGAAGCCGAATACAGAGCAATGGCTCACACTACTAGTGAGCTGACATGGTTGCAACACTTTCTTCAAGAGATTGGGTTTCCAGCTCTTATCCCTCTTCAGTTACTTCATGATAACCAAGCTGCAGTGCATATTACGTCTAATCATGTATTCCATGAGAGGACTAAACACATTGAGATTGATTGTCACTTCATTCGGGATAAGATACTAAGTGGTGACATTTCTACACCCTTTGTGAAGTATGCTGATCAACTTGCAGATATGTTTACCAAACCATTGTGTTGTAGTCGGTTGAAGCTTATTTGTTCCAAGCTAGGTTTATATGATATATATGCCTCAGCTTGAAGGAGAGTGTTAGAGGACATGGTTGTAATTAGTATAGTTTAGGAATGTACAATGGTCATTTGTATGTAGTATGTATAAGAAGTTGAATGTTATAATGAAGACATGAATTCATTCTCTCTCTCTAGGTTCGACTACACTAACAAAACAAGATAAGTTCCCCCACCCTCTCCTAATGTTTTTCAACACACCAACCCCATAAGGCCCACTGAATATAATATGAACACCTCCACATGCTACCATATTTTGCATCAACCACCAAGTGCCACAAAGCATCCCTCGCTGTTGCATAACATATAACCAATTCCCTAGTGAAGCTTTATTCAGTAAAAGCAAACTTCTGATCCTCAAAACTGCCTCACAAAGCTAGGGGTGCAGACCTTTGATACTTGACTAGGTGGAACTTAAACTCATCGCTAACTCCTCCCCATAAGAAATCCCACTTAGGCCTCGTTTGGTTACGCAGTTCACATAAGATGAGATGAGATGATTTGTTGAAAATTGAATAAAATATTATTATAATATTATTTGTATTTTAGAATTTGAAAAAGTTGAATGGTTTATTATATTTTGGATGAGGGTTTGGGAAAGTTGTAATTATTATATGAGATAACATGACATGAGATAAAATAGTTTGGTTTTGTGTAACCAAACCAGCCATTAAGCTTCTCAAGTGGACGACTGGGTATAAGTTTAGAGAAAAATCCCAACAAACCTCAATCAGCCAAAGGGGGAGAGAGGGAAAAGAGAAAAATGAAGAAAGAAAAACTCAGCAATCCTTGGATCATTTTTATCTACTAATGTACTTTAGATATATAAGAAGAAACATAATATATAAATCAAATAGACTCAAAATATGCAACCGCATCCTGTATATGATAGTTAATGCCAACATTATTGGGTAACCTCTGTGATGGCTTTTGCAGTTACATTGTTTCATTTTGATCATTTCTTCAGTTACCTTGCTGTTTTCTCTAGTCTTTTTGAACCTAAATAGAAATTTTCTTTTTGTAAGTAAATGTTTCCACTGAAGAAACAGCAATCTTATGAGAAAGATATAATTACTATATTAATGTGATGACTAGCTTTGTGATTAAGCAGTAACACATAAACTAAATTAGTAATTTCTGCTGAACACAATTCAATTATCAAGCACAGAAAAACTTCCAATCGCAAATGATAGCTTTTTCTGGACTTACAGAAGCTGCAATTTAGGTAAGTTTCCAATAAATGCTGGCAAGGTACCCGTGAAGAAATTTTTATCAATCTTCCTAAAATTCCAAAGAAGAAACAATAATTATCACCAGCTCTAGTTCTTGTATCATGAAAAGATAACGTGTAGTTAAAAAAATGTTAAAAGACGAAGTTAATTTTCAGAAAATAAAGGCCAAGTGGAGGTACTGAGTAATCCATACAAAAAGGTCAGATATTTCAAAGCCACAATATCTTCTGGAATAACTCCACGTTTGTCCTGAGAATAAACTCTACTGCAAAAAACAAACAAACAAACGGTTAGTATGCAATAAGTAATGGAGATGTTTCGATCACCGTGCGTGCAAGTGTTATACTGAAAATTACAATGTTGACATATATCTAGCATATTTATCAAACCAACAGATTCTAGCCTGGATTAGAAAGGAAGTAAATCCATTTCTTGATATGGAATGGGCGGTGAAGATAGTTGAGGAAATCTCAAAGCGCTGGTGTGGTCTTGACTCTGGAGCAGACGTAAAAGAAACTTTGACAAGAGCTTTAGTGGACTTTCCAAAGTAAAATGTGGCTAGAGAATTCATTTTTATAAATTTAACTAGTCACTTTATAACGACACTAAATAACAGACTCTCTAAATCTATAATTATTCTATTAAAATATTAATTTTGACATTTTCATTTATTTTAATTCTAATTATAATTTGAATATTTATTCGTTATTAAAAAATTAATTTTCTAACGTTCATATTATTCCTAACGGATATAATTTTCTAACGATCTTTTATTTTTACAACGGTCATATTCTTTCAACTGATATATTTTTCAACGGTCATATATTCACAACGGATATATTTTTTCTACAGTATTTTTGCACAGGAGGAACAGCACGCAGCGGGAAGAGAATTGTTTATGGTGAAAATAATATTTAGCTAGCCCCTTGGCCAGCAAATAAATTTTGAGCTAAAGTTACTGTTCTAATGTATCACCACTAATCCAATCACACTATAAATTTTACTTTTTGCAAAATATTTGTGCAAAACTAAAGTCTCGTTTGGTTATGCAGTTCAGATGAGATGAGATGAGATAAAATGTTTTGTTAAAAGTTGAATAAAATATTGTTATACTATAATTTTTATTTTTGGATTTGAAAAAGTTGAATTGTTCATTATATTTTGTGTGGGAGTTTGGAAAAGTTGTAATGATTAAATAAGATGATATAAGATAGTTTAATTTTGTATAACCAAACCAACCCTAACACTTTTCACATAGCTTATTAAGAAACACGTGTCAAAGGACGATTGTTCTCGATGCGGCACTTATAATGGTCTACTAATGGTTTTCTGATAAGTGGACTAATTTAATTGTTATTAAATTCAGAAGAATTAAAAAATTCAATTAAAAAATACGTACTCAATTTTTTTATTCGATCCTTCTTAAAACTTCTTATATCTAGTCGTTGTAAAGAATAATCCTCACTAATAAGAAACTCGCAAAATCTACACATTTCAAAGTAATCTTTCTCATTGATTAGGATTTAAATTTAGAAGACAAAAATCACAAAATGCTATTTTATTGCACATCAAGATTCCATTAGTCACCCAAGACATCCTTGACAAAGTGAGATCCAAGCAATATCAACTTACTGCATGGGGTTATTCAAACTGCCAAAGAAGCTTATTTATGAGCTTAACAAAGTTGTTAAGAATTATTGGTGGGTTCAACAAGCAAATGAGAACAAAATCCATTGGGTTAAGTGGGATCAGATGAGGAAAGCAAAGAGAGTAGGTGGTCTTGGTTTCAGGGATTTTGAAGATTTCAATATTGCCATGCTGGCAAAACAATGCTGAAGATTCTTTAAAAATCCTAATTCATTTGCAGCACAGATCCTCAAAGCTAAATATTTCTCATATGCTTCTTTCTCCTAAGCAAAACCTGGCTGCAAACCTTCTTATGTTTGGCAGAGTTTGTTGGCTGCAAGACCACTTTTGGAAGAAGGACTTTCAGGAGAATTGGAAATGGGGAACAAGTTAGAATCTGGGATGATAAGTAGATTCCCCAACCAACTACCTACAAGCCTCAAAGCTCCATCAGATTCCTCCGGCAGACGCTGAGGTATCATAACTCATTAATATATCTACCAATCAATGGAACCTTTCTTTAGTGTATGCTATATTTTCCAAAGAAGAAGGATCAAAACCATCCCTATCAGTCCATACTGTAGACCTGACAAGCGTATTTAGAAATGTACTACCATGGTCTATTTACTGTGAAGAGTGCTTATCACCTTAGAGTAGCCATGCAAGAGCAAAAGCAGGGCCAACAATCTGGTGTGCAAACTATGAAAGATACCTGCACAAATTTTGGCATCTGAATATTCCTCAAGCTTGCAAGGCTTTTCTATGGAGAACCTGTCTAGATGCCCTTCCCACACAATTTAATCTTTTCAGGAGGAGAGTGGTAGATAGTTCAAGTTGTCCTATATGTGGGCAGGAACCTGAGACAATCGAGCATGCATTATGGGAGTGTATTTCAGCCAGAGATGTGTGGGAGCAATGCTCAATCAGAATGCAAAAAACTCAAGTCTCAAAGGAAAGGTTTCGAGGATATTATGGAGGAATTGTTTGATATGCTAGAAAAGAAGGAAGTGAAAGAGTTTTCAGTTATTTCTTGGAAGATATGGGCTAGAAGAAATGATTTTGTGTTCAAAGGTGCTTTTACTCATCCAAACATGCTAATGCACCACTCTGTGCTTCTGTTGCAAGAGTTCCAACAGTTTACTAGTAGTAATAACAACCCATAAGCAATTCAACTTAAAGCAGTTCCTAACTAGCAGGCTCTTCCTCAGGGTGTTTATAAGCTTAATTGGGATGCAGTAGTGGATAAAACTCATTGTAAGGCTAGAATTGGAGCAATCATTTGAGATTGGGAAGGTTCTGTTATTGCCACTTTAAGGATGAACAGAGATCTATATCCTTATCCACCTTTAGCAGAGGCACTTGCAACACTTCGGGCTGTCATTTTTGTAAGGATCTGAGACTAAAGAAGGTCATAGTTGAGGGTGATGCTCTTCAAGTTGTTAAAAGGATCTAGAAGCTAGAAGTAGATGACACTTGTTTTGGTATGTTCATATCAGAAATCATTGAGACTTTGGCTTCTTTTGATCAATGGTCAGTGAACCATGCAGGGAGGGACTATAACAAGGATGCCTTAAGTAAAGATGCTTTAGGGGTCACTGATGTTAGGATTGATCTTGAGGAATTTACTCAATGTATTCATCCTTTTTGTTAAAACTATCAATAAAGTTTGATTTCTCTCAAAATATATATATGTATGTATATGTATATACATATGTATATAACACATACATATACATACACACATATATCTGTCATGCACACACTTCTAACCGAACCTAATTGTAACACTTCCATTAGTTTTGTTTAGTCTCTAACTGGTATGTACTAAATCATTGGAAAACTTAAAATCATTTTTTTTTATAAGTAAACTTAAAATCATAAAACTATAAACACATAAAATTAGAAAAGATAACTCTATCGGAAAATCAAAAGTTTATAATTCTCACATTTTTGAAGAATATATAGATTGAACCGTTGAATATAGTTTTGTATCGACTAAGTTCAGAAGTTAAAGATAGGAGGACTCAGCATTAATTACAGTATTTTCACAAACATATCACAAATTATATTTAGTAATAGCACAGAAACTTTACTAGATGTAATTTACAAATAATATTATAAACTAGATCATGTTAATCTAGGATTGACTGAACTATGTATGACTTGGGCCGTCAGAATTTTGAGACCAACTTTTCACATCCAATGTATTATGCATGATCAATTTAGTTGATAAATCTACTAATTTATTTATCATAATCAATCTAGCTCGTTTGTCATTTGATAAAATAAAGTAAGTGATTTTTTCATTAAATATAAATAAATAATTAGAAGAGAGATAGACGTACAGTCGAGTGATGTGGCAAGTTGCGCCATTGTCATAAGTACAATCGCAAAGGATGGATGGGTTATTACTAGTGTCTTCAAATATCGTTTCATCAAGGGCAGATCCGGTACATAGCTCTCCACGGCTATTGTTCCATAATGCGTTAGCTTGCGCATCCCATTGTTGGAATATTGAGTTCAATGCCTTAGCTGTCTCGCATCATTCCAAAATTAACGAAAATTTCTTTAGAAAACACTATCCATACACAAAACTAAAGGCTTTTAATTGCAATCCAAATAGCTTAGAAGCTAAGTACATGAATTAACTTACATGATTTTAACATGCACTAGAATCATGTAATTAAAGCTAATCAACTTATATTTTGATTGTATTTAAAACCTATCTAGATTCATTACTTCTACTATATATTAGATCACATCATATATACACAAGTATTATTTATATAAGTACGGTACAATTCCTTTATAAAAAAATATATATATTCATTATCTATTTTCTTGTCATCCTCTCATTATCTCATGACGTGATATTAGATGATAGGTTCACAAGTGAAATATAATAAATAGTCTCCAATCATCTAATGACACATCATGGAATGATGAGAATTGAGATGATAAGTAGCATTACTAAAAAAAAAATCTTATTATAAAAGTGTAAAAAAAATATAAAATGATTAACATACAATCATTTTTACAACCTTTTATACAACTATATTTTCAATTAGTAGTATTTTTGTAAAATAAATTATAAAATTAACATCACTTTACATAAATATTCTCGTTCTAAAACAAGGTTGTATAAAAAGTTATAAAAAAATATTGTAAATGTATCATTCATACATTAAAAAAAAAAAAACTTTTTCAAGTTAGTAAGATTTAATTTTATATAAAAAGTCTGCCTGTACACGTTCTAGACTTGTACTTAGTATTAGTATTCATGAGGTGTATACAAGATAGTACTTCGTCCCCTTTGGGAATTATAGAGGGATCTCTTGTCAGTTCTGGCACACCGGAAAAACCACCCCTCAAGCATGCAATTTATACATCTTCTTGATTAATATCACCTCTAGATTGTTTTTACCTGTCGTTTACTTAGAAATTTGTCCGAGATTTTAAAAAAGAACAAAGAAATGTGAAATAGTCAGCCAGTAAAAAAGATACATGTTTGAAAAGTTAATAGCTATCCTTAATTCGATCTAATTAAAGCATGTACGATGATGACCATCAAGATGTATGTTAACAACTCCAAGCAGAGGAACCTTAGCTGTAAATCATGAATTCTGGAGTGTAAACAAACAATAATAAGCATCTAATTGCTGATTCTAGAGCGTTAACGAGAAAGGTACGATACCGGTTCACCCCCTCTTAGTTCTATTTGCATCCAACGTCATATCCACATGAGACACAGAGGAGAGAGAGAGAGAGAGAGAGAGAGAGAGAGAGAGAGAGAGAGAGAGAGAGAACCTTCAGATGGGTCTGTAGTAGCATTCTGAGCGCTTGAAATCTGAAACGAGAAGAAGAAGAATAAGGAGCAGCAGAAGCAGAGAACGAGATGTGGAGTGGGTGCTGAATATTGCTTCATTCTCAAACTCTGCTTCATCCCCCCGTACGTGTGAAAGTGTCATGGAGTTCGTGAATGCTCTATATATACATATACATACATACATATATACATATACATACATACATATATATATATATATATATGCATAAAGGGCACGGGGTAAGCGAGTTGATTCGGAAAATATTTTACTTATACACATGGGAAAAAAAATTACTGTTCATGCAGACGGGAGGATTGCATCCGTAGAATTCACAGCGTGTATGAATGGTAACTCATTTTTTCCTTTCAGTCGTGCTAGCGTGCCAGTTTTGACTGCCGGCGTGCCGCTAACAAAAAGTAGTGTTTTTATTTATTTATTTTTTTTTTTTAACATATTTTTCATATTTTTAAAAATAAAAAATATATATCATTACATTAAAAGTTACTTTCTTAATCATTAAGTAAAAAAATAATATTAAAAAAAAATTAACTAGGTGAGCCGTCAAAGTTAATAGACAAACTCAAACGACGTACTAGTATTTTTCTTTTCCTTTATCTCATTTTGAATTTTAAGTCGAGTCCTCCTGTCTCTGTGTAGGAGTGTAAATTTTTCAGTTTGAACCAAAAAATGGTCCAAACCAAATCAACACTCTCTAATTATTTAAAATTGAGTTTATATAGATTTTTAAATAATTTTTTAAAGTAATTATGTAAATTGAAAGCAAATAATATAATCTTCTTCTAATCTAGCTAATTATTTATGCTTAGATCATATAAAATATTAAAGTTTTAAGAATTTTAAGATATTTGGATAATATACATTCTATTAACCTTATTAATTTATTATACTTAGTTAAGATACTTTAGGTATATATTTAATTAGACAACTTAGACTGAATCATTAACTTAATTACATTTTTTTATCATTTGATATAATTTTTTTATTAAAAACTTGAAAAAACAAAAGATAAAAATGATCCAGAGCAAAACAACCTGTTAAGACCGACCAAACCGAACCAAAGTGATCATGTCTGGTCCAAAGGCCTTATCGGTCCGGTCCGATCCAGTCTGAACTTTTGATAAATCGAAAGAATTAGTCAAGTCCAAAAATCTCTTCAAAGACCGATTAAACCGCACCGTTTACATTATTAATCTCTATCAGTTTCTTTTCAATAAAGTAATATAAGAAATAGTACCATATTTGTCATCTAGACTTTAAAAACTTGAGTTTTCTGATAAGAGTTTATGGTAAGTTAAAATTAATATTTATTATATTTGTAATGTATTACATTACAAATTACGTGAATTGTCACCTCAATTTGCAAGATTTTGTTAGTAAAATTTGTAGTAAATTGTCGCCTCAATTTCCTGTCAACGAGTTATACAACCAATGGTATATAAACTCAATTTTAAATAGTTTTAAGTGACACCTATGCTTAGTGAATAATATGGAAACACTGGATATATACTATATATATCTTTTATATTGTTAATATGGTAAGATGTTGTGTCTAACCTATCAACTTACAAATATAATCTTTCTTGACAAATACAAAAGTATAAGTAAAACATATATATGCATGTACATGTATGAGCATACAAAGCATTGACATCATTGCGAGGCTTACTCAATCATCAGATTCAAGCACATAAAAAATACCTACCAGCACTTTGGAGTCCCTTAGTGTGCCAATCCAGGGGTAAAACTCTTCACTCTCTTCCAAAATTAAGTTAGGGTCTGTTTGAGATCATAACTATTTTAAGATATTTTAAAATTATTTCACTACTATCTATAAACTATTTATTAATTTTTTACTATTATTTTACTATTATTTATAAATTATTTTATTATTATTCATAAATATTCTGAAATATTTTATTATTATTCACAGTCTATTAAAAGACCATGCATGCATATGATCTTAGAGCACTCCTAATGGGTTTTGTAAAACTCATTTTTATGTAAAATTTGAAGAAAAGTAGTTCAAAAGTGCCTTCAACGGATCTTCTATTTTTAAATCTATTTTACATTTTGCTACAGTGTTTAACTACATTTAGCATGAACTGTTCATAAATGTAAAAATATTTTATTTATTTATTCTCTTTTCATGTACTTTATCTTTCACAATAATTGCTCTCTCCTTGTACTTTTTTTTCAACAAACTATTAAATAATATAATATAAAAAAAATAGATAAATTGATGTATGGTATATTATAAAAATTAATATATAAAATAAAAAAATAAATTTTAATGATATATTTTAAAAAATAAGATACATATATCATCAGGAGCCCTCTAAGGCAATAACACTATTAAAGACACGAGACCCAAACTCAGTATCCTTGTTCGTTAAGTTTCTACTGTTATATCTCGAACTCGTTCAAGGGAATAGTACTCATTATAGTTGGTTCTTCACATTTTCTGACATCGATCATTGGTCCGTACGTACGTCCAAGTCCCCTTGAGAGATATACCCCACGAAAATTAAAGTAGATTGGCTATTTCAAAGTCCATGTACTTCCATTAAAAAAAAAAAAAAAATCCATGTACTCTACTACTGACGGCTATGTCGACTATATGAATGATCCAAGGCAAACTATACTATAAAAGGACAATGCTAGGACAATGCTAGGTGACTGCATTGCAGATAAGTGTAGCCCCGGATTTCGAAGTTGAGTTGAGTTGAGTTGAGTTGAATTAAGTTGAATTTTTTTATAAATAATAATAAGTTGAGTATGTTGAGTGAGTTCTGCAGGTCATATTTAAAATGAGTTTAGATGTATTTAGATATTAAGATGAATTTAGTATTATTTATGAGAAATTAAAAAAGTTATGGATCACAAGTATAAAGATGTGTTGAGTTGAAAAAAGTTGTAGGTCCCACGTGTAAGGAGGTTTTAAGTTAAGATGAGTTTAATAATTTAAGAGTTGAGTGTTTGAATGTTAGATTTAACTTAAAATTAGATTAAACTGAGTTGATCTTAACTGAATCTTGCAATCAAACGAGGCCTACATATAATTTTTTATTTATTTTTATTTTTCTTTCAATCATATTTTAAATATTTTTTTAAATGCATCAGTCACTATTCACTCTTATATTTCACACTTATAATTTTTTTATAGAGTATGAGAATATTTTTTATAAGGTATAGATGTGTTTTTTATAAGATGTATAGTGTCGGATAATAACTAAATAATGATAGATGAGAAAATTTTTCTTTTGTTCTTATCTACCAGCCATTTATAAAGTTCAACTTTATTTGATTACCAATCAGTTTCTGAGCATGTTCATATTCGCCAAAAAGTACCAGCGCACCCGTCCAACTGCAAATGGAAAAACCTAATTCCTAGCTAATATATAAATATATACATGATTATCCTTTTGAGATATGAGTGATGGAGCTCATCACCCAGATCCACTACGACGTATAGGTGGAGAACTTTGGACAATTATTAGGGTTATTTTTCCCACTATTCCCACAATCTTTATGATAATTTTACCCATTACCAAAAGCTTCTCAATTTATTAATTAGAGAGAAGTAATACAATTGTAAAAAGGTTAAATAAAAATAAATTTATAATAAAAATAATTTTATGATTTAATATGAATGTAACAAGAGAGAGCATTCAAAGTGGTGGGGACAGTTTGATGTTTTTGTCAACGGACTCACTAGAAGTCGGTACATTGATTTTAATTTTTGTGGACTTGTGAGGATGTGCAGGGTCCTTCTAGATGCAATCGATTTCACTACGAAAATTCGAAAAATACCAACGCCGTCGCTGTTCGACTGACCTAAACGCCCTCGAAATGCAACAGTACCCGTGTGATGGATCGGTCTCTTTTGCACATCGGTTGACATTAATGGTGTTGTTACTTTTGCCCCGCCGCCGCGGATCAGTTCCCACGGGCCTTCATATTTAGAATATTCACATTGATTTATTCATATGCATATGCAAAATATCCATTTTAAAAGATTCACTTTGACATTCAAATAAAACTTTCATATTAATTTATGCATATTTGAAATAAAACTTTTTGCCTTATTTTTTTTATAGAGTTTGCAATTTTATTATTATTAAATTTTTGCCTAATTTTTTTTTTATATATATAGAGTATGCAATTTTATTATTATTAATTTTTTTCTTAATTTTTAGAACCCACTATGTTCGGAGAGAGAGAGAGTGGGGAGAAGTGGGATGAAAAGAAATTTTTAAAGATGCATAATTCAATGTAAAGAAATTTTAGAACCTAGTTTTGTTTATAACTAAGTAAATATTTAAAGATGCATAATCTAATGTAAAGAAATTTAGGTCCATATTATATAAATATAACTTTGCATATGCATATGCCAATCTGAATGCTCTGAAATATTGGAAAACTATAGATAATGCATAATAGTGCTGATTGATATTGGTTGACTTGTAATTTAATTATTGTGTTCTCTATTTGTAATAAATAAATCTATTTGTAATAGGGTTTATTGACCTACCAAATATATGATTGATGTGTGGAAGCCTATTATATCAGTTTATTTAAAAAGGTGTTGGTAATTTATTTTTATTTTTTTATGAATATAATGAGTCCTACATTAAATAGCATGACTCATTTATGATACTTGAGCGAGGGTGAAGTTGTGGGTTCTAATCCCTCGAATGGCCTTTTGTTAAAAAAATAAAAGCCTGAGTGGGATGAAATTTGAAAAGACAAATTGTATGCTTTATTTATTTATTAATATTATTATTTTTATTGTAATAATAGGTTATCAGATTAAAATTTAGCAAGATAAGAGGGGGAAAAAGAGGAAATGAAAACTAATGAATAATGTCTTCTAATACATACCAATGAGATCTAAAAAATATTATTATTTACATATCAACTTAGATCATCTGAAATTATCTAAGCATCTAAATGCAATATAAGAATATATCAGATCATCTATAAATAATAGTTAATTAATAGTTAATAATTTGTAAATAATAACAAAATAATTTAAAAATATTTAAAAAACAATTATATTTCTAAACAGATTCACAACATTTTTTTTGTTTTATAACAACAGATTCACAATATTAAGAAGGGAGGGACGAGTCGAGGCTCATGTATAGTCGGTAGACTGTTTGGTTAGGTGGATTAGGTTTTTTTTCAGAGTAAAAGGAGAGACTTTTGAGTTCGGATGTAAGATTCACAATGTTTGAAGTTTATTTTCAATAATAGCATGCTTAATTGGTTTGAAAAGGTAAAATAATCGAAATTGGTATGAAGTTGAAAAGTCAAGCAAACTTGCTTGTATATAATAAAATTTTAAATTTATTTTATAATAAAAATAACTTTATATTATCTTATCCGTTTTTACAATTTGATTAATTATATTAAAACATGTCAGTGTCTAAAATTATTTTTATATAACGATTTTAGAATATTTTTCTTTTTCTTATATATATAAATAGATTGATGCAGTGAAGGTCGTAGAAAAAAGTGGTGCAAGTTGGGATGGATCTAAAAGGACTTGCAAAGTGATGTCTACGTTGGTCGGTGGCTGGTACCATTTCCAGACAGAGACGTCGACCGTCCAAGTACAAGTGCATATATACTATATAGTGCTAAAGTAGCAGATAAAGGGGCACACTCCTTAATTATTGCCTTAATTATAATACAGCAACCAAACTGCTCCTCTCTGCCTTAATTATTGCCTAATTATATTCCTTGGCTCCCTACTTTATGCGATACATTCCATACCACACGTTTTGCCCAACAACTCATCCCATCTAATATATATGGCATGTATGGATTAGAGGTAAAGTCTTCTCAGTTAAAATATTTTTTTCGGTCAAAAACATATAAGTCTCACTCTAATTTTTACGAATATAAAAAAATTCAAAATATTATATGTAAAAAATTATCTGCTTTTACCATTTATCCAATATTTTAAAATCTAATCTAAAACTCATCATACAACTATTCATAAAACATTTCTCACAAATTTTTATCTCATCATCTTGCGTTCAACAAAAGGAGAGTTATCTTTATTAAATTTGGTTGTATAATATAACTTGTTAACATCGTGTTCGTATGCTGGACAAGATTCTAACAACTCAGACCACTATTCTTTACCTCCAAACACAAGGATGAAGGTGGGCTTGGGATGGTCTAGGGAACCTTTGATTCTTAAGTTAGTTTTTCACGTATAGAGTAATGGCTAGAAAATTACCGAATTTATAAAGGATTTTTTGTACCTAGGACACAATTTTTATACGAGATTTTTGGGGGACATTTTGTACCCCATGTTGGGGGGTTCATGTCACCCCTCAATACTACTCCTAGTCAGAACCTTCAATATGGTGCTAGATATGGGGTGAATTCATTAATGCGGCGTGAGATCTGAGTTGACACTATTAATGCGGCGTAGTTCTGAAAAGACATCTCAATGGTAGATGATTAGTGCTGCTGCTTTCCAAGCCCATTGTTAGAGAATGAAAAACTGTCCATCCTCACTGTTTATTTGGTGACGTAGATCCTTTAATGCTAGATGACACAGGAGATATCATGATCGACACATCTTGTCTATCCCCCTCACAGTCTGGTTTCCTGCACGAAGTGTCTTTCTTTGACTGGCAGTGTGGCACAATTCGTTGGACGAGCTACTATAGCAATCCTAAGGGTGTAGGAATATGAGATCTAGAATGGGACAGGCCTCTATGCCTTGCACAGGCCCAACCCATGGGCTAGGAGGAAAATAACCCCTCCATAACTTATCATGACTTACAATCTCATGGTAACATATTAAAGGCATAAATTCTTCTTATCTTCGTTATTTTGTATTTTTCTGCACCACGTACGCATCACACGTGACAATTAGATCAAAGACTTCTACTTCTTTTTTTTTTTTTTTATTTCTACAAAAACATGATGACTCCTCTATGAAGATTAGAACCCACGATCTCACCCTCCATTTTGTTACTACAAAGGGAGGACTCTCCTTTGTTACTATAAAGAAAATATATACCAATTGAAATACAAGCCAACCAGTAACTAAAATGTTTTAAACAAGAAAAAGATAGACACGTAAAATAGTTCATACAAATCCAATTGCCATGAATTAGTTTCAAAATGAAAGTCCTTCCTCTATGGTCTCTCTAACACAAAATGCTCAATCAAGTACCTCTCAGTCATGCCTACTCATTTATGTCAAATTAGATAATATCTTTACTAACATATTCGATACCTAACGGATACATCCCCTATATATAATAATTGGGCCATAACTTCGGATATTTTTTGGTGGTTAAAGAACCGCATGCAATGAGTGGCGGGATTATTTTAGGAGTCTACAAACAACGTTCTCTAGAGATGATTTAAAAAAACAATAATGTACTCTAGCGATAGTCAAGGAAAAAAAGAGAGATGTGAATTATGTACCTTTTTCATTCATAATAATCGGCCTTTATTTGTAATAATTAATTGGAGACTCTTCACAAAAGGCGACACTTTCCTTTTGAATCATAGTTTATTTTTTAAGAAGTCATAAAAAATACATTTATTTAGAAAATCTAGAACCTGTGTTGACCCCTACTTTCACCCTTCTTTGAGTCCTCACAATCTCTCACTTCCCTTTTTTTCTTGTCAAATTAAATTAATAAATTAATGAGTAGTGTTATTTGTATTTACATAATATGTACATACTTATTTAATAATACTATATGTTAATGATAACATGATGGTTACATACATTTTTTATATGTGTGTATATGATCAAATGTTCAAACTTAAGATTAAAATTTTATGTTAGAATTAATTTTATGTTATAAAATTTAAATTAATGATAATATTGTATTAAATGTTATATTAAGATTTATAAGATTAGTTTCATATTATATCGAATATTATATTAATTTTATGTTATTAGATTATTATTATACATGAATAATAGGATTTTAAAAATAAAAAATATATCAATACACTAAAAATTACTTTTTTAACCATTAAGTAAAAAAACATTTAAAGAAATTAAATACATAAATAGTCAAAATGAATGAATAAATTTAAGCAGCATACCAGCCTTTTCCAACTTATTATCCTTGTTCGTTAACTTTTTATTGTTATCTCTAACTCGTTCAAGGGAATAGTACTAATCGTAGTTTTTTTTTTTTTTTTTTTTTCTCGACAAATAAAACATTTATAAATAAACTATCAACTAATGCTAAAGCACGGGCATGAGCCTAGAGTTAGCCATCTCCTAAATAGCAGTTGAGTTAGTAAGCCCTTTGGGTGAGCAACCAAGTGTTAACGTATTTGCATGCGACGGGAGTTAACACTTGTACAATTGGTTGGCTTGGAGACTAAGACTAATGCACACATACAATCGAACTCAACACTTGCGCTAATGGTTGGTGACCAAGACTTACACATGTGCATGCAACCA
Organism: Pterocarya stenoptera; assembly: GCA_003123785.1. Taxonomy (NCBI): domain Eukaryota; kingdom Viridiplantae; phylum Streptophyta; class Magnoliopsida; order Fagales; family Juglandaceae; genus Pterocarya; species Pterocarya stenoptera. The sequence continues at coordinate 302,759 of QEOT01002562.1, forward strand.
AGACTAGCCTTCGCTTGAACAACTATTGAGAGAGTCTCCCGCTCCCATAGCTAAGGGTGTAACACGTCCAGCCCGGTCCGATTTTGGATAAAATTTAGGATTGAACCGGTATGTACTGGTTTTTTATTTTTCAAAATCGATTACGCCTTGGTTACTTTCCTAAACCGATACCTCCGGTTTCATGAGTTTCCGGTCTAATCCGGTTCGATTTTTCAGTTTTTTTAAAATGTAAAAAACATATAATAAAGTGTTACTTCTTATTATAAAATGTTATTAATAATTTAATATATATTTTATGTTTAAAGTATATGATCAATTAAATTTTCATCTTTAAGATTAAACTTTTATTTTATAAATTATAATAACATTATCTTATATATAATTATATTAATAACATATGATCAAACAAATTACAAATATTCATATTTAAGATTAACATTTTATGTCATAATTTATAAATTATAATATGAAATTATTTCATATATGATATATAATTATCTATTATATATAAAAATTTAATATATAATTATATATTATATATAAAACTTATATATATAATATTTTGTATAATATATAAAATTAATTTATATATTTTTTCCAACCGATTCGGTTCAGTTCGGTCTGGTCCCGAAAACTACAGAACCGAAACCTGATCGGGTCTAGTTGATTTTCATAATAGAAACTGGTTCCAAATTGGACCGGTTCAAAACTGGACCAACCAGTCTGAACCCGATTTAAATTTACCCCTACCCATAACACTCCTCTTGGGTGAGCAATCATGTGTTAATGCACATGCATGCGACTTGAGTTAACCCTTGCACTAATGGTTGGCGACTAAGGCTAACAAACAACAACCTGGGTTAACACTCGTGCTAATGGTTGGTGAGCAAGGCTAACGCACGCCTAAACAATGGTGGACAATATGATTCAACTTTGTACAATAATAATAAGGAAGCAAACAACTTAGGTGGCGTAAACCCCTCGACAGCATGGATTCTAAAGTATCAAGAAAGTAGCATTGGCTACCGGGTATTAGTTAACCTGTAATGATAGAAGTAAAGGTATAACTATGGCACCCCATCCCTAGTATAAAGTCTTGGCGAGGTTTCATGGTGCCAAGGGTGCCAATTAAGCGGTCAACACCAAAGGATTGTTCAGATTAGGCGTGACTCATTTAAGTGAAAGTGCACGTGTTGAATACATATATAAAATCGAAGCATAAAAGACATAGGTATAGTCAGTAAACTAGACTTTTTAGTACTAGAAGTCTAAAACACAATCTTAGAAATGATGAATGACATTCCTCATAAGTATTATTATAGAGTTATATACAACTCAAATAATATGTTTATCACCTAATGGATGGCAGACCGTATACAATTGGTCGCCCCTTAGAAAGTTTTAAGTACAACTCAAAATGATGTGTGGTTCCTACGACAAAGACAAGCCTCCATTCTCAAGGTTCGGGCGGGGTTTGCTCTTCTTCCTTAGACAGCACTCCTAGTTCTAACTTAGCATCAAAGTTTATGGTTCTGAAAATGAAACTATAAGTAGGTTAAGCAGATATGAAAAAAAAATTGCTAATGAGAGATAACGCTCCTGAAGATGCAATAAAAAGTACTTGTAAATCGGGAAAGGACACATTGCTTTGGCAAGGAATTATCCTATGTGGCGAAGACACATGAGTCATTAAACATGGCAAGGAATCACCCTCTTAGTGAAACAAACACACACACACACACACACACACACACACACAATCATGGCAAGGATATACCTTCCGATGAGTTACACTCTTACACAATGTAGTTTGAAGCATAAATATTATTTAGGCGAGAAATCACCATTCGCTCCAATATGAAACAAATCCATGAAATCATATTAATACCAAAGGGATAGTCACCATTACATGAATCTTATCACATCGATATTCATCACATAGACATACGTTGCCTGATAAGCAAACAAGGGATGAGCGGCTCCACCATCAAAGCCAGAGAAATCCCTTTTACCTGTCAAACTTAGTGCAAGTAAGCTCCCCTATACCCCAACACAGGTCAACTTCTCACATAGAGACAACATATTACAACGAGGAAACGTCTATCTAGCCTACCAACTCAAAGACATTAGAACGTGACAAGTTGAGAGATTTTGTATCCCAACTATTCGGTGAGGCCAACATGGTACTGCCCCACCCCAATCATTCACGAGGAATCCTCTCCCATTTGAAACTTGTGGCAACGTCTTGTAGGAATGGTATGAAGAACTCTATCCCATCCCATGGATGTTGATGCACAATATACATACTCATACAAAGATATAGATACTTATCTCGAGATCATAAATTAGTGAAAAATAGCAAATACATTCAATGTAACGCCCGTCCTTGGGTGGACCTTTTTGGAAAATATTTTAGAAAATAAACGACGGGAGTTACTGTCCAATTTAAAACCTTTTACAGTCCTTCCCAGGGTGCAATACTTTACGTTATAAAATAAAAAGTGCTTTCGCAATAAAAGGGTTTTGGAGTGGGAAATAAAATTCTTTAAATAAAAAGACATTTTTCTTACATTTAAAACCTTCATGCCTAGACTTCCATGCTCTTTCCCGTTGGCTGTGTCCTTCCTGGGCGTACTGCCCATTTAGTTTCCTGTGGGGGGAGGGGCACACATAAAAACTAAAATGAGTCGAATACTCAGTAAGCGTTACTTCATATCGTTAAAATATAGCAATGTAGGTTTTCATTCATGCATTCATCATTCCATACATACTATACGTACATGCATACATGCTTTCGTTAAAAACATCAGTGAACGGGGGCTTTTCTTTCTTAAATCATGCTTTACTTTTCTTTAAAACGTTCCCCCGTCACTAGCTTCATTTCTTGAAGAATGCAGTGCATTCATACATACATTACTTTTCTTTTCTTTTCTCTTTCATAGGCCAGTGCACGTTGTTACGCCCCGCGTGCTGGGGTTAGCGGCCTTTTGGGCCGATGGATTCGCCCGTGGCCACAGGTTGGAATCCCTTTCCGTCAAGGTGCAGCACTGGGTTGACTACCAGATACTGCTACCCGGCATTGCAATCTGCCCGTTCATTCGTTGGGTACCCCTTTCCGTTCATTCAGTCCATATGGCCGTTACGTATTTTCATACATTCGCTCATGCCACGTGCCATTCATTCTTTCATTCATTTCATGTCAGCTCTAAAGAGCTGAGGCATACATTCATTCATTTGCACGGGCATGAGCCTTTTCATTTCATTTCTTTTCTTTTCATGATTTCATGGGAAAAACATCTTTTCGTGGGAAAACATCTTTTCATGATAAAACTTTCTTTTCGTTTAAAAGCAGAGCATCAGTTCTCAGGGACCAGTTTTAAAACACTTTCTTCGTGTCTCTTTTAAAGCATCGTTCGGAAGCTCAAGGCATCACCCTCGAAGCTTCATTTTCTCTTCTTTAGAAAATACGTACAATAGGTACATCTTATAGTCATCCATTCACATGCATACAATTAATACTTTTGCGTGCGTAAAAAGGGGCTTTCATAGAGGGGCCGTACATACGTATACTTTCAATACTTAGTATGTTTTCTTTAAAACATCTTTCGTGTCCTTTCTTAAAGCATCTTTCATGGGAAAACAATTCGTCTTTCTTTTTCATTCATACTTTAGAAATCTCTAGAAGAGCATGAACGTAATACTTACTTGGACTCCATGCTACTTTCATACCATGCAGTCCATTCATACCGTTCAGTCCATTCATGTGCGTGTCAGATGGCAACCTACATGCATACATAACCTTTACGTTATTCTCTATCTAGTGCATAAATAGCTGGACTAGAAATAGAGCTATGCTTTACTTAAAACACTCTCCTACTACCCCGTGTCCTTTCACGTTCCTTACTATGATAAAACCCTTGGAGACCCATTACGGTCTCTACTTCCTTTATCCTTACGTTCTACCTCAAGTGCTTATTCGCTAAGGTGAACTCATGTTTCACCTTAGGATTAAGACACCGATACTTCTGTCTCCTTCTTCTCATTAACCATGTTCCGATGCATGACTTAGGCTAACTAAGTCATGTATCCCATCCTTAGACAGTACTCTCATCATTACCCTCATGCATCTTAACTCACTCTACTTCTCATGATCGTCCATTCTCACCATACTTAGGACAGATTACCCATTACATATGGTGAATTTGTCCGGCACGTGCGTCTAACCAGACAACACACGTACCTTACTCCTTTATCCTTTAAGACCATCATTTAATACATTGGTCACGGACTCGTATGGCGAACGCCATACTCTGTTACCAACCTTCTCATACCCTTCATGTTAGCCGTACCTCATAACAGTTCATCCCAACTGTTGACACGATGGGACTCTGTTCATAAACACACTTTACGTCACGCCACAAAGCTCGAGACTAAATCCCAAGCTATGCCGTGACCCTGTCACGTCATCTTTCATACATCCTAATCCATCACAGTATAGCTTCATGATTGACCACGTCACTTCACGACATAGCCCAATCATGCTTCCGCTGCACTGCTCTGATACTTCTTGGCCACTTAGCACATACTCATGGCCATAAACCAATCACATGGCGACACTCGTCGTCGTGGACTATAGCCATATCACAACATCTTACGTCACGTCATATAGCTCGAGACTATTCTCAAGCTATACCGTGACCTTATCACGTCACTTCTGACATTCTGTTACGTCACCTTACAACTCATCACGAGTACGGTTCCTCACGTACTCTCGTCACAACGTGACATCTCGTCACGTTCCCTCTACATCACTCTTACACTAACTCTTCACCCATCGCAAGCATGACTTCTTAATCAACCATGTCACTTAGTGACGTTGCCTAGTCATGCTTTCGCTGCGCTACTCCGATACCTTCTAGCCATTTGGCACTTATTTCCAGCCATAAGCCAGTCACATGGCGACACTCGTCGCCTTGGACTACAAGCCGTATCTCACACTTCGGGACACTGTTCCACAGTTCTCGACACCATCTATCAATCTCTTTGCCCAGCACTTACGCAATCACCTTCATCTTCACGACACGGCATACGGTGTATTGCTACACCTCATGGAGTACACTCCTCATGTACTTCCTTCACAGGGCTACGCTACATCACCACTATGGCACTCACGCCATATGGTGTGTCGCTCCATTACAATGGAGTACACTCCACGTGTACTCCTTTCACGACGCTCCGCCACATCACCAATACGGCACACATGCCGTACTATACATCGTTTCCCAACATGGAGTACATTCCACGTGTACTCCATCTACGATACCACGCCACGTCACCGCTATGGCACACGCCATACGGTGCATCGTTCCACCATATGGAGTACACTCCTCGCGTACTCCATACACGGCACTACGCTACGTCACCGCTATGGCACACACGCCATACGGTGTCTCGTCTCACTACATAGAGTACACTCCACGTGTACTCCTTACACAGCACTAGGCCACGCCACTACTGCTGCACATACGCTACCACCACACTTCACAGCACAGTCCACAACACTGCATAGCACACTTCCCAACTACGTCCAACACTTCACCACATCACGTCACATCACCACTACACAGCGAATCCTATAATACTAACAGCACAGTCTACAACCTAGTCAACTAACAGCACAGTCCACAACCTAGTCAACTAGCTAGCATCTAACAATTAATATAAAAGCGGGGGATAGAGAGTTATACCATCGGAGGGATAACCCGTGTGTCGCTCGCTAACCGTCACCGTGGATAACGCCAGAGGAGCGTACGGGGTGGCTACACCGCGTACAGTGACTGTTTAGGCGTTTGGATAGCTAGGTGTGGTCTTGGAAGGGCCTAAGGTGGCCTTGATGATGCTGGCAGGGAACATAACACAGCGGATCTCGCCGTGTACAGTGGCGGTCAGTCACGCGCAGTGACTGTCCATCACGTGCAGTGACCAACCCACCACATAAAGTGATGGTTTGGGCCTAAGGCTAAGGGAACTGCCAGAGGAGCCGTGGAGGCTCGGTGGTGGTCGGCACGGTGGCCTACGGTGGTGGCCGTGCACTGTGAGGGGAATAGGTGCCGTGCGAGAGTGAGAGAGAGTGTGGGGTCGTGGGTGGCAGATCGGGGCCGTGGGTGGTATCGTTGGGTTCGTAGTGGCCTGAGGAAGCCGGAGAGGGTAGCCATTTGCCGTGGGTGGCGGCGTACGGCTGCGGAGGAGGGGAAAACCGTGCGGTGGAGAGGGGGACCTCGAGAGGTGGAGGAGAGGCCTATTGGCCGTGGGTTTGCTGGAGGAGGAAGGGGGAGATCTCAGGAGTCTCGTGGTGGTGTCCAGTGGCCGAGATAACCATGCACGGCGGCGCTAGGGGCTGCACAGTGAACCCGTGCATGGGTTTGCCGTGTACGTGCGTGGTGGAGGAAGGTGGCTGCATGGGAGGGGCTGAGGCCGCTGGAGGTGGCTGGTCGGTGGCAGGGGAGGCTGCCGTGGGAGAGGTGTTGCTGGAGAACGGCGCACGGCGGCGCTGGAACTCCTAAGCCCATTCGGGCTTGCACCGTCGAGGGAGGAGGGGCGAGCGTGGGGAGGTAAGGCCGGTGCTGGGGGACTCGCCGGAGGGAGGCGGTGCCGGTGGTGTGGGCAGTGAGGCACGCCGACGCACGGCAGCGCTGGGCTGGGGCTGGAGCCGTTCGGTGCAAGGGAGAGAGGGTTGCGTACGTCGCAAGCCGAGAGGGAGGAGAGAGAGAGGGGAGGAAAAAGTGAGGGAGAAGAGAGAGGGGGCTGGGGTTTTATCCTAAAACCCGACGTCTGGGGGTCTATAAAATGGTCTACTATGACCTTTAAACACTACTTTAAAAACAAGTAAACGTTTATTTATTTAAAAGCATCGAGATGCATAAAACTAGAATATTATTTAAAATAATATTCCTTCATCATTTATAAATGAAGTCTTACTTAAAATATTTAAAAGAGTAAAACTATTAATTTAAATTAAAGATTCCCTCATTATTTAGATCACATAATATTTTAAATAACTGGAATCATTTATATAAAATGATTCCTACAATTATAATATTTTTGGAGCTCCTCAAAGATATTATAATTGAGTTATCTAAAATATTATTTAGATAAATAACGATGAGAATATTCCATTTAAAATACTCATAACTTAAAACACAAAGATAACTTTAGAAATCACGTAGTATCTTTTAAAAACAAGCCATCGAGGTATGGCACGCATAACGGGGCTCTTAGACACTAGAGAGGAGGAGCAGGCTGTCACATCACATCTGACGTAATTGCTTACGTCAGAAGAAGAAAGGAGGAGCAGGTCTACCGCATCTGACGTAATGGCTTACGTTAGAAGAAGGAAGGAAGAGCAGGGTGTTACATTCAATGTCTCAGAAAATAAGAAATGAATATAAGATAACTATAATGAGAAAACCATATTTATTCAAGTTAAAAAAGGGGAAGGTTACAGAATATGCAAACGCTTGTTACATACGACATTCACCCAAAATTCTTCAGTCTTGTCTTAGAAGCTAACCTACCTCACAACGTCAGGTTTGCTACTCCAATGCGCCGCTCCTTCCTTACCTCATCTAAAGAAACCACCTCCACAAGATTTCAGGTGCTTAGGATCTCAAAAGTGAGATTTTATCCCATGTCTAAATCCATTTTATAGGAGAGAACTCTTAGTTTAGGTCTGGATGTTCAGATGTGAATTTTTAGTTTGAGATGAAAGTTAAAAATTGAATAAAATATTATTTTTTGATATTATTATTGTTTTGAGATTTGAAAAAGTTGAATTGTTTATTATATTTTATGTGAGAATTTAAAAAAATTGTAATGATGAGATGAGAATTTTGTATTTAAGAAAACTTCCAAACCTAACTGTGGGTCTTTCTGACTTACATCTGACTCCATATATGTTTATATATCAGTCCTTTAGCCTTGTCTATTATACAACAAGATGAGAAAGCCAGACGACCAGGGCATGGTCCACACTCCCTTATGGCTTACCGACTCCTCAGTTCTTCCTTGAATGAGGGCCTTCCACATGGCATTAGACCATACCTTTGGCTCTGGGTTCAAATGTTATGACTTCCCAAGTCGTAACCCTTTAGGAGACCTACTTCGGATGTGATCTTTCAAGTGGATTTTAGGATTTTGCATTCGGCACTATCACTCTTCTGAGCATTTTCCGTGTGGTTCCAGAAAGCTCTCATATCTACTTCAGTCTGTCCTAGACTATTGCTTGCCTTGGGTGGGTAGCTTTTGTTTCATTAGAGTCACCAACCCTCTTTGTTCTCGCATTCACGGCGGGCAACTTTTCTAGCTCGCCTTACATAAGGTGAGGCACCCATTACCACTTTGCACTGAAATGTATCTGCCAAGTCTTCCGCAATGTGCTTACTCACACACATGTTTGACTTGCTACACTTTGCAGCACCCGTATTTATTTTCTTCACCAAACCAATGGAGTATTCCTCATCATTTTTTCCACTCAAATCCATTGATTGTATGTTACCTTGCGCTGGCGGGGCCCTCACAATAACAACAAAATCAACTATAAATTGACTATTAGTAAGTCCGATAAACATGCATCAATACAAGGAATATTGACAACCTTCGACCACTATAAAAAAATAATATATAAAAAATACAATTAAGGCCACGAACCATTGTTGGGAGGAGGAAGTGGCTGGACAAAGAACGTGTATGGTATTACGTCGGGCCCTAAAGTATGGCCATAGCCACCACATCATGAAGGATGCTACACAGGTCCATTCCAGATTTAACCAATAGGAACCTCCTTAATGTCTAGAGATTGAGATTGTACCCGATTCTCCACACCCGGTTGCAAATTCGAAGGGTTACAAAAAATTATGGAGTAAGACGAGATACGTCATTCCTAGTTTCTTGGAGGGTGCTATCAAGCTCACTAACTCGCTACGAGGCCTTTCTCAACTTCCCCCACATCACTTCATCAAACTCGACTAACCGCACATAACCACCTCGGCCTTGTAAAGTTATTCTCATATGTCTTTATGTCAGGCTGTGAGGTCTTTCAGCTCACCTTGTGCAATGTCGAGATCAATATGTAGCTTCCTACGTGACTCATCACCTGTATTGAACATCTCATAATACCTCAAGCAACAATCCTTCTTCAATTGGGTAGCTTTCGACTCCTCTTCTAGCTTAGCCCTCAACTCGTTGTTAAGTTAGCGCTCGACAGCCAACTCATCTTTCAAAAATATTGCGGCTTGACTAAGGCATACCACGGATCTGACGTATCAACCTTTTGTGTAATGATATTAGCCTCTGGCACTCACGATTGGACACCCAAATTGAGGTAGGTATTTTTCAACCATTTCTTTTCCTCCATCGCCACAGTCACGACATGGAAAGCCCCTTCTAGATATCACTGAGAGGACTGCACTTTAACCTCCATTCTACATTGGCACTAAGTGATCCACTGAGTTAGAGAGGATAGGCCTTACGAAGAATGGACGGTCAAGTCTAACTGTCTACGTACACTAAAACTTGGCCTCTTGCACTCGCAATTGGCCACCCAAACTGAGGTAGGCATTCTCCCAACATTGCTTTTCCTCCACCACCATGGTCAAAGCATTGAAAACCCTTTACATATACTACTGGGAGGACTGAATTTTCACCTCCAATCTACATTGGCACTAGGCGATCCATTGAGCTAGAGCAGACATGCCCTGCGAAGAATGCACAGTCAAGTCTAACTGTAAATGCATGCAAAAATTCACGAGTGAGTAATGTAATCACATATTGGGCCAAGGAATTCACTGATCCAAGTAATTTAAGTGACAAATGGAACGAAAGTTTCGCCAGCATTTGGTTTGAAAGGAGGGAGTGGCACACAGTCTAAGTCGAAGACCCCAGGGCGGGGCAAGGGTCATTGGGGAAGGTATTCAAAATGAGGTATCCTTGAAGGACACTTAACGGAGAAAGACGTGGCCTTAGGCAACAAGGGCAAGCCACAAGGAGACTAGACTCATGGATCAGGGTGACCATGTTTTGGCTTGCTGAGCTATTTGAAACAACTTCACCCTCAACAACGAATGGGTTGGGAGTTTCACCAACCTTTAGGTTGAAGATCCTTGGGTGAGATGAAGATCCTCAAAGAACATCCTTGGGAGTAGACACCCTTGGTGGACACTCAATGGAAAAGGGTGAGCCCCCAGGCGACGAAAATACATTGTAATGAAACTTAACCCATGGAACAACCATATTTTGGCTCGACGAGACCTCTAAATGGCTTCACCCTCATTGATGTTTTGGACTTTGTGTAGGGCGGTATTAATGGCGACTATGGATACCCCCTCAGTAAGGGTAGCGATAGCCAAAAACATGTCTCCCGTGAGGGTTGCTTTTCCTTTAAGAGAAGAGTTGGCGCTTGGTGGAACCTCTTGAGCCAGGGTTGCAACTTATTCTTTGTAAGTAGATTGGTTGATGTAAGCCTCAACTTGCTTCTTTGCACTATCGGTAGTGCTCTAACTAAACGTTCTCTTTATCATCTCTATAACCTCCATGGAATCACTGTAAGCCATAGATGAAGGGAATGCTGACGTAAATCTCTTGAGAAGAATTTAGGGTCTAGGAGAGAATCCAAGTCCTGGATCGCCTGGCTTACCATGCCTATGAGACAATCGTCATGCAATGGAGGTGTGGTTGCTGGGTTTTCTAACTACCTTCGAAATCGGGGATGCCAGATAAAGGCCTTGACGATGCGACTCTCTCAGAATCAGCAGGGTTGGCATATGAGCAGGGACCATAAAGCTGTTCGGACCCCTCTATGCAAGGCCTCCTCCCCTTCGGGTTTCAAAATGAAATGACAACCCTTTTACGCTTGTGGGCTGACATGATTAGGAAATGTGACCGATCTAGCATGACCAAGAAATGTAGAAATAGCTGTCGTTTGGGACCGACGTCAGAAGGCCTTGACTAGAAACTTGCAACGGTTGGCCTTACTAAAAGGGAACTCCCAACCTTCCTAAAACACAAAGAATTTCTAGTCCCAATTCTTGAAGTGGGAATACCAAGACTCCAAGTGGATAACACAATAATCAGTGCACGAGCGAAAGCTGGATTAATTCCCGTCATGCCTTCTCATGTTATGGACGTGGAAGAATTCACGGGTTTTTAGGTCCAGATTCTCAACACCAACTGCTTCAAGAGTTTGCCTTCATACCACATAGCAAGACAAGAAGATCCTCCAAGCATTGAATAAAAGCTGGGTGGGAGCCATGCCCAAATAGTCTAAATTGTCACGGAAGAGGTGGCAAAAGGGAAGCCTTAGCCCCATCTAGAACATGTCAATGTAGAGCGCAACGTACTTTATAGCCCTTCCGTACTAACTATACCGTCGCGAGAGTCGAGAAGACTCAGCCTCACTACATTAGGATGTCATACCAATCAATCACAAAGTTCAACTCCACTTGGGAAGTGGTCACTGCCCATTAACTCCCCTTGAAAGCAGCAAGTTGAGGGTCCTCGAGGCCTATCCATGTTCGATGAGAACGAGAAGCATTTTAGGGAGCCATTTAGATGAATGAATGCAAAAGCTTGTAGACAAAAAAGGAGAGAAATAAGAAGGAATAGCTAGATGCGAAGATAACTCGGAGCAAGAAAACGAAGTGAAGGAAGAAGAAGAAGAAGAAGAAGAAGAAGAAGAAGAAGAGTGATAGTTATGGGGAGATGGAATAACAAAAGGTGCATAAGTTAAAGCCAAGGAAAAGGCGCCACATGTCGACATGAGAAGGAGCATGCCGAACAAATTCCATATTTTGCATTGCACGAAGAGACGGGCATGATCTCTGTGCCAGGCAGACCATTGAGTTACACGCTGCACGACAAGCTAATGAGTGAACGTGCAAATCTTGTGCGATACGAAAAGGGACACATGTCCAAAGAAACTTAGCAATTTAAAAAGAATGAAGTTGAAAAAAGAAAAATTCCAATCGGCACACATCTCGCAAATGACTAATGAAAAAACTTGAGTGCATAGCTGGTGAGGAAAGGATAGTAGACTACTAAAGACGTAGTCACAATGGACTCGCATGAGGTAAGGTGGCTAAAGGATAAAACTTAATGAAATGGTACTAGGGATGGAACCTAGGAATCATACTCAATTCGGAATCACCGCCAATTGAGTCTTTCAAAAACCAAGATTCGTAAAGACTAGTTCGACAGGATTCTTGTGTTGGAAGGGCACAATTAGTGAAAAAATTATGCTCTGAAAGGATGGTTACCATATCGAGTCCCTCAAATGGAGCTCTCAAAAGAAATATGCCATATTGAGTTTCTCAGTCTCTATAAATTGGTCACCAAGTACATTCTATGCATGAACTCTCTCTCCCTCGTATTTCCATTAGAGTTATGCTATTCATCATCCTAATTCTCATCATTATTTTCTCATCATCCATGATGTGGTATTAGATGATTGGAGATTATTTATTATATTTCACTTCTAAACCTATCATCTAATGCCATATCATGGAATGATGAGAAAATGGATGATGAATGAATTTTTTCTTTCTATTATGAGGAAAAGGCTTATTCTCCTCTAACTTGACTATTGGAGGCATCCCTCACTGGACCCCTGAGACTTTTGTTCTAGTTACTGGTTAGTTGGGCATGTTACAAGCATTGCTGAAAATTGTATCAACGTCCATTAATGCATATCATTTAAATGTTGAAAACCCTGTTCAGCTCTTGAAGTTTGTTGATAACAAACAAGTAGGTTGTGTGGTACTTTTTTTTGGCTTAATAAATGAGAAGAAATGTGTTTTTTGTTAGGGGTGTAATCGGTCCGGTTTGGACAAAATTTGGGACCAAACCGATATACACCGATTTTGTATTTTCAAGAATCGATTTCGTATAGCAATAACATACCAATACCCAATGAATGTGGGTTTTTTTGTTAAATATATTTCACCTAGATAATTATAAATTTCGAGAGAAATAAGATAATGTGAATTATCGTTATATTTTAATTATCTTGAAATAAAACATGATAGAAAACGAAAAATGTAATTACCTTGAAATCTAATTTGATGATTATAAAATTGGGCCAGATAAAAAATTGTGGATGAAAGCCCGACCCGTGATTCAGAGAATAGTTCTACAATTGCGAGAAATATCAACCCGCAATATAACCCAGCATCTAACCCATCTCTAGGCGATCCACCAATACAATTGACCCAGTTCCGTGATCCAGAACCATATGTTTCAATTTAAAAAAAAAAAAACCGTATGTTTCAAGTATTTCAAACTATCTAAATCAATTTCAAAGCCAAAATGAGACAATTGAAAATGATGCATTACAAGAAAAAACAAATTTTAGTAACTAGTCGTAGACCCATTGTTTTAAATTTCTTTACGGTGATCATTGATTTAAGTACTGGAATGGAATATCTCGATACCGGTATATTCAAATAAACCATTTTAGAGATTAATTATATATTATATATAAATATTTACATGTATATATAAACTAACAACTAATAGAATAAATATATATATATGTAAGTGTGTATAATATATGTGTATGATATATGGAAGAATTGAATATTTATAAAATGAATATGGTTTAAAAATCTACAAACTTGAGTTGAGACATAAAAATAGAGAAAACGAATAAAAGAATAGAGAAATTATTACAAATGATATTTAAAAAAAAAAAAAAAAGAGAATGACGGGACATATTTAAAGTTACAAAAAATTAAAATTATGTAAATAAATTTTATATTCTAGAATTAGTTAAATACGATCTAAATACAAGAAAATTACAAAAACAGTCCAAAATGGAATTAGGTTCGAAATGTCAATTTCAACTGGAATTTGATTGGAATGGCCGAAACGGGCCGAAATTTAGAGTGAAACAAAGCCAGGAGGTATAGTGTACCGGATACTACATCGGGATGTAATGAAATTTAAAATAATGCGTAAACCTGCAACGACGTTCAGGTTGGAATAACTATATTGTTATTACTATTTAGTCGATTACCTGACATGGTGACTAAAGGGTCTTTTCCTTCAATTTTTGAAAATGGGAAAGAATGTTTTTTTTCTTTTTCAATAAGAGTAGATGAAAGATTGGAAACCAAAGTTTATATCACACAAGAGGAATGATTTTTCCAACAAGAGTAGGAGAAAAGAATAAATAAATGACAAAATAATAAAAATTATGAAAATGATTGATGACGTGGCCCATTCTTTAGTGAAAATATTGTTTTAGGTTTTGAAAAATGATAGTTGCAATTATAGAATGCGCAAGCGCTGCACTTTTTTAAAAAAACTAAATAAATATAAGATCTACATTAAAAAAATTAATAGTAGACTTTACTATTTTTCAAAATAATTATGTAATACTTACATAACTCATACCTGTATCCACCATTACTCCTCAGTAATACAAAATTGTAATGCTCAGTCTTTTAGTCATACGAAGTAGGAATCAATAACGAAACTCTTACATTGCTACTTTAACTGAGATTGGACCTTAAAGATATGCTAATAAAACAAATCAGAGGTGTTGGGTAATCCATACAACAGGTAAAACACTAAACACCAAATCACTTAGAAAGTGGCATGAATAGGTTGGGCCAAGTTACTTTTTTGGTGAATCCATTAGGCCCAATTTCCATTGTATTCAAATTTGGACCCAAGTTTTATCATTTTGGGCCTATTTTCAGATAGATAGAGAGGGAGAAAAGAGAAAAAGGCAAAAAAAAAAAAAAAAAGGGCCAGCCGAAAATGATTTCATATTTTATCAATTGTTAATTGAACATCTTGTAGTTTCTTAGCAAATGGTAATCCGATGCAACTTAGATCAACCATGCCATAACACAAATATCATCAATCATTGGATAGATACATTTTAACATTAATAATCCATGTCCACTGAATGAAAAATTAGAGAAATCCAATTTTAAGCTACGTATTATGAAGTAGACTCAATCAATCCAATGAAATATAGTAACTAGAAAAAAAAAAAAAAAAAATCTTCAAGACATAAACTTGAAATAGACAAGTTCATAAAGGACGAGTCTACTAACTTGTTTATTTTCAAGACCAAAATTTAAAATTTTGAAAACTTTAAAAACTTTCAATCCCATCATTACAACCTTTTCAAATTTTCATACAAAATAAAATAAATAATTCAATTTTTTTAAATCTCAAAACAAATATAATATTAAAAAATATATTTTAACAATATTTATTCAACTTTTGAACTTTAATCTCATCTCATTTTATCTCATCTCATCTCATCACATCTCATCTATAAAAACAAACGAGGCCTAAATATATTCCAAATAGAAGTATGGCGTAGAACTCCCAACTCACCTAACAAGCTACTAATGATGTCATGTTCATGCGCATGTATTAGGATTTAGGTTCTTTGCGTTTGGATGTTGAACAGAATTATGAATAGTAATGAGTTGAGTTCTTTATGAATAGTAATGAGTTGAGTAGTGAAGAGAATTATGTGGGATCTATCTAAACTGAGTTTAAGGTGTGTTTGAATGTTAAGATGAATTTAATACTTTTATGAAAAATTGAAAAAGGTTGTGGGTCACACGTATAAAGATATTTTAAGTTAAAAAATATTATGGGCCCCACGTGTAAGAAGGTTTTGAGTTGAGATGGATTTAGTAATTTGAGAGTTATCTATTTAGATATTGGACTCAGTTTAAAATTAGACTGAATTTAGTTGAGTTCATTAACCAAACGAAATCCGAGTTCTTAGTTGATTTCAAAAATTTAGAGTAAAAGAGAGATAAACATATAAATTGAATCCCATATTATTTATAATTATTCAAGTGAATTTTTCGAACAATTCTAAATGTTCAGTAAATAGCATATCTATACCTCTCTTTTGAGGCTCTAGATCATTTCAACCAAGAAATCTAGGAAATCTCAGTTCCCTGTAGTAAGTAGGAGGATATATATTCTTATCATAAAAAATAATAGAATGTTTGAATTTATAAGTCTCTTCAACTCATCTCAGCATCATCATTATAATTTTTTCAAATTTCTACATAAAATATAATAATTTTTTTTTCAAATCCCAAAACAACTTTCCTAAATTTCCATATAAAATATAATAAATAATTTAATTTTTTCAAATTCTAAAACAAAATTGTCAAATTTTAAAACAACTTTTTCAAATTTCCATACAGAATATAATAAATATATATTTTTAAATCTTAAAATAATAATAATATTAAAAAATATTATTTTAAAAATATAATTTTTTATTCTTCACAAACCATCTCAACTCATCTTTAAATCCAAACGACACCGGTTAAAGCAAATTTAACTAAAAGATATATAAAGCAGACAGTTGCCATCATCGAGGTCCTCAAAGCAAACGATGCCGCTCGGCTCGCAAGACTCCTGATCAAGAGGGTTATAATTTATATGCATACAAAACGAATGATGCAACCAACTTAACATCATATATTAACACCATGCATTAATACAACGTTAAGTGCTAAAGACTGCATTATAATATGGCTCTCGCTAAAAACAGACCTGCTCAAAGTCCACATCGTCACCTATTAATTAAGCTCTGAATTGGTGTTGAACTATTTTGTTGATTTTGGACTCGTGCCTTTTTACGGCCCAACGATTGTGCAGTACTGTTTAAAAGAGATTCATGACTCGTTTGAAAAGTGAAATGAAATAAGAAAAGATAAAATGAGATAATTTTAGATGAATTAATTAAAATATTATTTTTTAATATTATTATTGTTTAACGATTTGAAAAAGTTTAATTGTTTATTATATTTTGTATGAAAATTAAAAAAAATTATAATGAGGAGATGATAAAAAATAGGTTGAGAGTGTTTTTGTATCCAAACGATTTAGGTAGTATGAGATTTATAAGTAGACGCACAAACTCCTTTTTTTTTTTTTTTAGCAAGAGAGTGCAAAAAGTTCATGACCTCTGTATGCGACCCACTAATCTTAGGAGATGTTTGGAAAATGAGATGAAATTAGAAATCTATAAATAGTAATAAAATTATTTGATTTATAATGTTTTATGAGGTTTTGAGAAATGACATATAAAAAGTTGAATTATTTGATTTATAAAGTTAAAATATTATTATAATTTTATTTTTTAATATTATTTTATTTTGAGATAAAAAATTTTATATTTTGTTTGGAAGTTTGAAAAAGTTGTAATGATTAGATAATGATTAGATGAAAAAATTAAAAATTTCAAATTGAAAAGTATATATTTGAGTGATATTTAGATGTTGAGATATGATGAGATGTGATGAGATGAAACCATCTCAACATCCAAACAACCCCAGGTTAACAAGAACTAACTTGAAAGCTAACCAACCAACTGTTATATTTTTTTTCAAAGCCTTTAATCATAGAAGACAACAACATAGACCAACATTAATTAATTAGCAGCAGTTCATGAGTACATAATCCTAAATCCCCGCGAGCCCTTTGTTTCAAATATAAGGAAAAGGAGAAAACAAAAGCTCATTAATGTCATGATTGTGTTGGTTCATTCTAATTTGAACTTTGATCCAGTCGAAATGATTTCTGTGCTTTCTCCAATATCCTAAGCCTTTTTCTCCTTTTAATTTGTTCCAAAATATATGCCTGCTTTTGTACGATTACACTAATTCCAAGCACTAATTTGCCTAATTGCTAATGGATAAGTGATGCATGATCTGATCCTGACCGAACACTTAAATTAAACAGAAAAAATAATTAATACTCATAAACATGGTCGGCCATTGTGGATCATCTAATTTATTCTTACTGGCCTGAGTCATGAGTGATCCCTGAGCGTATCATCCGCTGCAAAAAGCTGCAATATTAATAAAAGTAGTTGCTGTTGTTCTTAGCTTTTAAGGAAGGAAGAGGAAATTAATAATCCGAAACCCCATAAAAAAAAATGTTAATTAATATATCAAGCTTTGCATGCATGGCTGATGGCTGGCCTACCTCTTTCAAGCACAATAACACATCAGATAAAGAGATTTCATATCACTGCATGCCAAGGAATCACATCACATTAACTCTCCATGAATAGTGATTGCCAATTTGCAAAGGTGGGTGTGCGTCATTAAAATGTCGACCCCCAAGCGCATGCACATCATAATTACTTGAACATTTACTTCGCACCTACCTCAACTTGGCTCGATTGCTGCAGTAGTACATATACATATATATGGTATGTAGTTTGGTCTGGGAAGACGTTCTTGACAACTTTCAGCAGCGGTAGTCTATGCAATTTGGAGAGGAAAAAAATGAGAACTTTCCATCGGTTTTAAGAGTAATGAAATAAGTACTACTTTCATGGCTTTAAGCCACTTTTAGGAAAAATGTAAATTATTTCTTTTGCCATTGTCCTTGATAATTAATTGATGATGCTATATATATATATATATTTTATCTCTAATTGTGGATTTATTTTTATAAAATATTTTTGTAGTTAAACCATTTCTCTTTAAGATATAGTACTTGTCTGAAAGTAACAATTTATTTTGTATTCGAGCATAAGGTTAATATCATTTTACGACCTTATAAACAAGATTGACTCAAGTTCAAGTTCTTCAACTTGCACTATCGTAGCGTTTTCAATCTTGTATATTCTTGATATTTTAAATGCCTATTAAACAGGCTAAAGAAAATGTTATAAAACTACCACTTGTCCCAAAAGTTTAAATTTATGGGAAGATGTAAATTTTATTATTTATTTTTTATCCTTAACACTCATCACATATGTACCAGACTCTCCCTCAATATACAGTAAATCTAACATATGAAATATTTAATTTGTGTGGTGAAGTGTAAAGTTTGCATTCGAATACAAGACTTCTGCTCTGATATCGTATAAAATTACTATTTATACAAATACAAGACTTCTGCTCTAATATCGTATAAAATTACTATTTATACAAAAAAAAACTTGAATTTATAAAAAGATGCGAATTTTACTATTTATTTTAAATATGTCCTTAACAACGGTCATATAAGCGTATATTTGGCATTAAAAGGTCTCACTCGAAGCTTTAAAATGTCCACTACTTCAGCTTCTTCGAATATCTCATTTACTAGAGACGTTTTCCACCATTTAGGGTCTGGATTTTATTAGCTCAACAACCTTGGCCGCATTTAAAATTTTTACTTGAGGTTGCTCCATGCCAAGTAAATGACTTAGGGATCCATTTATCCTTCGATATCTTATTAATGTACTCACCATTCTCAACGCTCCGAATTGATGAGTCCATCTTTTAATTAAACCATATGCTGACCAAATACTTCTATGTACTCTATGCATAATATGGATTTTTAATCAATTTGGCATGCATTAAAGAAATTTACACTAGGGAAATATTTTGCTTTGAAAATCTTGCAGCCAGAGAAGTAGGGTTATGCAGGAGTACTCTTTAGGCTTGTTTAGCTAAGACTACCTTATTAATCTTCGAGATTCTGAAAGCCTAAACCACCATTTGATTTGACTTTAACCAATGCATATTTGAGCCTTTGTCTTGATGGGTCCACCAAATACATTGCATCATAGCATTGATGTTCTTGCATAGTCTTTGGAATTAAGGAGGAAAACACATATACAATAGGCCGGTTGGAATGGCTTGCATCTTCCTTGGAAGGGGTATTTTTCTCCCAGGGGCCCGGCTTCCACCTAAGGACCCTCAAGACCCAAACTCTAAGTGAGCCCAGCCTGACCCAATCTCCTGCGGGGAAGAATTGGGCCATGGCAGGCGCGGGAGGGGTCTAGCTCGGATTGTGCCCGAAGAAGGGCAACCGCATTAAATGCAAGGGCATGATCTGCGAGCGATAATCCCGGCAGAAGATTCAGTTGCTGACAAGTGGGTTGCCCCATTAAATGCGACTATCTGGTAGACTGACGGAATGGGACCCAAGAAGTGGAAAATTGGAGACAAAAGAGGAAGTGGGAATGAAGATTTGGTAACTTCAATCTTCCTTGGAACTCTGATCATAACTTCTTACTCCTTACATTATACTCTAGAGGATGCTGACTTTGGAATCGGAGGTGACACGGCCACCCCCTGCCACCCTTTCTTCCACCTTCCCAGATATAGGAGTACTATTGTTCCCCGACGGCTACAAAACATGCATCAACAATTGGAGCGATTTATGTGATTTGACATTATTTCGGCCTAACAGCTTCATCATGCCAGCTACGACCCACTCCGTAATGGTCCATGATTGAGAAACCTCACTGGCCAATTGAGAGGATGTATCTACGGAGACCAAGGAGCAAGTGGCGGACCCTACACCTGAATCGAAGGAGCGAGTGATGGAGCCACCCCAAAGGTAAGAGAGTCCTGGATACATTGGGAGGGGGAAGTACGTGGTGGAATAGATCCAAAGTACGCCAGTAGCTATACCCTTGCCCCTAGAGCTTACCAATCGGTAAGTGGAAACCCAGGATGAGCAAAATTTGAAGCAGGGAAAGACTGATAAGCTCCTTGAATTGGTATCCCTGGATCTCGCCCACCCAGAGAGGAGAGTGTGAATAGAGACAAGGATGGATACAAAACGAGATCTCAATTAATACAACTTCTTGTCGAGTGGCAGAACGTGTTCGCTTGGCATTACATGGATATGCCTGAAATCAATAGAAACATAATCGAGCACTGTCTAAGTGTAAGTCTCGACACGAGGAAAGTCTGGCAGAAAAGAGGTAGCTTTAGCGTAGAGAAATACCTGACGATAGTAGAGGAAGTCGATTGGCTACTGATCGTGGGCTTCATCCAGGAAGCCCACTACCCGGAATGGCTTTCTAATGTGGTCCTGGTGTGAAAGTCGAATGGTAAATGGAGAATGTACGTAAAATTCACCGACTTAAACAAGGCGTACCCAAAGGACAACTTCCCTTTACCAAGCATTGACCTTATCGTTGACTCGACAGTTGGATGGACACCATGGATGCCTACTCTGGATACAATCAGATCTAGATGAGCAGGGAAGACGAGGAGAAAACTGCTTTCATCACGGACTGCAACCAAGAGATGCCCTTCAGCCTCAAGAATGCTGGGGTTACCTACTAGAGACTGGTCAACAGGATGTTTAAGCAGCAGATCAGTTGCAGTGTGGAAATATATGTCCATGACCTATTGGTTAAAAGCAAGGATTCGGAGGGACATGCTGGGGACTTGAGGGAGGTTTCATAGTCCTTTGGAAGTACATAATGAGACTCAACCTTGTCAAATGTGCTTTCGGAGTCCCCCCACACACCATCAACTAGGTATAGAGGTTGGCAAGTGGAATCACGGTACTCAATCGGTTTATCTCCCAGTACTCAAGTGTGCGCCATTCTTCCAAGTGCCATAGAAGGCCCACGAATGGAACAATGACTGTGAGGACACATTCGCCCGACTAAAGGAATACCTCACCAACCCGCCCCTACTAAGCCAAAAATGTTGGGAGAGACATTGCATATATACCTGTCGATGACAACTATCGTTATCTCAACAGTGTTGATCCATGAGGAGGATAAAGTACAAAGGCCTGTCTATTACGTCAGCCATGCACTAAGGGGAGCGGAACCAAGATTGACCAATGGAGCTATTGGCATTCTCGCTGGTAGCAGCTGCGTGCAGGCTCAGACCATACATCCAAGCACACCCACTTAGAGTCCTGACGGAAGCACCACTAAAAAAGGTCCTGCAGTGCTTGGACATGTCCAGATGACTAGTGAACTAGTCGATCGAGTTGAGCAAGTTCGATATCGACTATGTGCCTCGAACGGTGGTTAAGGGCTAGGCATTGGCAAACTCTGTCTTAGAGATTACGAGATCTACCGAGGAAATGCCCCCCAAGCCGAGGGCAACTAGTGGTATGCCTACGTTAATGGATCTTCATGTCGGAAAGGTGGGGGTGTACATAGTATCTGATGAGGGCAAAGAAATCTCTCACTTGATTTGACTTGGGTTCAAAACCACCAACAACGAGGCGGCATACGAAGCTTTGTTGGTAGGGCTCGCCATCGTGAGAGCACTAGACGCGATGGATGTGAGAGTAAATGTAGACTTCGAGGTGGTGGTGAACCAGGTCAAATGAGCACAAATGGCGAAGAGCAAAAAGCTCCAACTCTACCAATAGCGAGTATAGGAAGAGCGGGACCAATTCAAGAGCTTCGACATCAAAGGGATCCCTTGGAAAGACAACTAGAGGGCAGATCAACTAGCCTCGAGAATGGATGATGCTGAATTACCATGGAAAGCATTCACCAAAGTAGTGGAAGTATCGATTGTGGAGGCCATGGTAGCAGAAGGGGATATGTTGTGCTAGAATGGGGCTATGAGATAAGTTGGTTCTTGGTCACCAGAGAATTACCTACTCAGAAGGAGGAGCTGAGAAGGGTGAAGAATAGGGCTGCCTGATTACTTTGGTGGACGAGAAGCTGTATAAATGAGGCTTCTCTTCCCCCTTCACAGGTGTATCTCCCCAGAGGAAGCCCAGTATGTCATGAAAAAGATACACAAAGGGGTTTATGGGAACCATTCGACTGGAAGGACCTTGACGAGACAGGCCTTGAGAGCGAGTTATTATTGGTCCTAAGCCCATAAAGAGCAGAAGAGTTTGTGCGAAAGGTGAGAGGTAGACGTGCTAGTCCCGCATTGCCTGCCTGAGGAAATGACGTCCATTGCCTCCCCTTGGCCATTCCCACTGTGGGGGCTAGACATCGGGGAACTAATGCAGTGGGCAAATGGCGCTGCAAAGTTCGTCTTGGTGGTGGTAGATTACTTCACAAAGTGGGTGCAAACATATCCTTTACAATGATAACTGCCACCTCTATGACCTAGTTCTTGTGGAAAGCTGTGGTCTATTGGTACGACATACCTTGAGTCATCATCCCAGACAACGGAAGACAGTTTGATTCTGATCACTATGAAAACTAGTGTGGAGAGCTGGGCATGAAGTCCAAGTATTCTTCCCCAAGTCATTCCCAGGCTAACGGGCAAGTGGAGGCGACCAACAAGACACTAGTGGGAATCTTGAAGAAAATATTAACAACCAAGAAAGGGATATGGGCAGAAGAGTATCCTAGGGCCCTATAAGCATATCAAACCAAAGTAAAAACCGCTATCGGATAGACCTCATTCACATTTGTGTATCGGAGAGAGGCAATCTTCCTAATAGAGGTGGGTATGCCAACCTTCCGGATTCAACACTTCAAAGAAAGAGCAAACAAAGAAGAATTGTGCATGAACTTGAACTTGGTAGAAGAAAGAAGAGATGAACCCAAGGTAAAAATGGTGACTGGTAGGAGAAGAGCAAAGTAGCAGAGCAGTACTCCAATCGAAGGGTCAGGCCCTGGTCATTCAAAGAAAGAGATTTGATATTGGGGAAACTTGAGTGATGTTCTAGAAAGAGGGAAAACTTGGCCCAAGGTTGGAGGGGTCGTACATAGTCACGACCTGCCTGCCGGAGATCTAGAACATACTATCTTAAGGACTCTGAAGGGAAGGAACAACCATGCCCCTGGAATGTGGAGCATCTAAAAAATATTATTTATAAGGACTATGTAAGAGGGGAGTACACCCTCAGATTGATCTTTCAATGAAAGAGTTTTGTTACTTATACTTCGCTAATATATCACAGAACTCACTCTCACCAAAGCCCTCTAGGCGTCTAAATGCCACCCAGTGCGGTCAATTCTAGATCTTGCCTGGCCAATTGGGTCGATGCTCTGCTGTCAAACCCCAATGCGCACAGGGAGGAACATCTTTGCCAAGTGGCCCAATCCCTTCTTGCCACCCAGTGCGGTCGATTCCAAATCCTGCCTTGCCATTCGAGTCAATGCTCCGTAATCGAACTCCGATAGGCACAGAGGGAAACACCTCTTCCAAGTGTTCCAGTCCCCCCTCGCCACCGACAGCGATCGATCCTAGATCCTGCTTAATTACTTAGAACAATGTTCCACGCTCTCACCTTGGCATCCAAAGGCCACCCAGTGCGGTTGATTTTAGATCCCACCTTGTCATTTGGGTTGATGCACCACTCTTAAACCCCGATAGGACTAGGGTGGAATACCTCTCCCAAGTTTCTCAATCCTTCCTCGCCACCTAGAGCGGTCGATTTCTGATCTCGCACGGTTCCTCAGGGCGATTCTCCACACTCGTGCCTCATCGAACAAGGGAGGGAACATCTCTCCTAAGTATTCCAGTCCCTCCTCGCCACCCAGCATGGTCGATTTTAGATCCCGCTTGGTCCTCTAGGGAGATGCTTTATGCTCGTGCCTAAGCATTCAAATGCCACCCAACGCGGTTGATTCCAGATCCCATTTGGTTACATAGGTTAATGCTCCATGCTAATGCCTTAGTGTCCAAATG
Organism: Pterocarya stenoptera; assembly: GCA_003123785.1. NCBI lineage: Eukaryota > Viridiplantae > Streptophyta > Magnoliopsida > Fagales > Juglandaceae > Pterocarya > Pterocarya stenoptera. The sequence goes on from QEOT01002562.1 coordinate 327,175, forward strand.
CCACCCAATGTGGTCGATTTCAGATCCCACCTAGCCATTTGGGTCGATGCTCAGTGCTCGAACCCTAACGGACGCAGGGTGAAACACCTCTCCCAAGTGTCCCAGTCCCCCCTCACCACCTAGGGCAGTCGATTTCAGATCTTGTCTGGTTCCTCAGAGCGATGCTTTGCGCTAGCGCCTTGACAGACATAGGAGGGAGCACCTCTCCTAAGAGTCCCAGTCCCTCCCCGCCATCCAACATTGTCAATTAGGTGTGAGCACAGACTTAGTCGAAGTTAGATTCCTCTAAATCTAACTTCGAGTCCGACTTGTCGGAGTGAAGTTGGATTTAGGCTTTCAGCTTAAGGTTTTTTTTTTTTTAGTTTCATATTTAGCCCATTTGGAAAAGAATTTTTTGTGGGCTTTTAAATATCAATTTTTTGAAAAAAATTAAAAACTAAAACTAAATCATTCACTGCTAATTTAATTTTATACTAAAATCTAACTTATTTTTATACTAGTTTATACTATAGTGTCTAATTATATGTTAACATACTATAGTATTACATATTATTTTTAGTCTCTAATTACATGTTATTATACTATAGTATTACATGTTATTATATTATACTAGTGTCTGACTTATTTATAACTTATTTCTTTACTAGACTTATTTATAGTGTCTAATTACATGTTATAATAATATAGTAAATTTGTATTATATGTTATCAACTTATTATACTAGACTTATTAGTTATTTCTATACTAGTGTCTTATTTATTTCTATACAAGACTTATACTATAGTGTCTAATTACATGTTATTATACTCATGTCTAACTTATTTCTAATTTAATTATATACAAGACTTTCTAGTGTCTAATTAAATGTTATTATACTTTAGTACAGTAGTATATGTGTTATTAACTTATTATACTAGACTTATTAAATACTTGTGTTTAACTTATTTCTATACTTGATTATATATGGTAGTAATACTATGATGTTTACATATACTAAACTATCATTAGTTTATTTATATTATAATATAAGTATATTATTTTATAATAATTAGTTCATACTAGTATATTATCGAATTTAACTATATAAGTTCTAGTTATATAACTATATAACTATGCTAGTATATACGATAAATTTATAGATAAATACATATTTTTGTACCATATGTACAATATTGGAGTCGGATTCAAAGTTGGAGTCGGAGGAAAAGTTGGAGTCATAGTCGGTCCAACGACACATCCGACTGAAAAATTAAAAAGAAATCTAAAGTTGACTCCATTTTGTCAGTGTCTGAGCAGAGTTAGAGAGGAGTTGGATTCAGAGTGGAACACCTCTCCAAATTGTCACAGCCCCTCCCCACCACCGAGTGCGATCGATTTCAAATCCCGCATGGTCCTTTCGGGTGATGCTCCACGCTTGCGCATAGGCATTCAAATGCCACCCAGCGAGGTCAATTTTGGATCCCACCTGGTCCTTAAGGGTGAAGCTCCATGCCAGCACCTAGGAGTCCAAACGCCGCCTAGCGTGGTCAATTTTAGATCCCGCATGGTCCTTTAGGGCGATACTCCACTCTTGCAACTAGGTGTCCAAACACCACATAGTCCAGATGCCAGATGATGGGGGAAAAAGACACGGGAAGGAGAAAGAAAACAAGAGTGCATGGCAAGAGACGCAAGGAAGAACTTATTATATACATGCATCGACGTCAGAGTACAAGATACTAAGTTCCTAGCCCATAGGCGGGGTAAAATAAAAAAAACACAACAAACAAACGTGATTCTCAAGGATGGGGATTTGGTGGAGGGAAGGCATCCGACATCAAGTCACGACCTAGAGAATCGAGGAATTGGAGTGAAGAGCCATCAATCTGAAGGATCGCAGGTAGAGCTGTAGAAGATTGACCCCAGGCCCAGTTACGAACTGGCCTCGCCCAGCCAGTTGAGGAGAAATCCATGCCAAGTCCGCCCTATAAAGCAATGAGATTAGACATCACAGAGGCCACCCGTGCGCCTTGAACAGTTACTTCATTTCAAGCCAAACCCAACTTGGATCTAAAGGACTAGAGCTCTTCCGCCCGTGACCCGCTTTCCTCATGACTCCTCAAGAGGGAATCAGTAAGGCCCGCAATCAACTAGTCCTGCAACCTGACCTCGTTTTGAGCCACTTTTGCACTTCTATATTACGGGAATGTTGCTCCTTAAAAGGGAGTGTTTGATCCCACAAATGACCTTGTCATGACTTAGGCAATGCTCCCTCAATCCCATCAACTCGGCTTCACTAAGATGGCAGCTCACCTCCTTGTCCCTTCTGGCTAGCTCATCCTCGAGGTAAGAAACCCTATCCCGGAGACTGGCACTCTCCTTCTCTAAGTTCGCCCGCCCATCCATGATCCAAGTCGTGAGGTGTTCGATTCCCTGACACACATAATAGAAAAACCATAAGAGGAAGAGAGACGAAATATGTTAGACAACAAACATAACAAGGGAAAGAGGCATACAAGGGACAAAATCCCTCTAAGTAAGCTGGCGATCTCTTGAACAGCTTCAGCCCACTTGACGGCCCTTATTAGGATGGCGCCAGGCTACCCTGTGCCTCCCCACCCTTCCTCTCGCAGGAACCGCGCCAGTTCACTTGGCCCACCAGGCGATGTCACGGAGGGGGGGCCAATAGGGTAATTGGTACTAACCTCCCCCACAACTGGGGATCTTGCCACTATTGGCTTGCCCACCTCTCTGCCTAGAGTCTCTCCATGCCGGGGTCCTATTATAGTGCTCTACGGGAGCCTGGCTAACTTTTCCTCTCACACAGCACTGAAGAGAGGGGCACGGAAGGTCAGTGGCTGGCCATCGAAGGTCGTGGACAAAAGGGTACCGGAGGAGCAGCCCTCCTTTGTAAACCTCATCGACGACTCGACCGATGCAGCAACTGACAGAGTTTCCTCAGCACTGTTGAAATGCTCATCCACGATGGCTGAGCCCACAGGTTCTGGATCTGGAAAAGCCGCAAAGAAGGCCATGTCAACCTCATGGTCTGCACCCTCTAATATCGTGGACAACCCCTAATAGCTCGACAGGGGAGTGGTCGACCTCCATAGTCTCTGAGAAGTAAGCCTTTCCTTGCTCCATAAGAGCCCAAACACTATTTGGCAAAGGGGGGTCGACATGTGCCTCCACCCTATCTGGGCCAACCCTCCGCAGCGACAACAGGGTCGGCACCTTGTGTAAGACGACGAGAGGGGTGAGAGGCATCCGACGGCCACTCCTTGAACAAGAAGAAGTCCCGGACCCCCCGAGGTTGCCACCGGAAGCCCACGGGTCCTGTGCAAACCCCAAACAGATCCTCCTCTTTTCTTCCCTCTCCACCAGGTTGCGTGGCCTTTTCTTGCCCCAAACCCCTCAAGAAATCGCGGCCCAAGACCCTCGATGGGTCCAACATTACCATGAACTACTTGACATTGGCCCTAGTCAGAAAAGTGTCACTCCAAACTTCTTCCTGATGCGCCTCAACATAGGTATAGGCCTGCCTAACGCAAGCCCACTCCCAGATGAACAAGTTTATCACAAATTCCTTGCTATCAGAGAAGATCTCCCAAATTGCTCGAATGGGAAACTCTTGAAGGATCATCTCCCAAGAGGGGAGGGGAGCTTTCGACCTTGCCCTGACATGAAAAATAACTTATTTGACCAGTCCTTGATGTGGTTGTACTGGGGTTCCAGACGGGTGATGCGGTACCTGGGGTAGGACTTGAAGCTGCATACATTGTCCTCGCAGCACTGGATCTGATGAGTGTGGAAAAACTCCCTGAAGGTTAGATCTGGACATTCTTCGTTATTCTCTAGAACATCTCGTATTGAACGGCTGAAGGGGAGCCGTATTCTGTTGGAAAACATTGAACTGTATAGAGCAACTTTCTCGGCGAATCCCTCTGTGTCTATAGCGCCCTGCCTGGGTTTTGGTCTCTCTAGATTGATGTAGTTGGATATCCCAAACAAGGTGCACACGACCTCGATATTCACTCGGGAGACAGATGATGACCAGTGGTATCCTTAGAAATACTACGAAGTGTTGCAGGGAACATTCTCAAAACCCTGTGGGGGAGCCTCGAGGCACGCGGGGCACAATTTGGAGGGCGAGATGCATGAAGCGATTTTGGGGGCCATTGTCTTGAGTAGCGATCAGAGGCGGAGAACAGGCTTAGGTTTTCCCGAAGGATGAAGAAGGAACAAAGACCCGGTGGAAGGTGGAGAGTCTGTGGATGGGACTAGGTATTTAAAGAGATTACGAATTGGGTCGCACAGGCTTCAAGGCAAAGAAGGCCAATATCTGTGATAAAGGCAACGTGGGGAATAATGGAGAAGTGACATTTAATTCCTGCCATTAGCACGTTGAGGATTGATGGGATAATTGGGAGGGGTATTTTTCCCCCTTAGGGCCTGGCTTCCACTGAGGACCCTCAGGGCCTGAAGTCTAATTGAGCCTATCTTGGCCCAATCTCTTGTGGGAAAGAATTGAGCCACCACAGGAGCAGGCGAGGCCCTAGCCTGGATCGTGCCGTAAGAAGGGCAACCACATTAAATGTGCTGGCATGATATGTGAGCAGGAACGCTAGGGAAGATTCTGTTTTCAACAAAGTGTGTTGCCCCATTAAATGAGAGTGCCTAGCAGACTTATAAGGGAAAGGGGCCCGAGAAGGGGAAAATTGGAGGTAAAAGAGGAAGGGAGAACAAAGACTCGGTAACTTCAATCTCCCTTGAAACTCTGCTCATAACTTCTTACTACTTGCGTTATTCTCTAGAGTATGCTGAATTTGGAATCGAAGGTGACACGACCACCCCCGCAACCCTTTCTTCCACCATCGTAGTTACAGGAGAACTGTCGTTGCCTGATGACTACAATACACGCACAACATTCCTACTATGTAATCTTATAATTTTTTTAAATTTATTTTATTGCCCATCTCTACCCTTTCACATGCTTCTCTCTGCCCATACTTCAATACAAAATCTATCGGAAATATACATTAAAAAGAGTTTTGCTATGTACAAGCAAGTTTGCGTACCAATCTGCGTACTAATACTGTTACCTTCATATTCTAAATTTAAATTAGAACTGTTTTTAATAAAGTCTATTTTCTGACCAATCATATTGAATGGGTGCGAGTATTAGTATGCAGAATCGCTTACAACTAGATTTTTCCTTTTAAAAAACTGTGAAATTAGGATGGCAGATTCTAGCTAATGGAATATCAAAACAAGGTTCAAAGCTCAAGCGTAATGAAGATTTCTTTGTAACATATTTTATTCTATGTTTCAATGCTAGAGTTTTTGAAGGAGTGAAAGGCATACACAATCAAGGTCTGTAGTTAATTGAGCAACAGAGAGCAAGTTTTTCTTGATGTTCGGGACTTACAACACGTTTCGCAATGGACCGGAATAGAAAAATTGATCCTATAGGATACAATAAAGCCATTTGGTTTTATTCTTATTTTTAGTAGCACTTTCTAGAACAACTCAAAAATGCCCTTTTATGAGAATTCTGGGATAAATAGACATTGATCAATTGACCGTTCTATAATTATAGTGACCATAACGTAATGCCTGAGAATTCTTCATAATTATCATTACTGAGCCCACTTAATGCTCATCATAATTTGCACCTGGTCTTAAATTTCGGATTTTAGAGTTAATCATGATTCGCTCCAACGGTTAGAAAAGACTAACTTTCTATTATGTAACATATGTAGACTGCGCTTAGTGCTTGCCACGTTTTTATAGCCTTCATTCATTGCTCGGGACAAGCAATCTTCGCTCGGGCGAGCAGTCACGCTCGAGGCTCACTCGAGGCAAGTGTTGAGTGGACTAGTTTTCCTGCTTTGCTCGTTCCTAGGGGCGAGCAGTAGTTCTTGCCTAAAAATCTTGTCTACATTTTATTTGATCAATCTAGAATTTATATTTTCTCTATTTTATCTCAATGAGATAACCTCACCATCAACGCACAAGATATATATATATATATATGTATAGAAGTAATTATATCATATAATTATTTGAAATAACCAAAATAATATGTTCTATTTAATTCATAGATTCTAAAATTCCCTCACCATTTCAAATAATATATATACCATATATTAATAATATATGGTATCTTGTGCATTTTGACAATAATAAATCTCTTTTGGACTTGAACCTTTGCCTAGTGTAAATATATCAAGACTATCATGTCAAGGTATTCAGTGAACGTGTCTGGAATTGACGACCTTATTAGACTAGTCATGTATATATATTTAACGCAATTATTTTTTAATCCTTCATGTGTTTGTACTCAGCTTGCACAATATGGATATGTGCATATATCCCAGTTTCAAGAGAGCTCTAGTTAGGGCCAATACAATAGGAAGCGGCTACACCTCCACTCTCACATAGGTGAGTTCATCAAAGGTGATCATGTTTCACCTTGATAAATTTGTCTATAAACTCATTAAGAGTCTTACTCATCCTTCAAATTCAGGAATACTGTAACACTAGAATACATCTCTCACTACAATAAATAGTAGTTTTTGGGACACAAATTTTTCTTGTGAGTACTGTTTGGTAGCAAATAATTAAGTTTTGTTATCAAAATCACATCGTCAGAAAATTCTCACCGCAAATAACTATATTTGACCATTTTATTTGTCATGATTTACAATCTGTAAAAATTAAAGACTTTTTTCCACCAAATTAAGCTCATCAGAACAAGTTTGTAGATAATACAAACTTTAATTTGGGTTTTAATCTCTAATCTTTTAAAACTTTAATTACTCTGTTGACTTGTTGATACCCATTGAACCTTGCTCTTGTTTCAATACAAGGTTGGGTTCACATCGTAGGTGATGTACTTAACTGACCTTAACCTCATTCCCTTTGCTTTTTTGGGAATCAAGTCCCTTGTGATGCCTTTTGTTAATGGATCCGCCAGATTTTGAATAGACTTAACATTTTCAACTACAGTTACTCTTTTTTTTTTTTTTGAAAGAAACAAATGTCACTTGTCTAAGAGTGACCTCCTCCTAATTTTATAAAAAACCCTTACTTATGGCGGATGAATATCGTAGAAACAATCAGGCCAATTGGGATTTACAATATTCAATAAAACCATTCCAAATACCAAATCAAAATAAGCAAAACAAAAATCCAAAAACAGAGAAACAAAAAATACCGGACAAAAACAGGCTTAACAATGACCAAAAAAACCTGACAAAAGAGAACACTCAACAAACTATATTAACGACGTAAAGACGACCTTCCACTCTTGTCAAGTCTAACCATGCCCCTTACAACTGCAGCAAAACATCAGAACCTCCATACGTTCTATTAATTTCGGACTCACCTTGGCGAGTAAAGAAATCAGCAACACGGTTTCCCTCTCAAAAGATATGAGAACTTAAATAGCTCATGCCTTCAAGACTCTCTAGCAGCTCCTCCCAATAGTCCCAGAGATACCACAAATTACATCCTTAGAGTTCAACCAGCGCACAAGTAAAGAAGAATCACACTCAATTTCCACATGATAAAAGCCAAACTCTTTGCAAACATCCATTCCTTTGGTAAGGGCCCTTAGCTCAGCAACGTTATTGGTACCAAACCCCAAATGTTCCAAAAAAGCAGCCTTAACATTACCAAAATGATCCCTAATCACCCCACCTCCTCCACAAGAACCCGGGTTTCCCTTACAACTCCCATCAACATTCAATTTCACCCATCCTGCCACTGGTTTCAGCCACACCACTGCACGAGGACACCGAACGATAACCTGTTTGATTGGCACGTTAATAGCTCGAAGGATATCACAATCACTCGGAGAAAGACTCCAGTGCTTAGAAACATTCTTTGAAATACTACTTAGCCAAGACTTCACTGCAAGCCAAACAGACTCAGCCAATTCAAAAACTGATTCCATTTTAGCCTTACACCTACGGATCCAAAGCCTCCAAGTTATCAGGCATGGGAGTAGACCAACCAAAACACCATGTTGTGAAGAGCGCCTAGCGCAATTGAACCACTAACATACGCGTGAGCGCCATGAAGAAGAGTCCATACACCGAACTCCTAAGGCCACCGATGCCCTATGCCAAATAGCCTTAGCAATATCGCCAGCACTTAGAACATGATCCAAAGACTCAAAGCACCCTAACAAGCAACAATCACACTGGGATACAATGGGGATACCCATTGACATAATGCGGGCATCCACTGGGAGGCACTGGAAGCATGCATTACAAACACAAACCGACACTCTCCTTGGAAGAAGTTTATGCTAGAGCCAATCTACCCATGGGAGTTCCACACCACGAACCCGAATGATATCCCACGCTGAAGACGTAGGGAAATTACCATCCCGACTTGGTTCCCAAATATAAACATCAGGCCCCTCCTTCCCCACCACAACAGACCGAAACACCTCTTGGGCTCTTGTTTCCCCAAGCAAATCCACTAGAAAATGCTCATCCCAATTATGCCAACCCAGCCGTCCTTGACCTGAAGACTCGGATTAACAATACTCTGAACAGAGACACTAAGTGGCCCACTCGACAGCCAACGTTCATGCCAAAAAGATATTTTACCTTCCTTGACCCTCACCTTAGCATGCTCATAAGTCTCTGGTAATTGATTTCCAAAAGCGTGAACCATTTGCACTTGAAGCCACCGTACCAAGATGCCCCTCGTTTACGTACTTAGCTCAAAAAAACCTAGTCCAAAGATTATCTAAGGGTAAAAGACACCACTCAAATTTCATATGCAATGAGCGCTGTACTTCCATAAAATCTCGAAGACCAAGGCCTCCTTCCTGAATAGGCTTACACATCGTGGACCAAGACCTCCACTTTTTCTTCGATTTTCCATTGTACTCACCCCAAAAGAAAGTTGAGAGAATGGAATTAATCTTGAGAAGAATAACTTTGGGAACATTCAAAACTGCCAAAAGATGGGTTGCCATGCAAGACAAAACATGTCTAAGTAAAGTAAGATGTCCACCTTGTGACAAAATCTTAAGCTTCCACCCCGCAACCTTGTTATGAATTTTGGTCACCAAAGGCTCCAAAGCTCTTGTCGTAAGACGCCCTGTCACCAATGGCATCCCCAAATAAGTAGTCGGAAAAACTCCCTCCACAAATCCAGTCATTCTCAGGAGGCTACGTTTCCTTGACAAATTGATCCTCTTAGACAAAAATAGAGCCGACTTATCCTTATTGATAGCTTGTCCCGACCAGCTCGCATAAGTATCTAGCGACCATAAGAGCATTTTAATGGATCTCTTCTTTTCATTTGCAAAAATAAGGAGATCATCAACATAAAGGAGATGAGAGACCAAAGAGGCCCCTCTAGGATGAGAAAAAGAGCCAATTCTACCATCCTCAAATTTTTGTCACAATATACGAGAAAGAACTTCCTGCATAATAATAAACAAATAAGGAGAAAGTGGATCCCCTTGACGCAAACCACGAGAAGGTTTAAAAAAGCCTTTATACGTTCCATTCATCATGATTGAAAACCAGGGTGACCCAACAAATGCCTCCACCAATCCACAAAATCGATTCGAGAAAGCAAAACCCTTTAAGACCGCACATAAAAAAGACCAATTAACTCTATCATAGGCTTTAGCCATATCAATCTTTAGCATTACATTTCCACCATTGCTATTATGATGAAGAGAATTTACCATTTCTTGAGCTAAGGTAATATTCTCAAAAATACTACGCCACGGAACAAAAGCACCTTGCTCCCAGGAAATCATGCGAGGAAGAAAACTAGCCAACTGGTTCACAAGGATCTTAGAAAAATTTTTATAGGCCAGAGAACACAGGCTAATCGGCCTGAACTTGTCAAAGGTCTAAGGATCCTGCACTTTAGGAATGAGAACAATGTAAGAAGCTGCATAAAATCTAGGTAAGGGGTTACCGTTAAAAAAATCGTGAGCAGCTTCAATCACGTCTGTCTTAATGATCTCCCAACATGCAAGGTAGAAACCAGAACCAAAATCATCTGGCCCTGGACTACTATACTTAGGAATAGACGAAATTGCCTTCCAAACCTGCTCTTTCGTTGGATCTTGAGAAAGTGCAAGATTTTCTTCCTCATTCACCACCGACGATAAAAGACCATTCAAATCAGGTTGCATAGAAGGACCTTCCCCCATAAGGAAATTATGAAAAAGGTAACTGCCTCATTATGAACCATTTCCGAAGAATCCAAAACAACCCCATTAGGTAGAGTCATTTTTGAAATGGTCAAAACTTTCTGGCGTTGATTCACAAAAGCATGATAAAACTTTGTATTACGATCCCCTTCCTCAAGCCATTTTCATTTTGCTTGCTGAGCCAACCTAATCTCTTCCCTACTTTCCCACACCTCCAATTCCGTCTTGGTCCATAAATATTCATGTTCCAAATCAGAATGAAAACCATATTGAAGTTGGAACTCAAGAAGTTCCTACTGCTCCTCTAAGGCTTTAATAGCTTGATTGACATGGCCAAAAACCTCCTTATTCCACGCTTTCAATCTCATTTTAAGCTTCTTCAGTTTTGCAGCCAATTGGATTAAACCAGTCTCATTGGCTTCTTCCTTCCCAACATCCTCCACAAACTTCTTAAAATTCTCATGTGTACATCACATATTTTGAAAGCAGAATGGAGAAGGACCATAAGGAGATACCTCTTTATCAAATCTAATCAACATAGGACAATGATCAGAGGACTTACGATTAAGATATTCAAGATGAATTCTTGGGAAGCTTTGGAGCAAGGACGTATTTATAAGAGCCCAGTCTAATCGTGCCCAACTCCTCGACATACCCGTATGTGCATTACACCACGACATTCTGCAGCCATTGAAACTCATCTCCATAAGCCCACAATTATGGATGCATGAATTAAAATCTACCATAGCCGTTAAAGGCCTTGGATTACCTCTTACCCGCTCACTATCTTCACGGATAGAATTGAAATCTCCCACAACAAGCCAAGGAGCCTCATCCATTTGCGCCGCCTCAATATCCTGCCAAAGATCTCTTCTTTCCACTAGAGTGCACTTAGCATAAATAAAAGACATATAGAGATGCTTATCATCCTTCGAGAATAAACCATGAATAAATTGATTAGACATGGTTTGCATTTCAAAAGTCAAGTCCGCACTCCAAAACACCCAAATTTCCCCCTATAGCCTCATTAGAACAATAGGAAGGGTAACCAAAAAATTGCGCCCAGACATCCATAGAAACCTCTACTACAAAAGGTTCAGAAATAGCCAAACCAGAAGGCCCAAAATCCTTAATCAACCGCTTGAGTCTTCTCTTCGACGGGCCTAAACCACGCACGTTCCACACCAAAATGTTACCAATCATAAATTAAGTTTTCCCGGCGGGAACTAGCCCGTTGAGACTGACGTAGTGCTTGGTTAACAAATTTCTTCACACATGAAGCTGGGACATTCAGATCTGAGTTTGAACCATAACCTTTCTCTTTGGCCAACTTTTGAACTGACTCATTTTCTTCCTGGTCCAAGTGATAAGCGCCTTCTTCCAACACCGCTGAAAAATTATTTTCCATATCCAGAATATCAGACACCAAATCCTGATGGCCTGCAGCTATCTGATGATCAAACGAGGGAATTTCTTGCATGGCCATATCCTGGTCCTGGGGGCCCTCAACCTAGGGAACCTGGGGGCCCTCAACAATCCGATTATCAAATGTGAAAATTTCCAGCGTAGCCATATCCCCTTCAACCTCCAAGTTACTTTCCACTAGCACACTCCGAACCTGATCACCAGTATCCTTCTGCATTTCAGGAGACACGTCTTGTCCCAAAACCTGCCCCTCCTCACACTACACTGGATTGACACCAACTTCCTCCTTCCCTTTGTCCACCGAAACAGCCTCCACAGCCATACTCTTCGCACCCGATCCACTAGCGTTTATTAACATTTCTTTGCCAAGACCCTCGATAGGCTCTTGGTCTTGACCAGTCAGGCTCTCATCACCCTGGTGATTTTCCATCTCCTCACTTGACTTCGATTGTATAACATGCCATTCATCTTTTTTTTTTAAATTTATTTATTTATTTTTTTATTTTTATCCTGCCGTTGAATCTTTAGAACCGCATGAGTCTCACGTTGTGGCTTTTTCACTCCTACACGACAGACACCTTACGTATGACCTTGACGACGGCATCGTTTACAATTGGAAGTTTTCTTCTCATAATGCACCTCTTGCCATATTTTCTTTTGAGCTGAGACTACTATAGGAAAACCCTGGACTGGTTCCTCAAGCAGATCAATCTCCACACATAACCTAGCACCAGATGCACGTGTCTTATTCATTGTCGCATTATCAGTACCCAGGAACTTGCCGAATTTAGAAGCCAAAATCTATAAGCAATCAATCCGATACAAGTGCATCGGGAGGCCTGGAAGGAATATCCATTAGGGAGCCGACGTAGGTTCCTTCGTAAGATCGAACTCCTTCATCCAGCGAAACAGCCAAAATGAGCACCCGGCACTAACACGCCCTTCTCTAGCCCAAGCATGGATAAGGTCTTGTTCAGAATTCAACTTGATAAATACGTGATGCGCATCCATGAAACTAATGGTAGGGACCTCCAACAAACCCCACGTTTTAACCATTACAAGATGGATAACAGATGTGAACGTAAGAACTTAAAAACCAGGGCAAAACAAAAATCCTCCACAGCCCTAGCCATCTTTGCCTCAGTGAAAACAAAGCCCAGTGGTCCATCTATATCGATAGGGAAACGCATAGGCAGTTTAAAAGTAGAAGAAGCAGAAGGCTTCGACACTGCCTAGGCGTAAGAAAAAGCCATATCATGGTTCCCTGCTAGTGTAGAAGACACCAGAGGGGCGGTTGTTGCTGCCATGCTGCAACCCTAGGCAAGAAAGCGATGGGGAAATTAGAAAAAGGAAACCCTGAAAATACGGAGCTTTCACCTTCAATTACTCAATTATCTAGTAACTCGTGCACATAATTGTACTGCAAACTAATATGTGTCGATTTATTATTGTACATCTTGCTCTACCTACTCACAAGGTTGTCTCACTATCACAATAGATCGTTACAACAGGAAATGGTTTAGTTTAGAATGGTACGTCTACCAACAAATTTCTAAACCATTTTTGTTCTTTACATGCAATTGTTAAAGCAATAAACTCATTTTATTGTATAATAATGAGTTATACAAGATTGCTTCTTTGATCCCCATAAGATTGCATCTCCTCCCAACGAAAAATCTACCCACTTGTAGACTTTGATTTAGGTTCTACATTATTACAACTTGGATTACTATCCCATTCTAATACAACGTGCTCCCTTTGATAAAGTAGACTGTCATTTTTAGTCCCCTTTAGATATTTTAGGACTCGTAAAATTGCATCTCAATGCTCTTTACCTAGATTTCTAGTAAATCTACTTAGCCTTCCAATAGCAAATCCAATAGCTCATTAAAACTAGGATCATTTGGTGTTGATACTAGCTTTTGGTCTTCAGGACCATACTTCTTGATTACTTTCTCAATACAATAAGTTTGTGCCATGGATAAACCATTGAATGTTCTCACAACCTGATCACGAGGATCGCATCAGCATTTCCCATGTCTTTCATGTCAAGTATTGAGGAAAGAGACTTTTCAGCTTCTTCTACACTTTGAAAGTTGCTTCCAAATTTTAAGATATCATCAATGCACAAACAAATAATCATACAAGTATTACTATCTATTTTATAATATACACACTCAACATCATTCACTCTAAATCCATAAGATAAAACTATTTTATCAAATTTCTCATGCCTTTTGTTAACGAAGATTGTTTCAGACCATAAAGAGATTTAATCGATTTCAAATTACTAGTCATGATAAATCCCTCAGGTTGCTCTATCTAAATCTCTTCATCTAGGTCACCATTTTAAAAAGCATGTTTCACATCCATTTAGTGAACTAGTAGATCATTGAAAGATGCAAGAGAAATTGATATTCTAACAAAAGATATTGATGCAACAAGAGCATAAGTATAAAAAATAACCTATTCCTTCTCGTTTTCTACATCCTTAACAACTAAGAGTGCTTTGAGTTTATTAATGGAACCATCAGCATTAAGCTTCTTTCAGAAAGCCACTTATAAAGAATTTAAACACTTAGTGTTTTATTGAAATTTTCTGTCACACCATGTATTATAGAGGAAGTTCCTATTTATACATATATACCTGTATGGACAAGAAAGGAAAGAGCAATTGATTTGCTCTGCTATACATATTAAACAGATTGATACATGAGCTAAAATTGTAGAAACTAAATATAGTTGACTACGCAATGTCTGCTAAAGATGAAGGAAAAACTGATTTGCTGTGATCAAGGCTAATTTGTTGTGATCATCTATTACGCCCCCACAAGATGGTGCTCCCATCAGCGACACCAATCTTGGAACGTAGAAGCTGGAACTGCGGACCAGACATGGCCTTAGTCACTAAGTCAGCAAGTTGATCCTGAGTGGATACATGTGCAACTTGAAGTATACCTTTGCTGACATAGTCTCGAACAAAATGTAAATTGATTGCAATATGTTTCATCCGAGAGTGAAGTATTGGATTCAAACTTAACTGTGTAGCACCAATGTCATCACATAAAAAGTTTTGAGTAGATGGAAAGGTGACACCAAGCTCAAGGAAAAGAGATTTGAGCCATGCAATTTCAGAGGTGGCACTCGCAAGTGCCCTGTATTCCACTTCGGTATTCCACTTCGGTGGAAGAGAGAGCAACGGCTCGCTGTTTTCGAGTGCACCAAGAAATGGGATTGACACCAAGAAAAGTTATGTATGCTGAGGTAGAAGTTTGATCATCAAGGTTCCCTCCCTCCCCAATCGGCATCTGACCCATCTTTGTTCATCTACAATCAACAAAGCACAGTGGCATACTTTCTTGTTTACTTATACGATCTAATTCTCGCTGGAAATGACTCTAAGTTTATCTCTAAAGTCATTCATTAGCTTGGCCTTTAGTTCTCGTTGAAAGACCTCGGGCCTCTTCATTTTTTCCTGGGTATTGAAGTAATTCCCACCATTGATGGTTTATTTCTCACATAGCACAAATACGTGCGTGAGCTTATTCTCAAAACAGGTATGGATGGATCTAAATATGTCACCAGTCCTTTGGCAACCTCAAGTAGACTTCAACTGGATGATGGTTCAACTGCCGCCATCAGCACTTGAACCAGGAGGTAAATCAACTAGTTTCCAATCAAGAGGTAAATCCACTAACTCCGAATATTTCATTTCATCATTTATAGCCTTTTTCTAGAAAGCTACATCCTGCAATGCCATTGCTCCTTAGTAACATGAAGGACCACCTTCAACTTTAAGAATGAACTAAACTTCATTCTTCACCCCATTTCTATCTCCTTATACTAGATAGATTAGAAAATTGGGACCATACGAAGTTTCTTTTCGAGGTATTTTGCTTCTTCTTAGTTCAAATTCAGTATGATGCTTCAACTTCATTTTCAAAAGTGCTAGGGATATAGTCCCGAGTGGTATTCTTTTGAAAATTGTACTTATTCAAATTTTCAAAGAACTCAACATCTCTAGATTCATAAGTTATGTTATTTTGAGAACATCCAATAAAAACACACCTACAAGATTTAGAATCCAATTTTGGTCTTTTAAGATTTGGTTTTCGAACGCAAGCTCACCGCAACACTTTTAATCTTTCCAAAAATAGTGCCATAATTCAAAAGGAGTTTTCAAAAATTTCTTGTAGGGTACTCTATTTAAAATATAACAAGCGGATAAAACTGCTTCACTAGATACATTAAGAGGAAGATCGGAACTTAAAAGTATAGTATTAACCAATTTAATAAGAGTTCTATTTTTTTCATTTCGCTATACTGCCACGATTAGACCAAAACTTAAAAGCATATTATTCACAATTTAAATAAGAGTTCTATTTTTTTCATTTGACTATACCGCCGCGATCAGACCGTAAGGCCCTAATCTTATTACCCAATTGATTTTCTACTCAGCTATGTAAAACAGAAATTTAGAAAAAAAAAAGTTCATCTTTGAAAGTTGTTATCCATTTTCAGTTAGTTCCATTCTCAACCATTTCGTAAGTCATAAAAAGACTCATTTTCTTCAAGATATGAATATTGGCTCCAAATATCAAGCCACCATCCATTCTCAGGTAGGTTTTGTAAATGAGATTAGACAATAAATCTTCCAAATTTCTTATAATTTTCTTTCCAAACATCACTCAAATACAAAACTCTTTTCATTTTCAAATATTCAACTTTTTTATCTAATCATAACAACTTTTACAAACTTCAAAATAAAACACAAAATCAATACAATCTTTTCAAATTTCAAAATAAAAATAATATTAAAAAAAATAAAATTAAACAATTTTTAAAGTTATTAATATTTTAATTCAACTTTTTCTCTCACATTTTTCAAAATTTAATAAAATATTTTGACTCAAATCATTTCATTAATATTTATAGAATCTTGAGATACTTGAAATGTCCAAATGACCCTCAGATGTCACACGGTTGGCTTCACAATCCGTTGCAACGAGATTTTCAAGCACGACATTTACTTCTTATATGGACATTTAAGAGCGATACCTTTGCTTTCCACAAATAAAACACTGATCATTCTTTTTATTGCTTAACAGTTGGGGTTAAGGCCAATTTTCTTGAATCTCTTCTCATTCTTGGCTTGCAAGTACTTATTTTTCTGTTTGGTTTTGTTAACATCAGTAACATTAATTTTTGTTTTCATCTCCAAAGAATCATCTTTTCGGTCATTATTTCTAGAGTCTTCTTGAATATGTAAATGGCATTGAAGATATTCTAAGGAACACTTCCTATTATTATGCTTACACTTTTGCTTGTAATCATTCTAAGATGAGGGAATTTATTAACAATTTCTCCCACCAAGAGATTTTCGGCAATTTAAATTTCCATTTTCTTAAGATCTCCAACGATAAGCAATAACTCATATAGTTGGTTTAAAATTGGCTTATTGTTTGTCATCTTAAAGTCCATAAAATTTGAAATAATGAACATTTCAATACTTGCTTCTTCAATGTTATATTTTGTCTCCAACTATGTTGGGTATTGTGGAGTCTGGTACACCCTGCTCGAGCGGAGGCTTCATAGAGACTTCGTTCAAGGTAGATCGACAGTAGCTCGAGCGGGTGCAAGTCAGAGAGTTCACTTGACATACTGCTCGAGTGAAGTTTAAGTCAGAAAGTTCGCTTGTGAGTGGCTCGAGTAGTTGTGGGAAACAGGTTCGCTCGAGCGAACATTGCTATTATTGAGATTTTTAGGGTTTTTGCCATTTTCACTATATATATCATATGTTTTATCATTGTGGTCGTATAGTGTGTGCATGTACAGTAGTCGCCCAACATTGTATTGTGATTCCTTAAGTAATAAAAATCCTCTGCAGCTACCGTGGACGTAGGCAATTTGCCGAATCACTTAAATATTGTGTCGTGTGATTGTTTGATTGTCCTTTTCGCATTTTACTTTCAATCTTTTGTCATTATTTTTCACAACAATTGGTATCAAAAGCCAATGTTCGAGTCTAAGGAGAAACGATGGCTGGAGAAGAAGTGAAGATATCTGGGATTGAGAAGTTTGATGGCACATATTATGGTTACTAGAGGATGCAAATAGAGGACTACCTCTATAGGAAGAAACTTCATCTTCCACTGTTGGGGAATAAGCCAGACAGCATGGCGGCTGTTGATTGGAACCTATTAGATCGACAGGTTCTAGGGTTTATTCGGCTAACCCTGTCGAGATTCGTTACACATAACATCATCAAGGAGAAGACAATTGTGGATCTCATAGCGGCTTTGTCAGGTATGTATGAAAAGCCGTAAGTGAAAAAGTTATTTAATTTGAAGATGGTAGATGGTACGTCTATTACACAACATCTGAATGATTTTAATACTATCACAAATCAGTTGTCATATGTTGAAATTGAGTTTGATGATGAGATACGTGCATTGATACTATTGGCCTCATTGCCAAATAGTTTGGAAGCCATGAGAATTGCTGTCAGTAATTCTGCTAGAAAAACTAAACTGAAATATGATGATATATGAGATTTGATTTTGGCTGAGGAGGTGTGCAGAAAGGACTTAGGCGAGACCTCGGGTTCAAGTTTAGCACTGAATGTTGATTCTCGGGGGAGCTCACAAGACATGAACTCAAACATGGGCAGATCAAAATCAAAGAACATGGGTAAGAGCAAGTTAAGGCCTAGGCAGCAGGCAACTTGCTGGAACTGTGGCAAAGCCGGTCACATAAAGAAGAAAAGTAGAAATCCGAAAAGGACGGAGAATGACAGTGCTAATGTTGTAACTGAAGAAGTACATGATGTAGTATTACTTGTAGTTCACAGTCCAATTGATGACTGGACACTGGATTCAGGGGCACCTTTTCACACATCTTCCTATCGAGAGATAATGTAGAACTATGTTGCTGGTATTTTGGGAAGGTGTATCTAGCTGATGGAGAGGCATTGGACGTGGTGGGAATGAGAGACATTGATATTGCACTCCCTAACAAGAACAAGTGGACCTTGCAGAAGGTCAAACACATTTCTGAGTTGAAGAAGAACCTCATCTCTGTTGGGTAGCTCGATGATTGTCGCCATTCAGTAGTTCTCAGATAGCACCTGGAAGGTTACTAAAGGGGCATTGGTACTGGCTCGAGGTAAGAACACTGGTACTCTGTATATGATTACTGTTTTGAATAACATTGTTGCTACTACTGTTGTAGAGAGCATAGCAGATTTGCGGCATTGTAGGCTTGGCCATATGAGTCAGAAGAGTATGAAGGAACTACTGTCTAAAGACAAGCTACCAGGACTGAAGTCAGTTGATCTCAGTATGTGTGAGAGTTGTATTTTGGGGAAACAGAAAAATGTCAGTTTCTTGAAGAGTGGCAGAACACTGAAAACAGGAAAGCTGGACCTTGTGCACACAGACATGTGGGGACCTTCTCTAGTAGCATATCTTAGGGGTTCTCAGTACTACGTCACGTTTATTGACAACCATAGTAGGAAGGTATAGATTTATTTTTTGAAGTATAAATCTAATGGTTTTAATGTGTTCAAAAATTGGAA
Organism: Pterocarya stenoptera; assembly: GCA_003123785.1. Classification (NCBI taxonomy): domain Eukaryota; kingdom Viridiplantae; phylum Streptophyta; class Magnoliopsida; order Fagales; family Juglandaceae; genus Pterocarya; species Pterocarya stenoptera. The sequence continues at coordinate 346,353 of QEOT01002562.1, forward strand.
GCCCCTGGTTGAGATAAAGATATACTTAAAGTTGAAATGCTTGAGGTCTGACAATGGTGGAGAATATATTAATGGAAGGTTCAAGGAGTACTGTGCAGCTCATGGTATTAGAATGGAGAATACCATTCCTAGGACACCACAACAAAATGGAGTTGCTGAATGTATGAACAGGACTATTAATGAGCGTGCTAGAAGCATGAGGCTGAATGATGGATTACCACCTACTTTTTGGGAACACCCAGTCACCACTGTCTTCTATCTGATAAATAGAGGGCCATCCATTCTGTTAGATTGTGAACTATCTGAGGAAGCTTAGAGCTAGAAAAAGGTCAAATATTCTTACCTTAAAACTTTTTGCTGTCTTTCTTATGTTCCTGTTGATTTTGATGCTTGTAGTAAATTGGAGGCTGAGTCAAAGAAATGCTATTTCATTGGCTATGGAGATGAAGCATTTGGCTATCGTTTCTAGGATGAGCAAGGTCAGAAGATCATAAGGTGTAGGAATGTGATATTTAATGAGAAGATTATGTACAAGGACAAGTCCAGTACTGTTGCTAAAGCAGTCCTCAGGAGTTTGAGTTTGTGAGACCAGAGGCCTCAGTGCAGTGTAAAGATGTGAGTGACGGGGAGAGTGATTCTAGTGTATCCATTCCTATTATTCCACAGTTAGATCCAAAGCCGTCCACGCCTGCAGCTACAGTTTGCAGGTCAGTTATGATTATTCGTCCCCCATAGCGTTTCTCACATACTTTGAATTATATTCTGTTGACAGATGCTGGCGAACAGCATAGCTACATGAAAACTTTGCAAGATGAAAACTCTAGCAAGTGGGAGCTGGCCATGAGAGATGAGATGGATTCCTTGTTAGGGAATTAGACATGGGAGTTGATAGAACTTCCATCAAGGAAGAAGGCATTGCACAACAAGTGGGTATCCCGGGTGAAAACTGAACATGATGACAGTAAGAGGTACAAGACGAGACTTGTTGTAAAAGGCTTTCAGCATAAACATGGTATTGATTACTCTGAGATTTTTTCTCCTGTGGTGAAGATCACAACCATTAGGTTAGTACTGTCTATGGTTGCTACTGAAGATTTATCTCTTAAGCAGTTAGATATCAAAATAGCTTTCCTTCATGGAGACCTAGAAGAAGATCTACATGCATCAACTTAAGGGGTTTGTAGTATAGGGAAATGGAGGTTTAGTTTACAGATTGAATAAGAGCTTGTATGGCCTGAAGCAAGCTCCTAGACAGTGGTACAAAAAGTTTGACAATTTTATGTGCAATGTAGGGTACATCAGATGTTAGGCAGATCACAACTGCTATGTCAGGTATTTTGACAATTCTTACATTATTTTATTGTTGTATGTGGATGACATGCTTAGTGTAGGGACTGGTATTGCTGAGATCAATAATCTGAAGAAGCAGATGTCAGAGTACTTTGCAATGAAAGATTTGGGAGCTGCAAAACAAATCATTGGCATAAGAATTGTCAGAGACAGAGTCAGAGGCACGTTGAGACTCTCGCAGGCTGAGTATGTGAAAAGGTACTCAGCAAGTTCAATACGGACCAGGCTAAACCAATTGGCACACATTTGGAAATTCACTTCAGACTCAACAATAATCAGTCACCAAAGTCAGAAAAGGAATAAGATTACATGAGTAAGGTTCCTTATGGCTCAACTATTGGTTCACTTCTATATGCTATGGTTTGCACAAGACTAGATATTGCTCATGCAGTAAGAGTTGTGAGCAGATACGTAAGTAACCCAGGAAGACAACATTGAAAAGTTGTGAAGTGGATTCTGAGGTACCTAAAAGGCTCATCAGAAACGTGCTTGTGTTTCTCAAGAGAGAGCTTAGAGGTGCAGAGCTATGTTGATGCTGATTTAGCTGAAAATACTGATAGCAAAAAGAGTACCACAGGCTTTATTTACACTTTGGGTGGTGCTGCCATGTCATGGAGTTCTAATTTGCAGAAAATAGTTTCTTTGTCTACTATAGAAGCTAAGTATATTGTAGTGTCAGAAGCATCAAAGGAGAGGATTTGGCTACAAGGCTTCTTGGAGGAATTGGGTAACAAGAATCAGAATGGCACTCTCTACAGTGATAGTAAGAGTGCCATATTTCTTGCCAAGAATCCATTATTTAATTCCAGGACCAAGCACATTCAGATCAGGTATCACTTTATCCGATCATTGCTAGATGATGAACAGTTGTTACTTGAGAAAATTTGTGAAAGTAAGATCCCTGTTAATATGTTGACAAATGGTGTTACACTTGAAAAATTGAAGTTGTGCGCAACTTCAATTGGTTTTCTAGCATAAAGATAAGGGTAGTGAGTTGCAAAGGTGGAGGATATCATGTTTGAGGCAAAGGGCGATACAGTGGATGTACCAGCCTTCAAGTGGGAGAATTGTTGAGTACTATGAAGTCTGGTCCACCCCACTCGAGTGGAATCTTTAGCCGCTCGAGCAAAGGTGTCACAGAGACTTCGCTCAAGGTAGATTGACAGTAGCTCGAGCAGGTGCTAGTCAGAAAGTTTGCTCGACATTGCTCCACATACTGTTCGAGCGAAGTTCAAGTCAGAGAATTCACTCGAGATTTGCTCATTACATGGCTTGGGCTGTTGAGGGAAACATGTTCGCTTGAGGCATGCTCGACATGCCGCTCTAGTGAACATCGCTATTATTGAGATTTTTAGGGTTTTCATCGTTTTCACTATATATATCATATATTCTGTCACTGTGTTCATACAGTGTGTGCAGAGTAGTTTTCCAACATTGTATTGTGATTCTTCAAGTAATAAAAATCCTCTACACCTCCTGTAGACGTAAGCAATTTGTCGAATCATGTAAATATTGTGTCGTGTGATTGTTTGATTGTTCTTTTCGCATTTTAATTTCAATCTTTTGTCATCACTTTTCACAACAAACTCTTCCATAGATCTTTTGCCAAAGGAGAGGACCGGTAAACATCATATATGGAATTGGACAATGTGTTGAGGATGTGACCTTTGGGTAGAAAATCTTCGTCTTTTCACTTCCTATGCTTCTATTTCAATTTGGCATTTTGTTCTGGTGTTGGATCTAGTATCGCCTTCAAGTCATCTTTCAAACTTATGTGAGCTTCGAAGTGGTGAGGAAGAAGAACATCTTTTGTTTCCAGCAAGTGAAGTTTTGTCCATTGAAACGATCAAGACGAAGGAAGTTTTGGCACATCACTTGAATCGACTGCATCACCTCCATGACCAAAGTATGTTCTAAACATTTTGGAAATATATATTAAAAAAATTTGGGAAATCATGAATGCAGATTATAATGGAATATCAAAATAGGCTTCAAAACTCAATCGTAGCGCTAGTTTTTGTAGAATATATTTTGTTTCATTTTTCAGTTATATAAAGTTTTTGACAAAATTGTTCCCATAATACAATGAAGCCACCTAGTTTTGTTCTACTACTAGTACTTTTCTAGAACAACTCAAAAATTCAATTTTACAAGAATTTCGAGAGGGAGAGACATTGATCAATTAATCGTTCTATAATTTTTCCGACTGGAATGTAATGACTTGAAAATCCTTCATAACGATCATCATTGAGACCACTTAATGATAATGATATCTAGTCTTAATTTTTAGATTTCAAAATTAATCATAATGCGCGTTCAGAGATGACTAACTTTATGTTATGTAACACATATAGACTGTACTTAGTGCTTGCCATGTTTTTATAGTCTTCATTCATTGCTCGGGGCAAGCAATCGTCGCTTAAGGCCACTCGGGTGAGCAATTATCGCTCGAGACAAGTGTTGAGCAGACAAGTTTTTCGCCTTGCTTGTTCCTCAGGGCGAGCAACATTTTTCGTTCAAAATTATTGTCTACATTTTATTTTATCAATGTGGGACTAACATTTTCTCTATCTTATCTCAATGAGATAACATCTCAATCAATGCAAAAGATACTATATATATAAAGAAGTAATTATATCTTATAATTATTTGAAATATCCAAAATAATAAAAGCTCAAAAAATCAGAATCAGGTAAGGACTTGTTCAATGTATCGGGTGACTCAACAAACTGAATCGGGGATTCAAAAAAATTCTGAATCGGTTATTTCAATGTTGATAAAAATTATTTAAAACCATATAACATATAAATTCATTGACTAGTTTCAATAAAATATAATATGAATCCAAATAGCTTTAACTAACAAGTAATTTATGTATTTAACCTCTATAGTTGACCTTTTTTGCCTCATATATGAAGAAGATAAAGGCCATTAAGTTATAAGTACATGAAAAATGTAGTATTTTATGCACAACTACAAATTTACTATAAAGTACTCATTCATCTCCTAAGGTTTTTGTTCAACTAAAGAAAATAAAGAATTACATGTTTTATCTTTCAGTTTTTCTACAATTCTTATTGAATACAATGATGAAAAAATATATGTTTTGTTCTATCATATTTTTGTACAAGAAAAAGAAAAAAAAAAAAAACCTTAGTTGGTAGACAACTTAAAAGTAAATACAGTTTGAATCGAATGGAATCGACTCAAATCTATCTAAAATCAATCTGAGTCGGCCTAAATCTGTCAATTGAAGTAGTTCAGTGAACAATTAAAAAAGTCCTCTAAAATCTATTCAGTTTTGACCAATTCAGTTTGAATTGACCTGTATCGAACCTTTTTCTCGAGTTTGGCATAGAATCAGTAATTGGAAGCACATGTTCCTCTCCCAAGCAGGCAAGGGAGTTTTTTTTTTTTAAAGCAGTTATTAAAGCCATCCCAACCTATACCATGAGCATTTTCCTATTACCAAAAACTCTATGTGCATAGCTTAACAAAATCATGCAAAGGTTTTGTTAGGACCATCAAGAGAGTGTTTCTAAAATTTATTGGATGAGTTGGGAGAATATGGGATTTTCTAAAATTTTGGGTGGATTGGGATTTAGAGACTTGGGTTGTTTTAATAAATCTCTATTGGCAAAAATTATGTAGGCTTATGAATAATGCTTTCTCTCTTTCATCTATGATTTTACTATTTTTTTTTTAGAGAAGAGAACGGTACTCTAATTTTATTGATAAACCCTCACTTGTGATGGAGGAATACCGTACTTACAACCAGATACTTGGGGCTTACAATAAAACCAAAACTCAAGCATACAAAAATTCACTATAAATAAAGCAAAGAATAAATACAATTGCAAATTTAAAAACTTTAATAAATACTGACCTTGACAAGATGAACGATTGGCCAGATGAAACCAACATGCAATCAGCTCATTCCAAGTTCTACCAATCAAATTTGGCGTTCCTAACTTAAGACATGCCCGACTCCAAATTTGTGATGCAAACTCACCCAAAGCCAGGACATGATCTTGATCCTCATAGCCGCCCAAAGCACAACAATCACACTTTGAAACCAAAGGAATACCCATTCTCCGCAATCGAGCATCCACAGGTAGGCAACCATGCAACGCTTTCAACATCAAAACTAACATTTTCTTGGGAATAAAAGGGTGCCAAACCCAATCCATTCATGAAATCATAGGTGAACGAATACGAAGGCAATCCCAAGCACTTTTCGGAAGGAACTATTTTTTTGCCGGTTTATCTCACAGATGTTCTTATCTATAAGAAGTTTGTTATCAGCCAAGGATCTTTTTCTAGATGGTTTGTTTATGAGGGTTGGAAACTGAAAAACTATAGGTATTGGGAGGGACAAATGGTTGCCTAAAAGCATACTTTTATGGTTCAGTCTCCTCTTTAGAACCTTGCTACCAATGCCACAATAGATGCTCTAATCTACCCCCACACCAAAGATTGGGATTTTCAATTGGTGCATGGCATCTTCCGTTGATGAGGCTGAGTTGATAATGAATATACCTTTAAGTCCTTTGTTGTCAAAAGATAAAATCATTTGAAGAGGCAATTCTTCAAGTTACTTCACTGTGAAGAGTGCTTATCATATGGAAAAGGAAAGAGCTATTCCAAATATGAGTGGTTCTTCATCTTCTCAGACTATTGAAGCATTCTGGAGGAATATTTGGTCTTCTACTATACCTACCAATGTCAAAACTTTTATTGGGAAGGCATAATATGACCTATTACCTACTTGTTTGAATCTTTATAAATGAAAGGTGTTGGAGAACCCAAGCTGTCCTGTTTGTCATATAGAAACCGAAACTACAGAACATACATATTTTGTGGGAGTGTTCTTCTGTACATGACGTGTGGGGTAGCAATGTTATGGCCCTTCAAAAATCCTTTTTGAAACACCTAAACGTTCAGCAATTATGTATACACTTTCATCAAAGGCTTTCTGAACAAGATATGGCATTAATGACGTGTATTATAGCCCACAACATATGGCTTAGGAGAGACTCTCTTGTTTTTAGATCTTCCTATGATCATCCTTTACATTTATCAGCTTAATCACAACATTAATTTGTAGAATTCTAGGATGTGCAACACCATCAATGTGCTATTCAAACTCAATTAACACCACCTCTTTAAATGGCAAATGCAATCTAGAGGCTTTGCTAATGTTAACTAGAATATAGCTATTTCAAAGGTGAGTGGTAAGTTCACTGTAGGATTGGTGGTTAGGGATGAAATAGTGGATTTGGCTTGGAAGTATTCTTCTCAATTTTCCTTTTTTCTCCAAAAGTTTTTGAAGCTTAGGGAGCCTTTCTGGCATTATGTTTATGCATGGATTTGGGATTTACACGTGTGGTTTTTGAAGGGGATACTTCTCAAATCGGTGCTGCTGTTAACAGTAAAATGGAGGATTTAAGTCGCTAATCTTTTCTGTATCGTTCCAATTTTATCGGGTGTCCCCAAAGGGACTGGGTTTAAGTAGCTATGATCACATAATCTCATATATTAGACAACTCCTAATTTTCTTTCCAGCTTGGTCTTTCAACCATGACAAATTCTGAACTCTGCCATGGAAGTCTCTGAGAGAGAAGTTGAGATGGGGAGAAATACAGAAGATGAGAAAGAAAACTTGAACACGTATTTGTTATGAAATTGTGAATATTTTCAACTTTTTGTTATGAATTACATGTGAGGTATTTGTACCAAAACTCAGAGTAAAAGTAAAACTTATTACAATCAACAACCATAGGAGGTAACTAATGTGCCAACATGTCAATATGCTATTTCTAAGAGTCCCCCTCAAGATGGAGTGTATATATCCAAAACACCCATCTTGCTAAATAAATAAAAGAATTGAGTAGAACCAAGAGCTTTTGTGAAAAGAGCACACAATTGGTGGTGAGAAGCAACATGAAGAGTTTTGATCACATTGGCCTGTAACTTTTCTTTGACTATATGGCAGTCTATTTCAATATGTTTGGTTCTTTTGTGAAAAACTGGGTTGGCTACAATATGAAGAGCAGTTTTGTTGTCACAAAAGTGTAAGTCCTGGTTGAGAGTGTTGGCGCAGAAAATCTTATAACAAGGCAAGTAACCAAGAAAGTTCACATGTTGTAGAAGCGATGACCCTATATTCTGCTTTAGCTGAGGACCTTGAAACAATTTGTTGCAGAGGAAAATTTGACATTTTGCCCCATAGAAAATTTCACTAGTTTGGCTACTAAAAATCTTGAATCCAGCAAAATATCCAAGGCCTACTTTCTTTGACATAAAGAGATGCACTTGGATGATCTGGCCACTTCTGAACCAAGGAAATATTTCAAAACTCCCAAGTCCTTGATTTTGAATTTGTTATCCAGAAAAATTTTCAATTTAGTAATGGATTGAAGATCATTGCTTGCTAAGATTATGTCATCAACATAAACTAGCAAAGCTATAAAAGAAGAAGCATTAGACTTGATAAACAAAGAATGATATGAATGTGCTTGATGAAAACCATAATGAAGTATAGCAGTAGATAATTTGTGAAACCACTATCTAGATGCTTATCGTAGGCCAAAAAGAGACTTTTTAAGTCTACAAACACGATGGTCCCCCTTTTGTGCATAATCAAGAGGTATATCTATGTAAACTTCTTCATTGAGGTTACAATGTAAGAATGCATCATTTACATCTAATTGATGTAGATGCCAAAGCTAACAAACATCACACTATGGTCAGTTTTACAGCTACAGAAAAAGTTTCTTTAAAGTTTAAACCTTCAACTTGAGTATATCCTTTGACAACCAACATGGTTTTGTATCTTTCTATGCTACCATCAGCCTTGTATTTAATTATATAAACCCATTTACAGCCTATAGATTTCTTTCCTACCGGTAAAGAAGTAATTGTCCAAGTTTCATTGTCCTCAAGAGCTTTAATTTCAGCATTCATTGATGTTTTCCATTCATATATATGGGAGGCTCAGGAAAACGATGTAGGCTCTGTGTGTGAAGATATAGTTAAGGCAAATTGTTTGTGAGAGGGAGAGAGTTTATGATAAAAAAGAAAGTTAGAGAGAGAGGAAACATTGTACCTGAGGAAATATCTGCCAAGGAAACAGATTGTAATGGATGAGAAGCAGCCAACTGACAATGGTAGTCTTGCAAATAACTTGTTTTTTTTCCTGGCCTTGTTGATTGTCGAATGGGAAGAAAAGTAGTAGAAGTAGAAGAAGTAGGAGAATGAAGATTTGTAGTAGAAGAAGAGGAGGTATAGAAAAGAGAATCAGCAATATCTGGTACTATTTTTGGTAGAACAAAGGAAGATTGTTGTGGAAGAGAAAGGGTGAGAAGTAGAAGAAGAAAAAGGGAAAATTATTTCAAGAAAAACAACATCCAGAGAAAATGGATACCCAATGAAAATGTATTTTCTGGCTCTAGGATCAAATTTGGTTCGATTTCTAGTTAAGGTGGATGCAAAATAAAGGCAACCAAACACTCTAAGATGAGTATAGGAAGGAGAAGAGGAATGCAAAACTTAATAGGGTGACTTGTTTGATAGAAAAGGAGTTGGAGTTAGATTAATCAAGTGGGTTGCAGTTAAGATGCAATCACCCCAAAATTCCAATGGTAGATATGCTTGAAAAATGTAAGGAATGGGCAACATTCAAAAGATGTTGGTGTTTTCTCTCAGTTGTACCATTTTGTTGAGGTTTTTCCACACAACCTCTTTGATGAATTACACCATTGTTTGAGAAATATTCAGGCATATGAAACTCAACTCCATTGTCTGTTCTGATTTTTCTAATATGTGTTTGAAATCGTGTTTCCACTAGATTAAAGAATGATTGCAAATAAGCCTTGGTTTGAGATTTGTTTTGCATGAGGTAAACCCAAGTAGACTTTGAGTAGTCATCCACAATGGTTAGAAAATATTTAGAGCCATCAAGAGAAGAGACAGAAAATAGACCCCATATATCACAATGAATGAAAGCAAAATGAGATGTAGAAACATTATCACTAGGTGTAAAAGGCAAGCATTTTTGTTTAGCTAATGGGCAAATTGTACAAGGAAAGGAAGTAGTAGAATCTGACATTTGTATATCTGATACAAACTTATTGAGAGATTTCAGTCTAGAATAAGAGATGTGGCCTAGTCTATAATGCCACAAATAAAAGTCTTGATGAACTGAGGAAGCAACAGAAGAACCAACCAAAGATTGTTTCAAGAAATGATATAAGCTAGCTCTTTCCTCACCCATCCCAATCGTTGTCGATGTAGATAGGTCCTGAAGAAAACAAAGATTAGAAATGAAAATGAGACAACAAAAGGAATCATGGTTAACTTGCTAGCTAATATAAGATTGAATGAGAAAGATGGAACAAAAATAACATTGTGTAAGACTAATTTGTTAGAAAGAGAAACTGTCCCAATATGAGTGACTTCGACAAGATTACCATTTGGTAACTTTACTGAAGATTTAATTGCAGAGGTAATTGAAGAAAAGAATTGAATGGAATTAACCATGTGGTTTGTAGTTCCGATGTCGATTATCCAAGGTGTATGGTTTGAAGAAATTGAAGATGCTAAAGATGTGGATTTACCTGAGAAATCCTCACAAGGAAAAGATTGTGGAGTTGGAAGAATACCCGATGCTAAAAGAGATGTGGAGTTTGATTCTTGTGGAGAGAAAATGGTATGATTTCCAGAGTAAGGGGTAGCAATAGAAGGTTTAAGAATCGCAAGAAGTTGATAACATTGCTCATGAGTAAATGCCAACTGTGGAACTTCATTCTTTACTTGACCCGTAGAGGAAGAAGATGTTTGATTTGCTAAATGAGTTATAGCTCTTTTAGACTTGAAGCCTGGTGGAAAACCATGAATTTTGTAGCATTTATCAGAGGTATGCCCTGTGTATCCACAATGACTGTACACAGGTCAATCTTTGCAGAAACCAGATTGTTTGGAAGAAGAGTTTCCAGGTTTTCCAGATTTAGTCATCAACGCAACAATGGATTCAAGATTCGGTGCTTGTTTTCTCAATAGTGCAGCAATTGATTCAAGATTTATGGTAGAATGGATAAGCACCTCTCATTGTTTCTCTTCTTGAAGTACAAGTACAATAACTTTGTTAATGGAGGGAAACGGTTCAATCAATAAAATTTGACTCCTCAAACTATTGAAAGACTTGCTCAAACCCATCAAAAACTACATCACATATTCTTCTTGTTGAGATTCTTCAAAAAAAAAATTAGGATGTCACTGGAACATAGCGGTGGATTTTTCTTGAAATTAGATAATTCATCCCAATATGACTTCAGCTCTGTGTAACAGTCACTAACCAATTCCTGTTCTTGCTTTAGAGAACTGATTGTTTCCTTGGTTGAAAAATTCTTGGTCGATTTCCTTGTGAAAATTGCTCTTTTAGATCTCTTCACATACCGACCACTACATCAATGTATAAAATGCTTGAACCAATATTCTTTGCAACAAAATTGATAATCCATGATCCTACCATATCATTACACCGAATCCATGCCTGACATATCAGATTTTCTTCATTCAAGGGTTTCTTAAGGGTTCCATTGATAAAACCCATCTTATTCTTTGCACTGAAGTCTTTAAACATCAATTTCAGATAATTGTCTCCATTTAATCGTTCTGTCACTAGCATAACCCCAGGGTTTTCTCCGTGATGGAGAAAATAAGGGCCGACGGATCTTCGATTGGAACTTGAGAAGAATGAGAGGAAGAAGTCATTGTTAAACCCATGGAGAATTCAAGAACAATCAATCAGATTTCTCTAATACCATGACAAATTCTGAACTCTGCCAATGGAAGTCTCTAAGACGGAAGTTGAGAAGAAGAAAAATACAGAAGATGAGAAAGAAAACTTGAACACGTATTTGTTATGAAACTATGAATATTTTCCACTTTTTGTTATATATGAAATACATGTGGGGTATTTATACCAAAATTCAGAGTAAAACTAAAACTTATTACAATCAACTGCCAATTGGATGTAACTAATGTGCCAACATGTCAGTATGCTATTTCTAAGAACCCATGTAAGAAGGAATGTTAATCTGGGGGGCTTATCACTTAGGACAGGGAGCTAAAATTTTATGATCTGATGATGTATTAATTGTTTTAGAGGGTGCTCAGTCCATTTATCCCTTTTGTATTGGCCGATGTTACAGTTTAAGGAATGAAATAAGACCATGCTATAGCCCCCCGCGCTCGGGCTCCGGCGCGTTGGGAGCTCCCGCTGGGATGTAGTCATGTTTTTTCATATGTATTTTTAAAGTTATTTTTTATAGAAATTTTTTAATACTTTTAAATATTTAAAAAAATAAATAAATGTAGAACATCATTAAAAAATACTTTCTTAATTAGAAAGTAAAAAAAAATTATTAAAAAATACTTCCTTAATTATGAAATAAAATAAAAAATATTTTTTTATAATTTTTTATTTTACTTCATGATTAAGGAAATATTTTTTAATAATATTATAATTTTTTTTATTTTTTTAAATATTTAAAATTATTAAAGAATTTATGTAAAAAAAGAATTATAAAAGAACACAAAAAAAAACACATACTACTACTACAAGCGGTAACTTCCAGCGGGAGGTTTAGCATTTTCTAATGAAATATTTCTGATGTTACAAAAATCAAAAACAAAAACAAAAGAATAATGTTACTTCTTCCGATGATAGGTCCCTATTTGGGCCCTGAGAATTTTTTTATTTTTTGACTTAGCAATTAAAGAAATGGTTTTTTTAATGAATATTGTGAATTTGTTTTAAATGTTTAAAAATATAAAATATATATATAAAAAAAAATGCTTTTACCTTCTCAAGCACTATATATAACATATCGTTGTCATATATAGAGCACTCATGTGCGTATTTAGTTCAGAATTTTAGTTCGTCTGTGTGGTATAGTTTAACTTTTTGGCTCTAGTTTAGAACTTCGATCATTTTCCTTTGCTATATAACCGACCCCGCATGAACTGCAAAGTTGGCGAAAATGGACATAATTAATTTAGCAAATCCAAAGATATGATTAAATTAAGATGATCAAAATTAGAGTCCTGGCACTTCGGCGGTCACTATTCTCCCGTTATCAACATGTATGAGTGCCAATGGCACGCGAAATCTGAACTTACAGTGACCGTGGCCGCGTGCATATATACCAGTACTATGCATGGAGTATGCAAAATTAGCATCGACCGGAGTCGATATTTTGTCGAACAATAATTATATATGTGGTCACTTTGTGGCCAGTCTTCTTTCACTAGTACTGTTACAGAAACATAAAACATTACGCCATTTGGACCACTTTGCTGCTAATTGCTTTTTTAAGCTGAAGCATAAATTCAAAGCTAGCGAAGGCCACCCACTTTATGACATGTACCGGTATTTATGTATAGAAAAATTATTTTTATAGTTATTGTTCACTATCACATACCTCATGCCTTATCAAAAGTATTTCTATATCTTATAAAAAGCACGTTCATACCTTATAAAAAAATTATTGATAAAGAATGTAAGAATAAATAGTTACTAATGCATAGTATAAGTTAAAAGTATCGGAATTGATTAGAAGATGGTGAGATCATAAAATCTACCGCCAGCTGTTATGTTTTTCACTTGATCGAAGGGGGGAGACAAAAGCAACGACGACACAATTGTTGAAGGCAGGCCCATCTTTTTCAAAAGATGATTAGGGGAAAAAAAAAACATGCTGGCCGGAGAAGTACCCAGAAGCAGAATCTTTGATTTCATTGAAATTTACACCAAATGTTCTCACGATAACTCCATATAAACAATAGATAAAATACAATAAATTTACATAAAACTACCAAATAAATATAATTAAAAAGAAAAAATTATAAGTCCACTCGTCAGCTCAGCTCAGACTCGGATGCATGTCTATATCATTCATACAACACGAGCGGCTGCTCACGCGTAATAACATGACAACAAAACTCGACTTAACAACCATTTTAATTGCTTTTTTTTTTCTCCTTCCATTAATTTTAAACGAAACTAGGAAGAAGAAAGGGTCGACAGAGTGGTGACAGAAGATGTTCTTGGCGAAGGCGACGCTTGCTTCAACACCACGGTGGCCAAGATGCTGGTTTTTCTCCTCTCTTGTTCTTTTATCACCTCTCCAGCAAACAGTTCCAGTTTCTCTATATTTGTGCTCTCCACCATCTTCCTCCCTTGAAACAACACAGACTCCACGTTTTTCTGGGTTAACATGTTCTCGGCGACGGCCGATAAATTGGAGTCAAAACCACCATGCTTTCTAGGTGGATCAGTACCAATATTCGCCTGCAATGTTCAATCAGATACTAAATTAGCTACTAAATTTGCATGCAGAATACCCTTTTTTTTTCCAAAAGAAACTTGAAAGAATGTTTCTTTACCTGAATGCGAACATAATTACTTGTTCGCCACTGACCAAACGCCATTGAAACTGCTTGATCAACCTACATACCATAAAATAAAAAGAAATAATACAACCATTTGCCAACCCAATTTGAAGAAAGAGCCAAATATGGTAAACATTTACACAGAAGACAATGTGGGGTGCATTTTATTAATTCCGCATTCAAGATTCCCATGCCGACAAAGTTCTTTTTATTTTTTTAAGAATTAAAAAAAATCTTTAAAAAAAAAAATGTTAGGTGGCCCTCTTATCATGGCCACCCTAACTACCCTGCAAAGGTAATTAAATTTTACACTGCTATTTTATTGAGAGAGAGAATATGTTTCACAGTATGAAATCCGTACGTACCACGTCGGAAGCTCCTTCTCCGGCTATCTTTACAAGCCCGATCGGAGACGAAGTGATATTTCCAATACCCAGTTCAGACTGCGCGTTTCCAAGTGACACGACGAGAAGATCCTCCACTCCGTTACAAAGCGGGAACTCCAGCTTGTTGTGCAGCACGTGAGTAATGGCCGCGGCCGTCGGATTGTTCATTGCGATCTCACCGTTCATGGCGGCGATCCTCGTCCTCCGATCCACCGACCCTATATTGACTGGCCGTGCAGTCAAGGTGGCGGCGCACACGTCCCTCATCTTGAAATCGTAGCCGTCCATTTCCAGGGCGTCCGCGCGGGAAAAGAGAAACGGCGCGTTCGTGGCGAGGTCGTAGCAGGGAATCAGGACCGACTTCAGGGTGTCCTTCAGGGTGGACTCTCCGAATGTCTTACGGAAGAGCTTCTCCGGCCGGATGATCCGCCTGAATATCCCCGACGGCGAGGACCGAAAGATCTTGTGTTGGTTCCGGATGAGGAACCTGAGGGCTTGGTCGGCAGTGAACATGGGGGCGCCGTCTCTGCCGCGAGTGAAGAGAAGGGCAGCGAGGATACCACCGGCGCCGGAACCGGCCACGACGTCAAAAAAGTCGGCAATGCGAGCATCTGGGTTGCCGGATTTGCGGCGGAGAAAGGACTCGAGGCGGGCGAGGGAGGTGGCTGCGAGGATTCCGTCAGTGGAACCGCGTCCGTCGATGGAGAGGATCCTGACTTTGGAGGCGGGTGGGTTGTGTTTGGTGGAGGACTTGAAGGAGTCTCGAGAAAGCGAGAGGGAGTGAGAAAGCTTGGGATTGGAATTGGGATGGTGATTCTCGTAGCCAAAGAGGAACTTGTTTTCAAGAAGGGAGAAGATTTCGTAGGTGAGTTTATCAACGTCGAGATCACTCATGGGGGATGCAGAAACTAGTGCCGCCATTTCTTTTCAATTTTGAAGAGCAAAAGAGAGAGAGAGAGAGAGAGAGAGGTATGACGACGAAAACGGGGAGCCACTGGGACTGAATTATATAGGTGCTGATCTTAGTGGAGGAGGTTTTGTACGTGCGGAGTGTTTCGGGCTGTGTCACTGTGTTTGCGTGTGTTCTTTTATATTATTTTTTCTAACGAGCAAGTTGTAAAGCGACTGCCTTGTAGGGGTGGCAAACAAAGTTTTTAAATACTGTTTTGGTGATCGAGGTTAACATATTGAAATGAAATATTTTGCTATTGGTATTGTTTTGAAATAGTTTATATATAGATAAATTAATTATATATGTATAAATTATATATTTTAAAATAATATTAACGTAAATCTTAAAAAGTTAAAATACATATTTATAAAATTTAATAATACTTCTAAGCTTTTAATCTAACTATTAAAAAAGTAATCACTCATTTTCATTATAAAAATGAGAGTAAAGATTTGATTTTCAATCTTTGAGAAAATGGAACTAAAAAAATTTAAGAAAATAGTTTTTAAATATAAGAATTAGAGTGAAAATTAAGAAAATACATTGAAAATATAAAAATATAAAATTTTGGCTAGTACATTAAAAACTGGCCGGTATTGATCGAAAAGCAATGAAATGGCATGTATTTGACTCAGTACGAAACACCTATCTTTCCCATGCCGGTTACTGTTCCGGCACGGTATTCAAAACCTTGGTGGCAAATCGTATTTTCGGATTATGTTCATGTCAAGTCATGAATATTCAATCATATAGGTCAATATGAACCCAACCCGTTAAAGTAAATATGTCAAACTTCCAAAATCTAATCCAACATATTTAGATAATGAGTCGTGTCGTGTCACCCGTTTAATAATTAATTAAAAATATGTTAACATGACATGACACATTTAAATTCGTTTGTTTCATGTAAATTGGTTGAACTAAAATGCATAACTCATTTTATGTGATTAACATAATTTCACATAAAAATTAAAATTTATATTTATTAATAACCAAAATCACTTAAAATATATATATCAATATTTTACAAATTTTAATATATAATAAAAGTAATATTACAAACCATATAATAATAAATATGAGCATATATATCTAAAATTACAAACCATATAATAATAAATATGAGCATATAGATTTAAAATTACAATCCTAATAATAAAAATATAAGCATACTGAGAAATACTAATATTACAACTTAACAATAATAAAATTTTAATTTTAAAAGGATCAAAACGGATTGATTTCGTTTTAAGTAATTATAAATTGTGTTTTAACTGACCAATCTATTTTGATCCAAATTCATTAATATCAAATTGAAACCTAGTAATATCTATCGCATTTGTGTTTGACTTAGATATCGTGTCACGTATAGCCACTTGGAACATTCACTGTCTTTGTTGTCGTTTTTTCCTTGAGTTTTTCTTGAGGCTCGACGCGTCGGTCGGATTGACCTCTAGTCTAGAAAATGATTTTGACCCATATTCTTCAGTTATTAGGACCTTTGCCCCTAAGAACGGACGGAGCTCCAACCCTCTTTTATTTTCTATCCACTAGTTTCTAAGCCCAACATTGAAGAAACAGAATTCATCTCAAAAGAATTATTCGGTCTCTTGACAAAAGAAAAACACATTTAGAGTTTTGTCGCTCAACATTTACATACATCACACATCAAATGATTTATTTTTATTTTTAAAATTTTTTTTTTTTAGTTTTATTGTTTTTAAACTAATTAAATTCTTCTACTTATCATCTATACATCATATATTTGATAAGAGAAAAAAAATAATAAATAATAAATTATATACGATGTGTAGTGTGTAATATGAGAATAATGAATAGAATTTTTTTCGAGTTTAACCATCACCAACAAAAGAATTAATCTTTTCTTCATCCTACACACCACACATCATAACTTTTTTTATTTATTTTTTATTTGTTTCTCTTATTAAATGTGTATTATATGGATGATGAATAAAAAAATATAAATGTTTCAAGAAGAGTAAAATAAAAAAAAATTGAAAAAAAATAAAAATAAATAAAAAATACATTAATATGTGGTATGTAGGATGATGCATAGCATTGCTCCCAACAAAAAAGGCATTAAAAATAGAGAAATGCTTTGAAACGGTCAGGCAAATTTTAGCCCTTTAACAACCCTCCAATAATAAGGTTAATCTCAGCATTGCATAAGTTAAAGCCATGAGGAGCACCCGAATGAATTGTTTCCCCTTCCCTCTTCTACCAAACGAGTTGGGCTTGTTGCTTCCACCAGCCGTTGCCACCACTACCAGACCATCGCTAGTAGTTCGACATAGCCAGTTCATCTCCTACGCAGCCAATCCATGTATTCTATTTTACAGAAATCACCAATTGCAATAAATTTGAAACAAAACTCTTCAAATTGAAAATACATAATAAATTTGAAGTGAACAATGTAGATGTATTTGAACTGAAACTTGGAAGAAGAGAGACGGAGAGAGAGGAAAGATATAGAATCGGGTGAGATAATTTTTTTTTCCAGCAGGTTGTTTGTGGGACTTCTCTGTTTCAGAGAGAGAGAGATTATGAGAACAGAGGGTGTTTCTGGGATAGAGGCGCCATTAAAGGACCTATTCAGTCTTTGAATTGATTTCCTTCGCTCTTTGCCTTCTTGAAGTTGGTAAACGGGCTGGAGGTTGTGAGAGGGGGGTTGTGAGAGGGGGGCAGCGAAGGGCATCGTCAACAGATGAGAGAGAGGAGAGGGGCGAGGGATCTGGTGGAGAGAGCAGAAATATGAGCATTTCTTATCATGCATGAAAAGAAACCTCACATTTAAAAATCTAGAGAATTTTTCCTACCCTAGCTAACACGAATTTTTTATGTGGCTTTGTAATTATGCCCCCACCAAAGAACAAAAAATATCAAGTACAGTCGAAAACATGAGATGTTTCTGGGTGGGATTTTTTTTTTTTTATTGGCTGGATTAAAATGATAGAAGGGGGTGGTCAGAGGTGGCAATCAAAGCATGCATATGGCTTCCCTACCCAGCATGACCATATATCATATAACCCTACCCGATAATAACCGGACAGGAAGAACCTTTATGGTAGGAAGCTGGCACTCTCTCAAATTTAATTCGTTTTAAGTCATAGTTTAGACTCCAATGCTACTTAAATTCAATGAATGCTTACGAAATTATTACTAAAAGTACTCTAAGGTGAATTTAAATCTGGATTCAAACTCGTGACCCAGTACATATCAAACCGCTCGAGGGCAATTCAAGAATTATTGAACCAATAGAATTGCTTGTATAGGAAGTATTACTTTATTGGCTCCTAAATAAGCAAATTTGAGTCGAAAAACTAGTATTTGTGACGAATTATTTATAATGAGATCAATGACTATTTACGACGAAAATATATTCATTTTGACAAGAAATAATTATTTTTATAAGAAATAACTGGTTACAAATAAATAGTTTTCTTGTAATGCATAGAACCGTATATAAATCAAAACAATTCATACTAGTTTATTTCTTGAAAGGATTATCAAGTGTTTCTGGCTAGGATATAAATCAATTACTTAAAGTCAGGCTATTAATTTATTTCTTGAAAGGATTATCATGAGTTTCTAGCTAGGACGAATTGTGTTTCAAGCAAACCTAAAAACCAAGAACATCACACACACACACACACACACACACACACATATATATATATATATATCTGGACAATGCTAGAGCCACTGCTGGGGGCTCTCGCTCGGAGCTCCCGCTGGGCTCTAGTATGTGTTTTTTTATGTATTTTTTTAAAGTTCTTTTTATATAGATTTTTTTAAAAAAAAATTCACAACATCATTAAAAAATATTTTTTTAATCACGAAATAAAATAAAAAATAAAAAAATCCCAACAGGAAGACTAATATTTTTTTATTAAGAAAATGTTTTTTAATGAAAATCTAAATTTATGTTCTTTTTAAAAAAAATTTAAAATTATTAAAAAAATCTATGTTAAAAATAACTTTAAAAAAAAAATACATGCTAGAGCCAGCAAGAGCCTCAAGTAATGGCTCTAGCATTATTCTTATATATATACACTTCTTGTAAGGCCGGGTGGTAAAAGACTTTTGGGCGTTGCACTGTTGGATATGAGTAGTGGCAACGTGCGTATTTAGTGTACGTAGTATTGTGTTGCAACTTTTGCTCTTGCAGTGGTGCAGTAATTAATTAGGTTGAAATGGATCATTAATGTTGATGTCGTATTTCGCGGGCCTAGACAATTCCTACTCAGTCAGAGCTCGTGCAATCACTTGCATAATGACAAAGGAGGACCTCAAGGTTTGTTGAAATTCTGATGTTTAAGTCAGTATGGTGTTGGGATGAAAGTGAAGTCTATTGACGATAATAGTGTTAGATTTCAGTGTAATATCCATTACCTTTGTGAGCTGGTAGTGTTTTATTTATACTTATCGACTTGGTCTCCACTATAGTGAAGTGTTGCATAGCAAGAGATAATATGCTTGTATTGTCTATTTGCTGAGCTACCCATGTGCCGTCAACTCGCCGAACTAGGAGGTGCTCAGGGTTGCTGTATGTTGCTCGGGTCTTGGGTAGCATTGAATGCGACATGGCTTCTGCACCAGGCCACATTGAATACGCTATGCCTTCTGCTCTGGGCCACATTGAATGGCCTTCTCATTAATGCTAGGTGCAAGCCGCCGCAAGTTTTCTCGTCTAGTACTGAGTGCTATGTTCCTTCCCTCTCAAGCCTTGCCTGCATTTTCTCGGGTCTTGACCCAGGTGTTACCGTCTAACTCAGTCCATATTATGTACCTGGGCCCTGTTTCACGAACCTTGTCTCCAATCCAATCTAACCTAGACCTTACATCTGGGTTGTAACCTGGGCCCTACCTTCCAATATAAGGGATTTTCTCCCTTCACAGTACCCTGCGAATTTTTAGCACAGGTGTCCCTTCAATCACCTAGCTGTCCCGTCGCACTGTTTTTATCAATTTCTTCCCCCTCATTCCTTCCTCTCTTTTCTCCTTGCAATTTCTGTCTTGCCCTACTTCCTCTTTTCTCTGAAACTCTAAAAATACTCTAAGCTTTTCGTCCACTTTCACCATGACCAAACGAGGCGATAATGATTCCCGATTTAGTTACTTTGCTGGGAAGAGGTGGACGTCAGTCATGACTAGTAATGACCTCCGTAAGTTCTGCAGACAATTCCCCATCCGTGCAAGAACTATTCTTGAAATTCTTGGTCCTCACGTTCCGATGGTGGACAAGGATGGCCTGTCGACAAAAGTGGCTCTTTATCCTCATATGTTTTCCATCGGACTGTGTTTGCCATTTTGCCGTCTGATGAGTGATATTCTAGATTTACTGAGCTAGCCCCGGCTCAACTTAACCCCAATGCTTGGCGTTTAATTATGGCTAGTTGTGTGGCCTTTCAAATCGTTTTGAGTGACTTAGAAGATTACTCCGATCTAATTGCTCAGGAGTTTCTATCAGTCTATCGCATCAATCGGCTCCCTGGAAATGTTTGTAGTTTCCAATCCTAATCTACCGAGAAATGTTTTACTGTGCTGGAAAGGCATTATTCATCGATAAAAGATTGGCATCAGCGATTCATTTTCGTTAGGGCTCAGAGTGGGAATGCTCGGAAGGAGAGTGTGAATACAACGAGTTCCTTGTCCAATCTGTTTGGGGTAAGGTTCCGACTACCAAGTCTCTCGCCATAAAGTTATCGGAGAGAGATGAATTCAGGATTGCCTCCATAATGTCCTGGGTGGCTGCTCATCCAACCCTTGCCAAGTCTGATTCATTACTGAGCGATGAGAACATTCGTTGTTATATTGTTCTCCCTTACAGTGCACATGTGCTAGGTCAAGACTTCTTAATGGTTCCACTCTCTCCTCCGAGAGAAAAGCGCCGCACAGAGGTAGGCAACCACCCGAAGCGGTCTAGAACAGAGGAAGGTGCTTTCGTGCCTATTCAGCTAGTGCCTGCCAAGGAGATCCCTGCAAATCCTTCACGTCCAACCCCATTGAGTGTTCCTCGTAAAGATAAGAGGGGTTCCCAATAAGTTGCACCAGAGGGCAATTCCCACATAGCTGCTCCTAAAAGAAGTTCTCACCGAGTTGCTCCAGAAAGCAGTTCTCACCGAGCTGCTCCTAAGAGTAGTTCTTACTAGTCTGCTAAAGAGAGCAATTCTAACCGAGCTACTCCTGATTGCAGTTCTAACCAAGCTACTCTAGAAAATCCCCCCCCCCCTTCGGAGGGATAATTTCTTGAGACTTCTAAGACCCTTCTTCCTTTTATTTTCCCAGCGGCTAGTCAAGTGACTAGGCTCATGTCCTGCAAAAGCTATGTTGTATGGCTAATAAACTAATTTTGTGTACCTAACTGTATGATTTCTTCTTTGCTTTGCTGTCTTTCATTTTTGCTGCTTTCCCCTTTTGCTTCCTTCGTGGCCAATCTAAAGACCAGGCTTGTATCCCGAGAATGTTGACAAGTCCATTCTTAGGACTGGCTTGTGTTCCTACTGGCACTTATAGGTCGGTGGAGCCAAAGGGCCTTACTCCCTTACCAACACATCATATGTAGCAACCTTGCATGAAGCTCGGGAAGTCATTGGGAATTGCATTGTGAATAGTTATTAGTAGGGCAGAGATCGTGGCTCTGGTCCTATGCTTTTATACTTCGTGGATTGGCACTTATAGGTTGGCAGAGCCCAAGGGCCCTGCTCCCTCACCAAAGCATCGTGTGCAACAACCTTGCTCGTAGCTCAACAAGTCATTGGGAATTGCATTGTGAATAACTGTTAGCAGGGCAGAACTTGTGGCTCTGGTCCTATGCTTTATACTTCATAGATTGGCACTTATAGGTTGGCAGAGCTCAAGGCCCTGTTCCCTCACCAACGCATTGTATGCAGCAACTTTGTACAAAGCTCGGCAAATCATTGGGACTTGCGTTGTGAATAGCTACTAGCAAGGCAAAGCTTGTGGCTTTGGTCCTGTGTTATATACTTCGTGGATTGGCACTTATAGGTTGGCAGAGCCCAACGGTCTTGCTCCCTCACCAATGCATCGTATACAGCAACCTTGCACGAAGCTCGGCAAGTCAATAGGATTTGCATTGTAAAAAGCTATTAGTAGGGCGGAGCTCATGGCTCTGCTCCTGTACTTTATACTTCATGGATTGGCACTTATAGGTTGGTAGAGTCCAAGGGCCCAACTCCCTCACCAACGCATCATATGCAACAACCTTGCACGAAGCTCGGCAAGACATTGAGACTTGCGTTGTGAATTGCTGTTAGCAGAGCAGAGCTTGTGGCTCTGGTCCTGTGTTTTATACTTCATAGATTGGCACTTATAGGTTGGTAGAGCCTAAGGGCCCTGCTCCCTCACCAACGCATCGTATGTAGCAACCTTGCATGAAACTTGGCAAGTTATTGGGACTTGCGTTGTGAATAGCTGTTAGCAGGGTTGAGCTCGTGGCTCTGATCCTGTACTTTATACTTTGTGGATTGACAGGTTGGCAAAGCCCAAGCGCCCTACTCCCTCACCAACGCATCGTATGCAGCAACCTTGCACAAAGCTCGACAAGTCATTGAGACTTGAGTTGTGAATAACTGTTAGCAGGGCAGAGCTCGTGGTTCTAGTCTTGTGTTTTATACTTCGTGGATTGGCACTTATAGGTTGGCAAAGCCCAAAGGCTCTTCTCCCTCACCAACGCATCATATGCAACAACCTTGCACGAAACTCTGCAAGTCATTGGAACTTGAGTTGTGAATAGCTATTAGTAGGGCAGAGCTTGTGGCTCTGGTCATATGCTTTATACTTCGTGGATTGGCACTTATAGGTTGGCTGAGCCCAAGGGCCCTGCTCCCTTACCAATGCATCGAATGCAGCAAACTTGCACGAAGTTCGGCAAGTCATTGAGACTTGCGTTGTGAATAGCTGTTAGCAGGGCAGAGCTTGTGGCTCTTGTCCAGTGCTTTATACTTCATGGATTGACACTTATAGGTTGGCTCTATTGAGACTTGTGTTGTGAATAGTTGTTAGCAGGGCAGAGCTCGTGGCTCTTGTCCAATGCTTTATACTTCATGGATTGACACTTATAGGTTGGCAGAGCCCAAGGGCTCCCAAACCCTTGCTGCAATAAGCTCCACCCATACTTGCCCGTACGCAAGGCCCAATCCAAATATTATCCCATCCAACTTATACCTCGGGTCAAAGACGACAACTACATATAACAAAATATTAGCCCTAGTTAAATCTCTCCAATACTTTTCGTACTTTTTTCTCATAATCAAAGCCATCTCCCGCAGCCTAATGTGACCACCCGCAACCATGTCATCTAATTCTTCTTTTACACTACATATTTGCTAACATACAACATTGGATGTAAGGTACAAAGTGCCAGATAGCTTCGTGGTGACATCGTAAAAGAACCTCAAAAACTCTACAAAAATAGCTACAATTTTCCAATCATCATCTACGGGTTTCCTTAATCCCCTATAATCTTCAAAATATTTTACATATTAGATGTCTTCGTCACCCAATAATGCAAATATCAGCTTATATTTTTGGGGCCGCCTCCAATATAAAAATGTTGAGTTCCATCGTGTAGGCATATTAGTACAAAGGCCCTTCTTAGATGTTAGGCCAGCAGATCTCACAGCAATCTTGAATTTCTCCAACCTCGAAGGAGAAGATCTCACCCATCTCATAGCAGTCATAACCTGAGCAATCAAGTCATGAAGATCCCTCAAGCCATCAGTGACAATCAGATTCAAAATATGTGCCGCACATCTCACATGCAAACACTCACCACCCATAACTGTCTTATTTGCCTCTCTAAGATAGGTCTTCAGATGTTCTAATACGACATCATTAGACGAGGCATTATCGACTGTGACTATAACAACCCGGGTCAACCACCACTCCTTTATTGCGGTCTCCAAGGCCTTTCCAATTGTCTCACCTTTATGATCTATGAGTTTACAAAATTTTATAATTTTCTTTCACAATGTCCAATGAAAATCAATAAAATGCACAGTCAAAGACATATAATTAAAATTTTGGACCGATGTCCAAGTGTCAGTGGTGAGACAAACAAATTGATCCGCCAATTGACCCATTAACTTCTCTTTTTCAATGTAAAAATATTTTTTTTCATTCTTTGCCATTGTGTGGCGAGAAGGAATATTAAACCTTGGTTCCAAGTAGCGAGAATACTCTTAGAACCATTTCCCATCAACTAGTTGAAAAGGTAGCTTGTCCATGATGATCATACGAGCTAGGTGTCTTCTACACTCATCGGGATCATACTTAGTATACCCCCTCAAAGTTGCACCCCCACTAGTCCCATCTGCCATTTTTTTAAGTCCAATTTCTATCTTAAATTGACTTTTCTCTTGTACTGATCTTAATATTGGACTTTTTTTGTATTGCTCTTCTAAGTGCACCTTTAATTGTGAGGTGCCATGTTTCCTATAGTGACACCCATAAATTTTTCCACAATGGTTACACTTGGCTTGAGGGTTACCTGGGTCATCACCTTCTAATTTGGTGAAATGAC
The DNA here is from genome assembly GCA_003123785.1 of Pterocarya stenoptera. Classification (NCBI taxonomy): domain Eukaryota; kingdom Viridiplantae; phylum Streptophyta; class Magnoliopsida; order Fagales; family Juglandaceae; genus Pterocarya; species Pterocarya stenoptera. The sequence goes on from QEOT01002562.1 coordinate 371,062, forward strand.
TCCAAACTATTGAAGCATGTTTCTTGCTGGGCTTGGGGGCGGGGCAAGGTGCCGTAGAGGTAAGGGTAGGGGTATGAGTAAGAGGGGTAGGGGTAGGGGTAGGGGTGCCCTCGGTCTGGAAAGGAGAGCTCGCACTAGAATCTGCTGGTATATTCATGAACTAAAGCAAACAAGAAATCTGAAAATATAGAAAATATAGCAATATGCCAAACAATTAACATCCTGATGATCTTTAATTTCGGACATGACAAAAAAATAAAAAATTTCATGATTGAAAGAATATAAGCATAGAAACAATATAATGAACATAAGCATAGCAACTATATAATGAACATAAAAAAAAGTATCACTTGACATTCATATATATATTTCATCTTAATTAAATACAAATTAATCTCTCGTAAAGATTAACTAATGGATGATGATTTTATTACAATATTTATAACTAATAAGTTGGACCTTCTTAGATGTTAAAGAATTGTTTATTGACTTTTTGAAATATTGTAAATTTGAAATATTGTAAAATTTGAAATATTGTAAATATTGTAAATTTCGTTACTAAATATTGTTTAGGATTTCGAAATACCCTAAATCGATTAACATCCAAGCTATTGGAAAAAGTAAGATCAAACATCAATGATCATTGATTCATTGTGATCAAAGATTCAAATATCAAACAATTTTTTTTTTAAACCAACAAACATTTAGCAATTAACAGTGCTGAATCTCTCCCCTTGCAAATTGCAATTTTTTTTTTTTTGAAAGAAAGTTTAAATTTCATTGCAAATATGTATTAATTCAGATTGGAACCCTAAATTAATTTAGGGCTCCAATCCGAATTAATTAGACACAAATTAACATTCACAGTGTCACATACATTACATAATGCAAACAAAAAAAAATCCTCAAAATGACAAAAACACACGGATTTATCAATGATCAACTATAAAAAATTTAAACCACATGCACAATCAAGTCTTCACAGCACACAATTCACAAAATTTCATCCTCCATCTCCGGTTAAACCCCATCATTCCTCCAATCTCCATTCAATAACATCTAAATCACAAAAAATTAAATTTTAAATTTAGGATTTCTTACCTTCAGTGATAGAGATGTAGACAGAGGTAAGAAATACGATGACGGCAATGGCGACAGCAATTGCAAAGAGGGACCATCCTCAACGGCGACGGATTCACAGAGAGAGAGAGAGTCGAGAGAGAGAGAGAGAGAGAGAAAGAGAGAGAGAGAGAGAGAGAGAGAGAGAGAGAGAGAGAATTCCTCGTATCTTCTGTGTCTTGTCTACCACTCCTAAGTATTTTCTTGGGTCTCTTAAGTTACAACTAATCAACTTCATTATTTTCTTTAGTACAATTCGTCAATATCTGGCAAATACTGAAGACATACGTCGCGTTAGAAAGAAAGCTCCTTGCACACTTCCATCCATCTCAACTATTCTTAGACAATTCTTGGTGGATGAAATATTTAGTGAGCCCGTTTCTACTGGTGAGTTCCTAGTGCTAAAGATTCAGTCTAGTTCATTCTTGTTTACTGATGACCTCCTTCTTGTTGATGAAAGATGCTAGAGCTGTTTTCTCCTTAGTTTATTTATTAATTTATTTTAGCTGTTTTTGTTCGTCTCTCTGTCCCTTTTTTGGTAGCATCGTTTAACTTGAGATGGAGATTGCTTAACTAGTTGCATAACTGGTCGGAGACGCTGTTGTGACAGGAATGTGGCTAGGCGAAGGAACTTATAAGTTGATAAATGGAAAGTGCTAGTGTTAATTTTATTTATCATATACAAGTTGAATGTTGTGTTTGTTTGGCTGCATTTAGATAGGTAAGAAATCCTTGCTATCATATTATGTTCTTCTATTGTGACAAATTATGTACTCCATTTTTAGAATAAATAATGTAAATAATGTTGTCCATTATTGAACAAGCCTTAGTATCATTTACTTGCATTTTCAAAAAAAAAAAATCTGAAAAAGCAAGAATAACCTGCACGCATGTAGGTAAGAAGAGTTTGGTCAGTTTCTTATATTCATGTTTTGTACTTGGTTACTCCTATTAAAAAAGCAAGAAGAACATGCATGCGTTGTAAGTTTTCTGTTTTCCTCATATCGAGTTCTATTGCTATTTTTATTTGTGATTTTGTTGTATTTTTTATTAGCCACTTGTGCGTGTTTTCGTTATGGAAGAACTGAGGTAAATAGTAGAAATAGAAATCTGAAATAGTTCTTTTTCCACATGAATGTTCTTATTAGTGTCAAAGCACTAAACTCCTTTTTGCTCTTAGGTTCTCACTAGGAGTTTTCTTTAAACATGTTAGCACAATTTTAGTTTTTTTTTTTTTTTTGAAATTGTTATTAGTATCAATTTGAATCTCCAAGGTTTGTATATAATTTTTTAGCTTACGTTAGACAATTTTTTAATGTCATTTTTGGCTCATTCTCATCTTTTTTTGCTTTTACAATTTTTTTTTCCTGAATTCTTTTAGCATTTGCTGTGAAAACAACCCGCGGAAAATACTATTTTTTTGCATGAAAAAGTTTTTTGTTGGTAATACTAATACTCACCAATAAATCTTGTGGTAATTGCTCCTATTCCCATGAGCATAAACAAAAATAAATGTGTTTTTGCGGCGAACTTCATTGGTTCTTGCCGCGAGAAGTGTTGTGGGAAAAGATACATATTAGCCACGATTTAAACCTTTCGTGGGTTATAATATTTTTTTTCGGTGAGTTTTATCCCACGAGCTTCCCACAAAAAGCCTGCTTTTATAACTTGTTCTTGAGAAAAACCTGTATTTTTTGTAGTGAATTTATTTATACTTACCGACTTGGTCTCCACGGTAGTGGAGTCTTGCATAGCAAGAGATAATATGCTTGGGTTGTTTATTCGCCGAGCTATCCCTGTGCCATCAACTCGCCAAACTAGGAGATGCTCAGGGTTGCTATACATTGCTCAGGTCTTGGGCCACATTGAATGCGGCATGCCTTCTGTTTTGGGCCACATTGAATGTGGCATGCCTTCTTATTAATGCTAGGTGCGAGCCGTCACAAGTTTTCTCGTCTGGTACTGAGTGTTATGTTTCTTTCCTCTCAAGTCTTACCTGCATTTTCTGTCTTATTTCCTGATGTGAACATGATCTGACCTGAGTCTCATACCCGAGCCTCAACCTAAATGTTAATGTCTAACCCAATTCATATTATGTACTTGGCCCTGTTTTGTGGGCCTTGTCTCCAACCTGATCCAACCTAGACCTCACATCTGGATTGTAACCTGACCCTACTTTTAGTCCAAATATAAGAAATTTTCTCCCGTCATAGTTGTGATTGTCCAACTCCTTACGGTAGAGGAGTAGATTGACTTTAGTCTTGTAGCAAAACAAGAAGGTATATAGTTGAGTAAGAAAAATGAGGGAGATCCAAAGTATGGTGGCATCTAAGATCCACTTGTCATGCATTAATGTACAAGTTGATGGGACCTATGCACAGTGATAATGAAGTGCAGACGTCAGATCTTGAAGATCCAAGGCTAGGAAAAATGTATTTGTACTGCAGCAAGTGCATGTAGGTACGTGTTGGATCCGTGTAGGCAATTGTGCCTCATGCGCGGCCTAGATGATGCTCGGGACACTCGCGCATGCATCTTTAACACTCAGAAAGTCACGTAGATCGGCAGCTAAGAATCTTTGTATCAAGGGACAAGGAGATTCATGGTAAGAAAATTGGTTATTTCTTGTCAGTTATTTATTATTAAATTGAATCTATTTTTATGATAAATAATCATTTAACTCGTCATAAATATTTATTTTTATTGTTGAGATATCCCAAAGATAAAGATTAGCCTTCTTCACTCTTGGAATCGAAAAAAAAAAAGAACCGCACCAAAGAAAATTTTAGAAAGAGAGAAGAAGTAAGTTTAGAGTTGTGGAGAGGAGAATGAGAAGAAAAGGAAGAGGAGGGAGACATCACATATTCACAACCCCTAGCCTCCCACCTTGAAAGGTGACTTGACTTCAGTAATTCTATGCATCAGTCATTATTATTCATTTTAGCATTTCACATTTATAGTTTTTTTTCATACGATGTGAATGTATTTTTTATAGGGTGTAGGGTATTAGATAGTAAATAGTGATTGATAAGAAGAATTTTTCATATACAAATTTACTATTGGAAGAGGATTATTATTTTAATTTCACTTAAAATAGATAATATTTATTTAATACCAAACAAGATCACGTGTTTTGTCCATTTCACGAAATCCATCTGATCATTTATAGAAATATAATAACTTAATCGATCCTATGATTTATGCTAAATATATAGTTTTATTTCAAGTGAAGAAGATCATTATATTTAGCATAAAACATTATGTATTTTGTTCATGACAAGCTTGCGGTCAATATAGTATTAATGGAATATGGATATATACAAGGATTTAATTGAGATTTTTTATAAACTTAAGGATTAAAACAATAAAATTGAAAACCTAAGAAGCAAAAAGAAATCGTGCAAAACCTAGCTAGAAACTATTTTAATACTTTTTTAAAGTCTAAAAAATAATTCGCAAAAGAGAAATGTCATAAAAATTTTATAAAAATAAACTAACAAATTAACTTGACTTATGTGATATATTATATTTACATTATATTAAAAGTAAATTTATAATTTGACATACTAATCAAATCACATCAATTTGTAAATTTATTTTTATGAAATTGATATTTGGCTGAAGCATATCTCTCTGCAAAAATTAAAAACTCAGGACATTGCCGTTATTACTACGTACTCTTATTGTACATGGAGGTAAACTATAATGAAAACAAGGTTTTCCTCTTCATGAGCAGCTGAATATAGATGTATCAATGGGACCCAATCTCCGACACTCATTGCTGATGCAACATTATTCGACTCATTTTCGATGAAAAATAGCATTCAATATTTGTTGGTTACGAAAGTGAAACGTAAATGTGACCTATCAATGGCGTCACTCAAAAACCTCTAACAGGAGAAAGCTGAAGGGAGAAAATCTTTGTAGGACCTCGCAAGATGCTGTGGGTTTTGGTGCGTACAAAGGCAAAGACGTTGATTTTCACTTTCGCAAAGAGTTTGTGAAATTTGACGGGCGGACGCGGGTTGCTCAAATATCTTCTTCCTCTTCTTTCCTTTTTTCGGCATTTATTGCTAGTACAAGTACTGGTCGGTAGTCAGCCACAACTAAATATCACAATAAATGGGCAGATCTCTTCGAATTTTTCGTACATTAAACTTCCAAATAAATGATATCTAGGAGTTGGTATCGTCAATTACAGTTGTCCCGGGACCCGTGCGTACCAAATGAACTTCTACCAAATAAATGATAACTGGTCAGTAGTTAGGTCAGCCATCGTAGTAAGATTGGAATGAATTGAAATGAATCAAGATAAAATAAAAAAATAAATAAATAAAAGTTAAATAAAATATATTTAAAATATATTTTTTTAATATAAAATTTTTTTAAAAATATAATAATTAAATAAAATGAGATAAATTGAAATAAAAACAAACGAGATCTTAACTTGGCTTAGCTGTGACATTGCTGCTGCATGCAGGTTGAGTAGACCGGATTAAGAGTTGTGCAGTGCTACAGGTCGATGAGTAAAAGCGGAATTATAAGCTTATCTCCAAAATCATTGATGGCATATTGAAAGTGGTTCTTGAGAGATTGATTTCACCTTCAACAGCTTTTTGGGATAGAATGATTTATCCATATATGATGATTCCACCTGATACAATCTATGAGAGTCATGAAGAAAATGCATCCCTTATGGCTATCTAGCTATTAAAAGTGGTCCTTCCTTCCGGCCACCGTGAAATGCATGGGATTTTTTTTCCCTCTTGGGGCGCCTTGGCTACAGCTGATCATACATCAATGCCTATGAATATTTTTTTTAATCCATGATTTGATGTAGTTCCCACATTTGATGGAGTGCATGTACTTTGTTATATGATCAATAACCGGACTTGTAAATCATTTTTTTTTCTATAATATTCAACCATCACGACTTGATCATCAGGGTTTTGGTAGAGGGATCGTCGACCCTCCATCTTCATTTCATCTTAATTGTTTAAATGTCATCCAAGATTAATTAAAACTAGTGATCTCACTATTTTTAAACGACAGGGCCAAATCTTCATGTCTCCTAACTCCTGTTCTAAGAGAGAAAGAGTTTTGGAACTGCTAACTACACTACAACAGATTTCTTTATTGTGATGGTCGACGCCATCACAAAAATTAAGAAAACTATTACAGAAACTTTTTAGTAACAGTTTGAAACCGTCCCCACAACCATTTCCAAAAAGGCATCAAACGATGAATAACATTAGAACATTTACCCAACCGATTAGCATCAAATGATAATATCTAATGTTCAATATTTTTCATTTGAACATTTGATTTTAACGTTTGAACGTACACACATTCAAACGTTTGTGATGTTACGTTTGAATTTTGCACTCGCACGTTATTGGACAATTATTCGAAAGTTAAAGATTAAACGTTTGGGTGGTTAATAAATACGTTCAAATGTAACTTTTTTAATCATTTGAACATTAAGAAATATCTGTTTGATCATAACAGAATAAGTTCGAACGTTTGTGAAGTATATACGTTCAAACGCAAGGTATTAAATCGTACGTCTGTGCAATTATGTTCGAACATTCGTTGTTTACTTTCGAATGTACTAATCATAACTAATAATTTCATAAAATTAAATTCTTTTCTTACCCACTGCGATCCTACTGTAGTGACATAACACGTTCCATCTGGACCAACATCTCCCCCTATACTTGTTCTTGAACTTCAATTCATATTTTTTCCTCCTAGTCTCTTTGTCGCAACTGCAAACACGTCTCTAAATCGGATTGTCGCCATAAGAGAGCCTCCAACTCCTGATGTCTTGACTTCATATGCTCAATTTTTTGGCATGCGGCATCCAAATCCTTGGTAAAATTATTAACTTCTGAAGTAGAGCCCGTGGATGATGAATTAACACGCTTGATAGAACATCCGAAACCTCTAACCAAACTAGACTTGGTTTCGAGGACTTGCATAAATATATCCATGTCACTAGGAGAACTTAGAGACTGACTATATCTTAATCATTTTTTTCTACAATTAGAAAGAAATACACAATAAGTAACATATTAAAAGAAATAGTAAGAAACATAATATACATTCACATGTTGGCATAATTTATTCACACAAAATGATCTCACTTACATAATTATATTTGGCGACAGGATCAATCCACTTGCTATGCCCAATGATGTGAGTAGTAGCATAGACAAAAATGAAAGAGATTCTCAAGATCATCATGTTTCTAACAAAGCCACAGTAGTAATTTTAAAAAATCATGTTAGTACTTAAATAACGAATATAATAAAAATGACTGAATTTTAATAAGTAATTACTATTTTATCGGCAAGGTGTTGGAATAGCACGATGGTGGATTGTCAAAGACGTTCTATTCTGTGCATTGATAGAACTTAAGTGCTGCAGGAAAAATTAATAATATTAAATATAACCTATGAAACCAATATAGATGTAAATAAGTTATAGGGAAAAAAAATCTAGAATACCTGATAATTTGAGCTTAAGAAAAGATCACAACACTTCATTCAATCGTCTAATTTTATTTTTTGAAAAGGGATTGAGTAGCCTTTTCCAAAATCTCAAATTTCTTGAAGTGGTCATGACATTGTCCCTTGTAAAATTGATATAATATAACCTTCAACTCATTCACAATTCATACTTCATCGCTACGGCAAAAAATTAGGTCGAATTTATCCTAAGATGTGAATTGCGTCAAAATATGAAATTAAAACATCTCTAAAAGACTGGGGTATATAAAATCACCAGTACACGACTTCGAATGTGATCCTTAACCTCATTCGGAACATCTCGTCATGACTAAACATAAAATGATGCATAAGCTCAGACTAGTATGCTGACATAGGAGAAAAGCAATGCCACACTATCATCCACACCCCTAGTGGAGTTATTGGGATGTTGACCTTGATTTTTTCATACCTTATATTTTTTCCAAAGCCAGGTCACTTGTTAAGCCACGACGGCGACGTGACAATACATGAGCTAATATATTTAAAATTATTAAAACCAATCTCTCCAAATATTCAAATATAATTAATTATCTACAAGAATTTTCTTACTGGTAGGTGTGGACTAGCTGTCTGCCTTTTGTGTATCAACTTGATCAGGAACGGAGTCCTCAACTGGTTCGAGACTTGGTGGAGGATGCACATTTCTTTGTTGTCGTTTTGGTGGCATCTTTGAAAAACATTATTATTTTCAATGAACTAGCTTAGAAATAATTCTGAAAAATGTAGTAGCCTAATCTATGCAAATAAAACATTTAGTACTTTTATTCTTCATCTCTAAATATATTTTCCATTCTTGTTTCAGAACCTCCTTCAAGAACATTTTCATAATCACCTTCCTCATCACGATCTTCTTCTTCGTCTTCTTCATCAACTTCTTCTTCTAACTCTTCTTTTTCTTCTTCTCATTCTTTTCATTCTTCTGATTCGTCAAAATCTTCAGTTGAATGATCATTTAATATGGATGGATCAAGATTTACAGGTGAGACGTCATCTCTACATAACAGGATTAGTTCAAGTGTACCAAGGTCAACAAATAAATTAATACCCTCTCCATCTTCTTGGTAGGCCTCTATAATCGGAGTGTTATTTTCATCTCTACTATAATCGTGATCTACTACCAATCCTAAATCATAAATATTTCGAGGAACAAACTTTTGTACGACTCACCAATCCTACATCATAAATATTTCAACCCTACCAATCCCCATGAAACACTTAGCTTGGAATTTCTAAGGGCTTAGGAACCCTTGGTTTGTTCAAGAACTTCACTTAATGGTTAAGGAAAAGAGCCTGGATGTAATATTTCTTAGTGAAACCCAATGCAAGAGATAGGATTGAAACCATTCAGGATAAGATGAACTTTGATCATGGTTTTGTTGTTGATTTTATTGGAAGGAGGGGTGGTTTGGCCATCCTTTGGAAGAAAGAGGTGGATGTTGGTTTAGATTCCTACTCTAACCACCACATATCTATCTCCATCTTCTCTTTTGTCATGGATAAGAGGTGGACTTGAACAAGTTTTTATGGGCAACCAGTTGCTGCAAAGAGAAATGAAAGTTGGAACCTGTTTAGATTAATCCACTCTAGAATTCAGAATTCCTGATTGTACATGGGAGATTTTAATGAAATTATGTACCAGGATGAACAATTTGGCTCCCAAACACAACCCTTTAAGCAGATGGAGGACTTCAAATTCACTCTAATGGGCAGCAGCCTTGTGGACATTGACTACATAGGATCTAAGTTTACTTGGTGCAATAAACAAGAGGGGCTTGATTTTACTAAATCTAGACTAGATAGGACCCTAGTTAACAATGAGTGGCTATATCTGTTTGAAATCAATCAATCTTTTCTCTTGCCAGGCCAGTGTTTAAATCACAACCCTCTCTTCATCCAATGCTCAAATTATGCTCAAACAAATGCCCCTAAGCAAAAACTATTTAGATATAAAGTTTCTTGGAGAATAAGAGAGGGTTGTGCTAAGCTCATTCAGTCTGCTTAGATGCAAGATCTCTCTCAAGGCTCCAAGGTAGATATCACTCGAGAATGTCTGAATATTTGTAGAGATAAACTAAAAGTTTGGAGTAAGGAGGCCTTAGAAATAAGAGAAGGCTCCTCACACAGAAGAAAGAAAGACTAAGATTATTACAAGACCGCAATACTGGTTAATTCAGTAGCCAGATAAGCTTACTTTAGATAGAAGTGGATGGATATCTTGAGGAAGAAGAGTTGAAGTGGAGGCAAAGAGCCATACGAAGATGGCTTAAGAAGGGAACAGAAACACTAAAATTTTCCATAAGTGTTCTTCTCAAAGCAAATAGGTGAATTCCATCAAGAATATAATCAATGAGGATGGCAATCTAGCCTCTAGCCAAGAAGAGGTTACCAAGACTTTCCAATCCTTTTACTAGAACCTTTTCTTTACCCCTAACCCAAGGGATATGGATGTTGTCCTCAATTCTCTCCAACCTCTAGTCAATGAAGAAATGAACTGCTCCCTCATTAGTGATTTCACATAATAGGAAGTTGAAAAAGCTATCCGAGATATGAATCCCCTCGGATCCCCTGGACCAAATGGATTCCTAGGAATGTTTTATCACCAACACTGGGCTACAATTGGAAAGAAGGTAACTGCTACAGTCATAGAAGTGCTAAGTACCAGAAAGGTTCTCCATGAACTCAACCAGATATTCATCTCTCTTATTCCCAAAAAGAAGTCCCCTCAATCTATCACAGACTATAGACCTATAAGTCTTTGAAATATCTTCTATAAGATCATTGCCAAAGTGATTGCCAATAGACTTAAGCCCATTCTGCCTAGCCAATCTCTCCTATACAAAGTGCATTTGTCCTAGGGAGGCTAGTTTCTAACAATGTGGTAGTTGCCTATGAATTGTTGCATTCAATGCAAAACAGACTAAAAGGGAGACACAATGGTTATATGGCACTAAGACTCAATATGAGCAAAGCTTATGATCGAGTAGAATGGGGGTTCTTGTATGCAGTTATGATTAAAATGGGCTTTGACAGCAAATGGTTAGGGTTGGTGATGCAATGTGTTACTACTATAAGCTATTTCATTTTAATTAATGGCATCCCTCAAGAGTCATTCCTTCCTTCTAGAGGAATCAGACAGGGCGACCCCTTCTCCTCTTCTCCCCTTTCCTCTTCATTATTTGTTCAGATTTCTTAGTCACAGTTTAAATCAAGCTAAGATGTAGGGTTCAATTTTTGGGTTCCCAGTTGCTCGTGGAGCTCTCCATGTGAATCACTTATTCTTTGTAGATGATAACCTAGTCTTCTACAGATCTAATCCAGCAGAGTGGAGTAGATTACATCAACTTCTCAGCACCTATGAGCAGGCTTTTGGGCAGAGACTTAACCTTGACAAAACTTCCCATCTTTTTCAACAACAACACCCAGTTGGAGGTTCAACAAGCCATCCTTGAGCAAGTAGGAATTAAAGCCTCTGGTTCCTTTGACAAGTACTTGGGACTACCCTCCTATGTGGGGAGAAACAAGACCAAAGCCTTTAGTTCAATGTTAGACAGGGTCAAAGCCAAGATAACTAGCTAGAAAACTAACATGTTGTCCAAAGCTGGAAAGGAAATTTTGTTAAAATTTGTCTTGCAGTCTATTCCTACCTATAGCATGGGTATTTATAAGCTTCCCAAAATCATACTTAGAAGCCTTAACCAGCTCCTGCAGTCCTTTTCATTGGGTCAAAAGGCCGATAGGTCTAAACTCTATTGGTTGAGTTGGCAAGTTCTTGGGAAACCCAAGCATGGGGGAGGCTTCGGGTTTAGGGACTTTGAACACTTCAACTTAGCCAAAGCAAGGTTGGAGAATCCTCCAAAACCCTTCATCCCTTGCAACTCAGGTGCTTCAAGCCAAATATTTCCGTTCATCAGACTTCCTTTCAGCTAAACAAAGTGGCAATGACTCCTATGTGTGGAAAAGCTTCCTCTATAAGGCTCCTCCTCACTGAAGGCCTTCTATGAAGAGTAAAGAATGGGACTAAGATAAAAATTTGGCAAGACAAATGGCTACCTTGTCCCTCAACCTATCGACTTCAATCTCCTGTCAATATCCTGCAAGCTTGAACTTATTAATTCAGCATCTATGCAATCTTCTCAGATGTTGAGGCAAGCATGATTAGCAGGATGCCTATTAGTCCCTGTAGAAACTAGGATTTGCTGACCTAGAGATGCTCAGCCAATGGCAAATTCTCAGTGAGAAGTGCTTATCATCTACAAGGCACTATAAGGGAAGACAAAATGGGCCAATCCTTAGGCCAGAGTACCAACTCGAGTTTTTGGCACAAAATTTGGGGTATCAAAGCATCTCTGGCCATGAAATATTTTCTTTGGAGAGTTGCTAGTAAGTCCCTTCCCACTAATCTCAACTTGCACAAGAGGAAGGTGGTGGAGGCCTCCCTATGTCCAATCTATTTCCTTCATCCTAAATCAGTTTCACATGCTCTTTGGTCATGTATAGCTGCCCAAGATGTGTGGTCTATGTGTTCAAGAAGGTTCCAAAAAATTTGTATCATGGATGACTCTTTTAAAGAAGTTTTGAAGCCTATCTTGGACTAGCTCTCCCCTTTGGAACTCACTGAAGTTGCGGTCATTGCTAAAATGATTTGGCATAGGAGAAACACTTGGATCTTTGAGTAGCATTTTAACTCTTCTGTCCAAGTGTCAAAACTGATTAACACAGAGTTGCAAAAGAATAGATCCTAGCAAGAGGGCAACATGAATAAGTCTAAGGTCCATGTGCCCTTTTGCACCCAATGGTCTCCCCCCCCCCCCCCCCCCCCAAAAAAAAAGATTTCTTCAAAGTCAACTGGGATGCAGTACTGGATAAAGGCAACTCAAAGCTGGGTATTGGAGTGGTAATTAGGAATTCAGCTGGTTCCATCATAGCCTCATTATGCTCATCTATACCATTGACCCCTAATCCTCTTCTAGGGGAAGCAGTAGCTGCACTTAGAGCCATATCCTTTTGTGCTGAGCTAGGGTTTCACCAAATCATCCTAGAAGGTGACTCTCTCATTGTGGTGAAGGTTGTTCAACATAAGAAAGATAGCTGGAGTTCTACTAGAATTGTTATCAGAGACATCAAGCTAATGCTATCCAAGACCCGTAATTGGTCCATTCAACATGTCCCTAGGGAAGTCAATGTTATTGCTCATTGTTTAGCAAAATTCACTTTCAATTGCTCAAAAGATTGTATACTTTTTTAGGATTATCCTCCTTGTATTCAGCATTTAATCAAAATATGATATACAATATAGAGACAATAAAAGAAAAGGTGAATGAGGCTGCATACCTATATCAAAGTTCTCAAAATCCTCAACATCATCCATTAAACTGCGAATGTTAATCGGGGCAAAAGAAGAACGGAGCCAATTTTGTACACAAATAAGAGCTTCTACCATAAGTGGAGATAAGCTACTACGAAAAGGATCAAGTACTCGAGCTACTGTGTTAAAAGTTGACTCAGAGGCCACTATAGATATCGGAACTGTAAGAACATCCCATTCAACTTTTGAAAGCACACAGTATCTAATGGAGTTAACCTTCCACCAAGTCAACAAGTCGAATTTAGCATCATCTTCTTCACATTTTTCAGACAAATACCTCTTCACTTCAAATTAACTCTCCAAAGAGTTTTCTGACTCCAAATACTTCTTAAATTGAGCCAATTTAAATGACCTCATATCTTCTACCCGACTAGTTGAACTTATAGTACTAGTGATTCCTTCGCTTGATTAGTTTATAGTTTGAACTTATGCCCCAACATCACCTCTGTCATTTTCACAATAACTATTGTATAAACGAGTCAAGGCATCTTTAACCCGTCCACCAACATAACAACAATCGAACTATTCTCAATATACATTTTTTCGAAACAAAATGCTAGTCATTGCATTTTATATCAAGGATCAAGAACCAATCTAACATACAACAACGGATATATTTTTCAAAATTTTTTCAATACTTCTCAAATTTAGACTTCATATTACATGCCATTGACTTCAAATTATGTGGCCCTTCCACACACCCCAAATTAATTACATCTTGAATTTTCATTAGCTCTTAGACAAAAGAATTGCAAGTGACATAATTGGCCTTCGAGAATCGTAAGGTTGCATTGTAAAAAAGTTTAAGAAACTTTACAAACAACATACTCTTATCCCAATCATCCTTAGTTGGAGACCCTAACTTGGATGCCACTCCTTTACTCAACTCACAAATACCATCATCATCCTCACTATCATCCTCCCAAACACTTATATCCCGAATCTTCATCCTTTAGCCATTGAAATGCTTTTTGAAACTTTTTAGCCCTATCCAACATCAAATAGGTGGAGTTTCAACGAGTCGCTACATCTAAACATACGTGACTTTTATAAGTAATTCATCACTATCACAACACTGCTTAAATATAGTACACCTTTGTGGAAAAGATTTCACATACTTCACATCTTGGCCCTTTAATTCTTGCAATTGATTAATCAAATTTTTTCAACACATCCCGAACAATTAAGTTTAAGATATGAGCACAACATCTCATATGCAAGAACTCATATTCCAAAATCTAATCCTTTCTATTCCTTGTTTTTCTTTTGATATATGAAATTATCCCATTATCTGAACTTGCATTATCGAGTTCAAACAAACACATTTCAATTTTCTTCCCTAGTGTTTCACCCTTATGGTTTTCCACCTTACAAAAATTGATAATTCTTTGTGTATTTTTTAATCTTCATCAATAAAATGTGCAGTGAGACACATGTAATTAAAATTTTGTACAGATATCCATGTATCCGTGTTTAGACGAATTAGCTGCCCCTTAAGAGCCCTTTTCAACATTTCTTTCTCTCCAAAATAAAGTTTAAAATCATCTTTTGCAATCGTTATATGTGATGGAATCCCAATCTAGGTTGTACAACAAGCATAACTCTCTTAAATCTCTCCCCTTCCACAAATCTAAACAGCAGCTCATCAACAATCAGCATTTCCGTAAAGGCTTCTCTACAAGCCTCAACATTAAAAGAAATAGTTACAAGCCCCTCATTGGTTTCTCCAGGCTTGAAACCTAATAAAGACTGGTTTCTATCCACTTTCTTAATTGGAGACTTCTTACATTGTTTTTCTAAGTACTACAATATTTATTTTGTATCATTTATATTAGGATCACAAGCATAAGTAGTCTCGTTAAAGTTACATGCCCTAGGTATCGACTTATTCTCGGTTTTAATCTTTGTAAAATAGTCCCAAACTGCAGATCTTTTCCTATCACTACCAGTAGATGGCTTACTTACATTAGATTTGGGTGAAAGTGGAACATTAGTCATTGTTGATTTCATGGTCCAGCCAGTTTGCCGATTTTTCGATTAATTTTTACAACCATAATCTATATAGTTAGTAATCTATATATTTAGTAATCCACTATACAGTATATATGATAATCTACTATATAGTATATATTGTATATATAGTAATCTAGTATATGGTTTATATAGTATACTATAGTAATCTAGTATGTGGTATATATAGTAAGTATAGTAATCTATATAGATAGTTTTATACAAGGATGAGTAACTTTATACAAAACTCATGTCCCTTTACTTTCAAAATGAGTGTTGAGTAGGACGCTCTGATCGATCTTAGATATATATGGTACTCCGGCCTCTTGGGTAAAAACATCGAGTTCTTTGTGAATTTCTAATAGAAAACACATGCTCGATCTCTAAATCTACCGAAACCCACGTAGAAACTTTATATTCTTACTTATAATATTCGACCATAGGAAATTACTTAGAATATGATACAATATGTTAGGCCTGGTCAAGTTTGTAGACTCAATAAATTTCATGTCAGAGAGTTTATGTTCCTACAGCTAGCGGTCAATTCATACGTACACTTTTATCATTCCCATTCTAATGCTTGAGGTCAAAACAGGCATTTTAATTTTTTAGTTTTCCCTTTTTATGTTGTTTTAGTTTTTTAATGTTTATCTAGTTCTATCACCATTGGTGCTAATGTTCCTAAACAAATTATAATGAATTAAGAGACCAATTTGATAGCACGGGAAGTAAAAAATCCAATTAAAAATTATTCTTAACAAAGTATACAGTAGAGGTAACGTTTTTTAATTTATCTAGTCCAAAGGAAAACCTCATGCTAAAAAAATATAAAGGTGCAAAACTTACTATTGACAGAATCAAATCCCACAAATCTTGCCATCTCTTGATATTAGGAAACTTGTCATTTAATTGTAATTATTTTAGAAAACTTGTCATTTAATTATAGTTATTTCCTTTTTAATAGTTACCATAGAAAGGCTAGGCATGTAACTATATATTTTACTCGTTCTTATACTATAAAAGACACACTTCCAGAAATATAGAATTCATTTCTTGACATGGTATCAGCCCAGCATTCCTTACTCACCTTACACGCTTAATGGCTTCCTCTTCCTCTTCCCCTTCCAATCCACCTCCCTCCCCTTACCTCCTTCAACATTCTAACCAAAATTTTTCTTCTGCCCAAGACCAAATGTGGATCATGAATAGTGGAGCTAGCCACCACGTGTGCCATGATCGGAACCTTTTTTCTCATCTTTCCTCTCCCTCTCATGCACCGACAATATGCCTACCCAATGGTGCTTCCTTGCCAATTGAAGGAATCAGATCAATTCATTTGGCCGAATCCCTAACCTTGACAAATGTCTATTTTGTCCCTGCTTTTCATTTTAATCTTCTCTCTATATCCCAACTCACCACTAAGGACCTACAGTCAACAAGGTTGCTTGGGGCGGGTGAGTTTTGCAATGGACTTTATGTGTATCGACCTCAACCCGTAACGGCACTTTCTACTCACAATCTCGCTAATCAGATTTTATGGCATCAACGCCTAAGTCATTATTCCTGCTTAAATATTCCTATTCTTTTCAATAATAGTCCTTGTATTATCTCTAATTGTGATGTTTGTGCTCGTTCTAAACACACTAGACTTCCTTTTCCTTTACATGCTACTAAAAGTACTTTTGCATTTAATCGTATTTTTTGCGATATATGGGGTGGTTATCATACTTCTTCAATTTGTGGTGCTCATTATTTTCTTACAATAGTTGATAATTTTTCTCACACTACTTGGATCTATCTCATGTGATGTAAATCTGAAACTTGTACTCATCTTATGCATTTCTTTGCCCTTATCCAAAATCAGTTCAACACCACCTTTAAAATAATAAGAACTGATAATGGACAAAAATTTATTTCCCACCAATTTCAAAATTATCTCCATGACCATGGCATCATTCACGAACGGACTTGTGTTGAGACTCCACAACAAAATGATGTTGCGGAGTGCAAACACCAGCACCTTCTAAATGTTGCTCGTAGTCTCCGATTTCAAGCACATTTATCCTTAAAATTTTGAGGCGAATATGTTCTCATTGCAACTTATCTTATTAACCGCACCCCGAGTCGTATTCTCCAAAATAAATCTCTCTTTGAGCTTTTATTTGATACCCCGCCAAGTTACACTCACTTATGCATATTTGGGTGTCTTTATTACGCTCAAACCCTCCATACTTCCCGTGACAAATTTTCTCCTCGTGTCTCAAAATGCATCTTTCTTGGGTATCCTGGTCAACATAAATTATACAAACTTTACAACCTTGATACCCAAGCCATTTTTTATTCCCGTGATGTTACTTTTCATGAACAAATATTCCCTTTTCAAATCGCTCCGCCTCCCGATTCGTCTCTACCTATTATTCCTCTTCCTGTTCCCGAACCCATATTACCACCACCTTCTACTCTCTCCTCCACTACTATACCCGACCCACCACCATCTCCACCACTTTCTCTCTCTCTTCGCCCTCGACGCACCACTAAGCGACCAGCATACCTTCAAGATTAGATTTGCCCGACGATACATACGGAGTCCATTGCATCCTCAGCGGCTGCTTCAGTCTCAAGTACTGCTCACCCTCTATCTGCTTTTCTCTCTTATTCTCGTTTTTCTCCTTCTCATATTGCATTTTTAACTGCTCTTACCACATTCGTTGATCCTTCTTGTTACTCCACTGCCATCCGCCACCCTCATTGGCGCGAGGCTATGTTTGCTGAGATCCAGGCCTTAGAGGATAATGCCACTTGGACTCTTGAGCCTCTTCCTCTTGGTAAGAAACCCATTGGATGTAAATGGGTTTTCAAAACTAAACTCAAAGCTGATGGTTTCGTTGAAAGGTACAAAGCTCAGCTAGTTGCCAAAGGTTACACTCAAGTTGAAGGCCTTGACTATCATGAAACATTTACTCCAGTTGCCAAAATGACCATTGTTCACTGTTTATTGGCAGTCGCTGCCACAAAAAATTGAGTCATCCATCAACTTGATGTCAACAATGCTTTTATGTACGGTGATCTTGATAAAGAGGTCTATATGACCCCACCACCCAGATATTGCCCTAAGGGGGAGACTCATGTTTGTCGGCTTCGAAAATCCCTATACGGCCTCAAGCAAGCCTCTCGCAACTGGTTTTTTAAATTAACCATTGTGCTTATTGATGCAGGTTTTCATCAGTCTCAAGCAGACCATTCTTTATTTACTCTAGTGACTCACACCAGCATCATTCTTGTCCTTGTTTGTGTTGATGACATCCAGGCTAGCAACGACATTTCTCAAATCAAGGTCTTCAAAAGCATTCTCTCTACACACTTCAAAACCAAGGATCTCGGTTCCCTCAAATATTTCCTTGGTCTTGAAGTTGCTCGCTCTCATAAAGGCATCTTCCTCAACCAACGCAAATATACACTTGATATCCTGACTGACAGTGGCCAACTTGGTGCTTGGACCGCCTCATTTCCTATGGAACAAAATTTGAAGCTCACAGACCGTGATGGCACGCTCCTCACCAACCCTAGCGCCTATCAACGACTAGTTGGCCGTCTCATCTATATGACTATAACTCGTCCTAATATTGTTTTTACAGTGAATATTCTCAGTCAGTTCATGCATGCTCCTCGAGATTCCCACATGCAAGCTGCCATCCGCGTTCTCCGCTATCTCAAAGGCAGCCCAGGTCAAGGTATTTTCTTCTCCTCATCCAGCGATTTACATGTTACCGCTTACACCGACTCTTATTGGGCCAGCTGTCCTACTACCAGACGATCCACCACAGGCTTCTTCATTCAGCTTGACACGAGTCTCATTTCTTGGTGCACAAAAAAACAAATGACAGTAGCACGCTCCTTTGTTGAAGCTGAATATCGTGTCATAGCAGTCACTACTTGCGAACTCACCTGGCTGAAACAGCTCTTCACTGATCTTGGTGTCTCTCACTCTGAGCCTATCAGCCTTTATTGTGACAACCAATCCGCTCTACACATCGCTCACAATCCTGTCTTTCACGAGTACACCGAACACATTGAAATTGATTGTCACATTGTTCATGATAAAATTCGAGCAGGCCTTCTTACAGCTGTTCACACCTCTTTCTCATGAACAAGTCGCAAACATCTTCACCAAAGTCTTGAAACAGGATCTTTTCCATCACTTTCTAAGCAAGTTAGGCATTACGGATCTCCATGCACCAACTTGAATGGGAGCATTGACAGAATCAAATCCTACAATTCTCGCCATCTCTTGATATTAGGAAACTTGTCATTTAATTGTAATTATTTCAAGAAACTTATCATTTAATTGTAGTTATTTCCTTTTTAATGGTTACCATAAAAAGATTAGGCATGTACCTATATATTTTACTCGTTCTTACACTATAAAAGACACACTTTCAGAAATATAGAATTCAGTTCTTGACACTTACAGATGCCCATGATAGTATTTTATGAAGGCCAGGGTTTTTTTCTACGCAATGGTCCCCAACTACGTACGTACATTCTCTGTACCAAAAGTTTGGAAAATGATCTGGTCCCGATCAGCCTTTTTTTTTTCTGTTCTGTTTTTTTCCCCGATTGACAATAGATCTCCTCCACACGTACGCACGAACGCCCACTTTCGAGCTTCGTCCCGGTTTCCTCGCCCATCACCGACACCCAAGTGCATGCATGCCCCTAGCAATTAGCAGTACGAGTCTCAAACCACCTTAATTTTTTTTCTTTTTCTTTTTAAGCCGAAAAGAAGCTAAATCGAATCTGAACCTCATAATAATTTCGTCCACCACCAGGCCATATTGTAGGGACACCTCCAAATTCAGCGGTAGGTAGGATACAATCTTCATTGCAAGAGGACATTGCCACCACGCATTCATGTCGGACCAAATGTTTGGTACTGATAATTAATTATGTCTTGCTTTTTATTATAACTATGCTCTAACATGTTTTTTCGACCCCAAAAACTTAAAGGTTTCTTAATTATATGTGTGGTTAGAACTTTAATCATATTTTTAATTCGCTGTTGACATGATCTTTAATCATTAGCTAGGTTAGTTAAAATATATATAGCATGATCATGAAAATGGGTCATATATATGATGATTAATTTAGAATATTATGGTCTCTGTCTGATGGTGTGTATATATATATATATTGCACTGTGGATGGAGGGGAATAATCTTGGGTTAAATATTAGTTTTTTTTTTAAATTTTTTAATGAAATGGGTTTTATGATTTTAAATAGTTCCACTTGTCTGATGGTATGACAGTACTAGTAGTACTGTAGATAGAAGGGAATAATGTTCGAGCTAAAGCTGTAATATTATCTAAATGTAAATTGTTATGTATTTTATAAGGTTGTTCTGGGTTGTGCACATATGGCTGGATAGTGACAAAGTACGTACTGAAAGCTTTTTTTTATCCACGTAATAAACAAAGGCTAACACGTGTGAGAAAGGGACAAAGAAGTCAAAGAAACACCTCTAAAGAAAGAAGGTACGGTCGGAGTTCTTCAGATGAGAAACACCACCCGGACAGTGGCATGTTATGTCATTCTTGCTGACTATTTCTGAATAGTATGCGATTATCTGAGGTCAGTGACTCGGTCGGCATTTTTTTTTTTTTATAAAATAAATAAATAGGCAATGAAAGTCGAAAAGAGACAGCTAAAGCTAGCTGGCGATAGGTAATTTATAAAGGTGTGATAAATTCCCAAAACCTTATTTAAAGGTTTTCTTCACTTAGCCAAAATTCCATCAATATTTATTTAAACATTATTATTATTATTATTTTGAAATAAACCTCAAACCTTCATTGAACAAACTTTAAGTAATAGATAGCTTATCTTTTTCTAGATAGTTTACAACAAAATCTGAAATTTCTTCAATCCATATCTTAACATCTACTAACTTCAAAGCTTCCTTAGCAAGTATATGAGCTACTATATTTTTTTTCTCTATAAACGAAATGTAAAGACCAATTTGGTCTATTTTTTAATACCGAACGAATATCTTCAATTAAATAATCAAAGCTGGATAGATCCTCCTCCTCACTATTAATTGCTGTGACAATAGCCTTAGCGTCTCCTTCAAACAAAACCTTCTGAAAATTCAACTCGTTACACAATTCCAGTGCCTTCCAAAGTGCCTGACATTTTGCCACTGCTGGACTCTGAACATGCTTCCTTTGATCACAAGCAGCCACCATTGCATCTCCCTTCTCATCTCTAATCATTATTCCCGCACCCATTCTTTTCCTCTTTAAGTCTAATGATGCATCTCAATTAACCTTCACGAAGTCTGCCTCTGGTTTCTGCCATTTGCATTTGTTCAATTCTGCATTTAATAAATGATCATCCTTCCTCTGTATCCTATTTGAATTCCTGTACTCTTCAAGACCTGCTCTAGCTGAAATCATAATATTCTTAGGGCATTACAGTCTTTCCTCAAAGACACTTTCATTCCTTCTCAACCATACTCTTCTAAAACGGATTGCCATCTCTTCAAGTTGTGACATATTCAATCTTGCCATCAATTTTTCCCATAGCTGTAGAAAACCTTCCTCCTTACAACTCCACTTCTGTACTATGCTACTTTCTTCAGCCTATATGTCGTTTGCTGTTGTGCACTCCCAAAGAACATGCATGACTGACTCTTCTTCTGCAAAACAGATGGGACAACTTGAATCCTGCACAACTTTCCTTTTGAATAAGTTCTTTTTAGTAGATAACAAGTTATTCCCTACCTTCCATAAGAACAACTTGACCATACCTGGAACTTTGAGGTCCCAGATGTTCCTTCATCTCTTATCTTCAATTTTTTCAGCTGAACTTGTACCTCTTCTGCTTTCCATTTTTTCAAGTTGCAAATAATAGGCACTGTTGACAGTAAAGGCTCCTTTCTTGGATGCACCCCATATTAACTTGTCTTGAACATTGCCTCTACCCAAAGGAATATTAAGAATTTGTTCAGCCTCTTCTTTTGAAAAGATAGCTCTAACTCTTCCTTCATCCCATACCCGATTCTGTTTATTAATCAACTCTTCCACTTTCGAATCTCCCTTTAGCACTAACACTAGTGGCTGTATAGAAAATGATGAAGGGATTGGCAACCACTTAGAGTCCCAAATTTGAATCCTACTCCCATCCCCAACTCTCCACCTCAAACCCTCTTGGAGCAAATCCCTTGCGGACCATATACTCCTCTAGATAAATGAAGGTTGGTAACCAAGTTTAGCATCCAAAAAGTTAGAATTCCCAAAGTACTTCTCCTTAAAAACCACAACTGCTAAAGAGTCAGGATATTTAAGAATCATCCATCCCTATTTTGCTAAGAGAGCTAAGTTGAAGCTCTCTAAGTCCCTAAATCCCAGACCTCCCTTCACTTTTTGTAGACCCAAATGATCCCATTTCCTCCATTGAATGCCCCCATCCTCAAACTACTTCCTCCACCAGAATTTAGAAAATAATACATTCATCTCCTTACACAACTTCACGGGGAGCTTGAACACACTCATAGAATATGTAGGGATGGATTGAAGTATTGCCTTAATCAACACTTCTTTTCTAGCTTGAGAGAGAAAAGTATTTTTCCAGCTAGATATCCTCTGCCAAACTCTATCTTTTAAAGCTCTAAAGGAATTGTATTTTGATCTACCTACCAGAGCAGGTAGACCTAAATACCTGTCATAACTTCCACAGGAAACAAAAGCCCCAGCCACCATAATCCTTATCTTATGCTCCTCTGTATTACTACTAAAAAATACTGAAGTATTCCTTTTATTCAGAACATGTCCTGAAGCTTGTTCATAGTATAGTGGCTTAGCACTTCTTGAAACTTGTCCCATTCTTCCAATTTGGCTCTTCTAAATAGTATACAATCATCTGCAAATAAAAGATGACTGATACAAGTTCCCCCTCGAGACACTTGTACACCTTTAATGTGGTTCTGTTTCTCACAACAATTAAGCATCGAGCTCAGCCCCTCAGCACAGAGTATAAACAAGTAAGGTGACAAAGGATCACCCTGCCTTAAACCCCTTGAGGGCTTGAAAGTGTGACCTACCTTTCCATTAATTAAAACTGAAAAAGACACTGAAGACACACAATTCATGATAAGCTTCACCCATTTTTCACAGAAACCCAGTCTTGACATAATTGCCTCTAAGAACTTCCATTCCACACGGTCATAGGCCTTGGACATGTCCAACTTGATGGCCATACTTCCTACCTTCCCCTTCTTCCTTGTTTTCATGGAGTGTAACAGTTCATAAGCTATCATCGTGTTATCACTAATCATTCTCCCAGGTAAAAAAGCACTTTGATTGGGAGAAATGATGGATGATAACATTGTCTTAAATTTGTTAGTGATGGTTTTAGACACAATTTTATAAATGACATTACAAAGACTAATGGATCTAAAATCACTAACCATCTTAGGGCCTTTCACTTTAGGAATCAAAGCAATAAAAGTATAATTAAGGGCAAAGTCCATAGAGTTACCATTAAGCACTGACAAGGTTGCATGACACACTTCCTCAGCTACCACATTCCAATGGTTTTGGAAAAAGCAAGCTCCAAACCCATCGGGGCCAGGGGACTTTAAAGGTCCCATCTGCTTGACTGCCTCTTCCACCTCCTCTCTTGAAAATCTCCTCGAGATCCAATCATTCATATCTGGTGTAACCTTGGCTTCAATGCTTCCAATACAATTTTCTATCGCCTCATTACTTGGATTATTTGTCTGGAACAAATTCATAAAGTATCTTCTGAAAGTCCCCTCAATCTCTTCATGCCCAGTAACTTTCCTGCCACTTTCATTCATCACTTCTTTAATAAGATTTCTTTTTTTTTCCTTTGGTTGGCACAAGCATGAAAATACTTAGTATTTCTATCTCCCAACTTGTACTAATTTGTCTTTGCCCTCTGTCTCCACCTCAAATCTTCTTTATCCAGTTGCAGGTTCAGTTCTTCTTTCACTCTTCTTATCTCAAGTGCATCACTGCTATTTTCCTGCTCTTGTAACCTCTGTAGTACTCTTGTTTTTTCCTCAATTTCCTTCCTCCCACCATTATTAAGCTTTCTACTCCACTTCTGAAAACATGCTTTACTGTTATCAAGAAACTTCACCACCTTATTCGAGGGATTCATCCTTTGAACTTCCTTCTTCCATGCTGTCTTTAAGGCCAGTTCACAATCATCTTCTAAAACCCACCTTGCTTCATATTTAAAAGATCTCCTCCTACCCCCTTCAACTATTTTTTGCTTCAGTAGGTGGACTAACAAAGGTTTATGATCAAATGTGCTAACCACCAAGACTTCTACCCGTGATTCCTTATACTCCTTTCTCGATTCAAGATTAGCAACAACCCTATCTAACATTTCCTTAGTGAATGAATCATCATCATACAAATTACTCCATGTGAATCTGTCACCCTCCCAAACCAGGTCAAAAAGGTTCCGATCAATGAGAACCTCCCTAAATAAAACCATTTGCCCCTCAGGTCTCACTCTACCCCCCACTTTTTCACTGTTAACAAGGATTTCATTAAAATCCCCCACAATACATTACCCAATCTGAGCTTGTGGTTTAAAAGATTTCAACAAATTCCATGACTCCTTCCTCTTGGCTGTATCAAGCTGACCAAAGTAACAAGTCAACAACCATTTCTTATCCACCCCTTCATCCCAAACCCATGCATTAATATGCCTTTGGGAATAGTTCACAATTTCTATTCCCACATTTATATTCTAGAACAAAGCCAATCCACCCCCTTTCCCCACTGGATCCACAGTAAAACAGCCCTCACTCTCTAATCTTTTCTTCAAAGACTCAATCCTTTTACTTCTAATCTTGGTTTCCATGAGGAAAACCAAACTGGGTTTATTTTTCTCTGCCATAATGCAGAGTTCTTGAACTGTCCGAGGATTCTCCAATTCTCGGTAGTTCTAACTTAAGATTTTCATAATGCTTGGCAGGGCTAAAAAACAGCCTTTGCCACTTCAACCACACTGTCATCTCCCTTTGCACCACTACTCCATTTCCCCTTCTTTCTATTTTTCCCACTTTCTTTTCCATCTAACACCGGTTCCCCAATCCTCTTTTTATTTTCACAATTCCCTACTGGATATTCCTTCTTCCCTTTCTTTCTTGCTTTCCTCTTCCATGTTCCTTTTTTTATGGCCTGCTCTTCTTCCTTGCTACACTTATTCTGTACTACCAGCTCAACAGGACTGAACTCCCTCTCCCCTTCTTCAATAGCTTGATAATCTGCCTCTTCTCTCAACTCTACCTCGAACAATTCTATCATACCCTTCTCTATCTTTTTTTGCCATTTTCCCTCACTCAAATACTCCTCCTCTTCATTGAAAATAAGAATATTTTCCCCTTCCCCCCCATAATTAGAACTTTCTGAGAACTCATCTTTTCTCTCTTTTCTCTCTTCTTCATCTCTCATTTTCTCCCCCTCAGCTTCATCATTCCCCCTAACCCCCTCTTTATTTTTTGTTTGACTACTTGCCTCACCTTGAGATTGCCTACTATCTTCCTTCCTCTAGTTGTTTAACCCTTCTTCCCTCCTAGAAAAAATACTAGAATTTTTAGCCCTTTGAAATTGAGTAGCCCTTAGCCAAACACCATATTGCTCTTCGTTATCTTCTTATTCAGCCGATACACTACCACATCCATTTAACCCGTGAACAAGGCATCCACTGGAAAAACATATATGCGGCATTTTTTCAAAACTAAAAGGTATCTAGACACTCTCTCCCTTTACCTTCAGAGTACGACCTCTTGCAAGAGGCTGTTTCAAATTCATAACAACCCGAACCCTAAAAAAACTCACCCATCCACAGCCATCATCCTGTACATCAACTTCCTCAACCCTACCAACCGTACTACCAATTGGACCCCTCTTTCTTTTGTCATGCATGATAGTGGTAAATTGTGCATTCTAACCCAGAAGCTTTCATAGTCAAAGTTGATTCGATTCAAAGGGATATGACCCTCAAACTCCTTCAATATTAGCAGGTTGTTATCAAACAGCTAGGGCCTCCCTGCCCAAACTCTTTGTTTATCTTCTTGATTTTCAAAAACCAAGAAAAAAGTGTTTGTACTAACCTCCATGAACTTAGCTGCCTTGCTGATTCTCCATATCTTCGCCATTGTTGTTTCCAAAGCCTCCCTATTTATGGTTCTTGACGAAACCATGTTTCCCACTAAGCTTCTCAGCTCCTTCTCTCTCAGTTCCTCATAACCATTATTCTCTATAACAATGTCTAAAACCTCCTCATCCAATAGCCTTAACTTCTTCCAGTTCTCCTCCAAGTCCTCCATTGCTCTCCCACTCCCCTTCTGAGAAACCATCTACAGAGCACCTTAGGTCCCTTACACCGAGACCTTGCTTCATGGCCACCCTTGCAGATTCCTACATCCGCCATACTCCACCACCTTCTGCCACCGTACTATTGCTCTTGCCTCTCTGTGCCACCCTAACTCCACTACTTTCTGTTATAACTGTTCCCACGTCCCACTCATCTCACTCCACCCTTTCCCAGAGAGAGAAAAGAGGAGAATAAATTCCATCCATTATTGGTTTGCCTGTGTAGGGAAGAAAGCCGAAATTCCATCCAATATTTGGTATATATGGTTAGTGGTGTAAAAGTTAACCAGAAAATTGGAAAATTAGCTTGAACCGGGCCGAATTGGTGGAACGGGTTACGTCCGGGACTGGTTCCCTTAGTTCTAAAATCAACCAGTATCAGTCTGATTCCAGTTTTATGCTTTTTAAGATCGGACTAGACCAATTCACTATATTATATATCTTAAATTAGTTTTTTTAATATTATATATAATATTTTTTATATTCTATATAATTTTTATATATAATATATAATAATATAAATTATAATTATATATAAGATAATGTTATTATAATTTATAACATAAAATTTTAATCTTAAACATGCAAGATTTATTTGATCATATGCTTTAAACATAATATATATATATATTAATAACATTTTATGGCCTAATAAATTCTCAACATATTCCTTTTGATAAATACATAATACATTAGTAATACTAATATACATTAGTATATTAATTACGTTTCACTTTAATTAATCAGTATACTAATGTATATTAGTATATTAATTACATTTTATGCCCTAATACTAATACTATTAAAATCGAAAAATCAGATCGAAACTAATAAAATCGGATGTATCGGTTTAGGAAGGTAACTGATGCATAATGGGTTTTAAAAAATACAAAACCAGTACATATGGCCAAGTCAGTTATATACTTTATCCAAAATCGGACCGAACCGAACCGGCTACACTCCTATATAATATGTTAGTGTGTCTGACTCATAAGATCATAATTCATATTTAATAATAGTGACAATGAAAATTAAAAAAAAAAGTGTACTTAAGAGAAAAGAAAAAATGTAAAAGAGTAGAATACAAAGCCTAATTTGTTGAATACGGTCAGAGAAAAAAAAAATAGAAAATCAATCAACAGAGCTAATTGATTTAGGATTGATTTTAAATATCAAAACCTGAACCAGCTCTCGATCAGTTTTTTTTTTGGATTTGGCATGTAAGATGTTCATGATGTGTTTTGGGCTGTTCGTTGCCGTACGCGCCCAATTAGCTTCATGGGCTGGCTGGGACATGTTCATTAAGGTTGGGTTCGATATGCATCAATGTCTGGCGATCGTTAAACGTACGAAGTTCGTATACTATTGAAATTAAGGTTTCTCCAATTACTGCATTGTCCCAGCAAGAGAATAGTACAAAAAATAACCCAAATAATAACCTGATCTGTTTTTGTTAAGCAGTCAGAAAAACAAAAAGTACATGACCTATCTAGCTAGTACTGCTTCTCAAGATGAGCTTTTCCTGCCAAATGAGCTAGTGTTCGTGGTCAATCATATTATATATATAATTGATCATATAATTAATGGAGTCACAAATTAATGAATAGGCCTAGCTAGAGATCTGGAAGGCCGAAGAAATTATTCAAGAGCATCATAAATGGTCGTGTCTTTTCCAGAGACAAAGGAACGAAACTATATAGTTAGTACTATATTATATCTAGTTGTTTAATAATATTATATCAACAATAATATTGCCGGCTAAGTTTCGTATTATAGATAGGCTTTTTCCTCTACATGCATGATGTTCTACATTTGGCCGCTCCTAACATCCATGCAAGTCGACCGTTATTCAGACAGAAGTTGCAAATATTTAGTAACAGCTAGGGCTAGCTAGCTAGTGAATATCTAGTACTGATCATAATTATACGTTTTAAAGGACTCGCGGTTAATCTTATATATATATATATATAATCTTATATATATATATATTTATATATATATATTCTAGAGTAATACTAGAATCACCGTTGGAGACTCCCTCTAGTATATATGATGTGTTTTTTGTCTCTCTTTTTTTACATATATTTTTTGAACACTTTTAAATATTTTTACAAAATAAAAAAAAATCACATTATTATTAAAAAATATTTCCTTAACACAAATTAAAAAAATATATCTCAACAGAACCGGCCCAACAGGAGCTCCCAACGGGAAGACTAGTATTGTTCTACATTCTAACACTCTATTTCATCTCTTACTCGTGGACTAGCTAGAGTGCTCTCTCCACAAATGATCAGTTGAGCCCCCAGCAGGAGGTCCCAATGGATTTTTTCTTTTTCTTCTTTAAAAAAACTGTTTATACAGATTTGGAGTAGCAGTTGACACAATCGCCGCATCTATAGAGCTATATATATATATATTGTTCTATATATATAGTACCAGTGCTGGCAATTCTGATCACAAGAACCCGGCCATAGGTCATAAGAGAAACCACCTCATATGTTGTTCATTTACGAGACAAGTTTTTATGAATTTTCCAAATGATCACACTTACAATCTCATGATATTAATATACCAAATGCACGTACGTACATTCTTCTTATCTCGAATATAATATTTTGTATTTTTTTATAATACATACGCATCACTAGTAACTATTAGAAAGACAACTTAATCAACTGAAATAAATTAATAATTAGCTTTGTGTAATTCTCACCGATAGAGAAGATCACTAGTCTAGTGTTAATATGGTTATCTAAACACGTACGGCCTATATATTGATGTCCATTACTGCGTATCTAACTAAGCACTTGTCTTGGTTCGCTCTAGCTATATACTAGCTATGTCGAAATTAAGTGACCTTGTCTCGTTTTCACAGAGTCCTTGAGAGATCATTTTCACATGCGTATTATTATTTAAAAGGGTAGTAAGTACAACTCCAAGTACTGCCTCGAAGAGTTAGCATCGCCTAAGAGTTCCCTCGTTTGGAATCAAAATTCAAAATCTATCTCAACTCATCTTATCATTATAATTTTCACAAATTTCTATACAAAATATATTAAAAAATTCAACTTTTTCAAATTCTAAAATAATAATAATATTAAAAAATAATAATCTAATACTATTTTATTCTACTATTCATAAACCATCTCAACTCATCTCTGAATCCAAACAATTCGGCTAGTTAGGGTTTCATTATATCTATATCAGAAATACTTTAGTAATAAAAGGATTACACAAAATTAATTCTACAAACTGATATAATTTTAACGTGATTCGTTAAATTATAAAATTATTTTTATTGTAAACTAAATCTAACAGATCACATGAAATTATGTCAATCTATTAGTTTATTTTTATGTGATTTTTAATAATTATAGCAATTATCTATGTATATATGTACTTTCAATTTGCTTCCGTAGTGGTATACCTAAATGCATTATTGAGGTGTTCTATTAAGGGATGGGAGGGAGGGGCGGCTATATACGAATTATTTAGGAAACTGGCCTTCTCTTCATTACTGTGTTTGTAAGAGACTAGCTAGGTAGCTAGCTAGGTACGTAGCTTTTTTCTAACGAGGGAGATGGTGATCCTCAAAATTATAAGACGTCCTACTCCTTCTAGGACTATATACATGCATGGTACGTACGTACGTAGGCCCTGCCCTTGCATAAATTTTTTTCTGTTCTTCTTTTACTATACGATCTCCTCGGTTAAGGTTAAAGTTAAAACCTGATCAGGGATTGCTAGGGTTTTCATAAAACTTCTACTCACATGCAAATTACTTCCCTAAATATATACGTTCTCATATTTAGAAATTAGAAGGCAGGCAGGCATGCAAGATATATTTACTGGGATTTTTCACTGGATTCACACGAATATATTAGACCTAATTGATTTCCTAATCATCATGACCGAAACCTTGATTTCATTTATATTCATCCATGCATATTTTATGGAACAAGAATATGAATGATATTTACAATTTTATGATGTATAATAAGTCATGTTCGTATGTATATTTTTTTTAAAAAATAGATAAATTTAAGATCAATATAAAACAAAATTATATTTTTAAATATTAGATCTTACTATTTTTTAAATAAAATATATATGCAAAATTTATACACTCTAAAATTAGATCTGACATTACTTGCATAACAATATTCTAACGTCTTATTCCTAGCTAGATTAATCCAGGAGTAGTGCATGCATGCAGTAGGGAATTAAAAACATCTCACGAGAACATGAAATATTATTATATAATTTTTTATGACTTTTGCTAAATTACTTATAATTGATTTCATTTTGCTGCTGTTAAACCAAACAGTACGATTAGTCATGATTAATGCTTGAAAAACACCAAAAATGATAATAAAAGGATAATAAAAGGATAAGCATGCAAAAGGTAAAGCAAAAGCGAAATGGACTGTTAAAACAAACCAAAGTGGACGGAAAGTGTAATTTCTCGTTCTCTGCGAGAGGACAGACTAGAGGCTACAGAGCGAAGGATTAGACTTTGATTAAGTCATTAAACTTTTCTTATTATTATTATTTTTTTTTTATAATGCTAAAGCTACAGTCTAGATTTTAGTATGTGTTTTTTTTTTTTATGTATTTTTTATATAGATTTTTTAATATTTTTAAATATTTTAAAAAAATAAAATAAATTTAAAATATTATTAAAACACAATTTCTTAATTATAAAGTAATATATATATTAGTCTTTCTATTGGGAGCTCCTACTGAGATTTTTTTATTATTTATTTTACTTCGTAATTAAGGATGTGATACAAAAATCTATATAAAAAAGAATTAAAAAGACACAAAAAAATACATGCTAGAGCCTAGTAGGAGCCCCACGCTCTAGCATTATCCTTATTTTTTATATGAAGTTTGTTATTCATCATTTTATATATTTCACTTTTTTATTTATATTTTAATCCTATTAAATTAATTGAGTTCTTTTATATACTCATAATCTCTATACCGCATACTTACTACAGGAAAAAAAAAATCTATGTAATATGTGATGTAAAAATGATGAGTAAGATTTTTATTTCCATATAAGCCCATGGTATTTTAAAAATTTTGGATAAGGTTTTAAGGTCTCGTTTACTTTCGCAGATGAGATGAGATGAGTTGAGATAAAAATTGAAAATTAAATAAAATATTATTAAAATATATATTTTTAATATTTTTTCTGGGAATTGAAAAAGTTCAATTGTTTATTTTAATTTGTGTGAAAATTTAGAAAAGTTATAATGATTAGATGAAATGAGATAGAAATTTTGTAAAAGTGAACGAGGCCTAAATGTTACCACCACAATAATCATATAAAGTAAATTATAAATTGACATGATATTATATAATATGATAGATCTATTTTACAATAAAAATAACTTTAATTTACAATTTTACGTATAACATGAAGCCGCGTTAATTAGTTTATAAATTTATTTTTATAGCATATACTATTACTAAAGTATTTCTCAATTTTATAGCAATTCTTCTGGTAATTAAGGTAAAGTATTTCTCAATTTTATAGCAATTCTTCTGGTAATTAAGGACAACTCATTTTGAACATTCTCTAATTAAAAAAAAAAAGCAAACGTACTTCAAACTCAAATAAACTTTATCTTACGGTTGCTTTATTAATTTTTTTAATACCAAATTATCAATTTAGACTTATTTGTGCAATTTGCAACACAAAGAACGCTTTTGTTACCACGACAAGTTATCGGAGAATGGGACCACAGGTTCAAGACCCAATAATATTCCTTTGTAACTTACTTGATAACCAAAAAGAAAAATACAAACGATCCGAAGAAATTAAGTTCTATAAAGTTGTAAATTAAGAGAGCAAAATCACAGTGGGGGATCAATGGAAGTTTATAAAGCTTGTCAATCTAAGAAGAACTAGTATTTATGATCAATTATTTACAATAAAAATGATTATTTACCATGAGAATGAATTTACAAATAAAAAAATTTAAAAAGACCACGCTGATTTGAATTGACAAAAGAAAAAAATCATTATTTATTGCTTCATTTTCTTAATTCTTTGAGGATTATTATAAAATGTTAAACAGATCAAGTACTAACTTGATCAGAAATAGAAAACCAACATTTTTATCAAAATAACTTACTGGAGTAATTAGGGAAATTCCGAATGATGCTAGTGTCAATAAACCCTATGCGTAATTGGGTTTTCATCTATTGTTTAAATTTATTGTCGGTGGTCACGAAACCACTAAGAAATGTACCATCTACGTACGTACATTAATGATGTTTATTTGGACCATTTGGATTTTAAAACAATGTAAATACTTGTAAAAGGATTATCATTTTCCCTCTCAAAATTAGATCATTTAATTCGAATAACAAATTAAAGAGGATCCCAATGATTCGTATTATATTATACATATATATATTTATATAGCCGTTACTAAGTTTGATCACTTAGCCCTTGTCGCCAAATAAAACAAGAATTTTACCTTAAAAAATAGAACTCATGATGATTTAGGTGAATTTTATGGGTTGACAAAAATATTGAAATTAATTAAAGATCTCTGATCTCTCACTCAAAGAATTATTCTAATACATTAAACAAACATCTCTTAAAAAATCATATTGATCAAACAACTTTTTAATTTTATTTATGATCCTCTTTCACAAATCTCAATACAAAACACATATTTCAGATTTTATTCAGATTTTTCTATCTATTTGATCGCAAAATCTATTAACAATACATGTAAAAAAATCTCAAAAATTCCCAAGCATTAAATTCTCAAAATTTCTCTTAACCAAACATATATATATATAGTACCTTAAATATATCCGGGTTTATTGATATCTTTGGTTGTTTTTTTTTAGCAATTTAATGATATCCTGAATTGGCTATGGCCGGGTGATAATCACTATATTCTAAGTTGAAATTAAAAAATAAAATACTTGTTTTTATTTAAATGACCATGCATGAATGGTTACGTATGAGTGTTAAGCATCTATATGGAATGCATGACTTTACTAGAACTGAGGGAATGTTTGGATACTATGCGAATTATAGAATTTTCAAAATTTTTAAAAAAATATCACAATTTCGAAACACTAACACAAAAAACTTTTCAATTTTAAATTTTCAACATTTTCACCTAATCATTATTCAAATATAAAAATCAATACAAATTTTACAAATATCAAAATAAAAATAATGTTAANATATATATATATATATATAATGTGTTGCATGTATTAGAATTGGTTGTCGTTATATATTTTTGGTCCCTTAAATTCTTATAAAACTTTATTTATAGTTGCTGGTATAAATATTTTGAATAACATGAAATGACAAATAAGTATTATTATAAGATCAATTAATATATTTATCTTTATTCTAGATCTTAATTTCTAGATCAATCTAATGTAAATGCCCTATTTAGTCAAAAAGAGAAAACTGCAGCAATTTTAAAACATAATTTAAAGTTATTTTGCCTTTCATGGTTGCGGAAATCGCGGAACGGGAATATCTTAAAGACACATGAGATAGCTACAGCCAAGACAATTTTGAGATTCTAATCAGTTTGAGCATACTATTGATGAAATAGATGAGTCCCTTTCATCCTTTTCAAACACGACCAAACGAAATCTCAGGGGGGTAAAAACAAAAAATCCACAGACAGGATCCACAAAAAGCAGTACTTTACTCATAAATATTAAATGATTAAGAATAGTATGCTACTTTTACCAAATAATATTTATAATTTTTGAATATGTAAATCTTGCATAATTTATTTAAATAAATAAATACATTTTAAATACATTTTAAAAAAATACGCATACTAGTCTAAATAGTATGCGTATTTCGTACATTTTATAAATAGTACTGGCAAAAACATAGATTTTTTATTTGAAATTGCTTATGGTTGACTTCTAGGGGATTTTAGTCATAGCTAATTAAAAAAATTAAAATAAATAAATAAATAAATAGTCCACTTAAAAGGGAAATTATAAAATACTCGTAATAGTCCAAAAAAAAAAAAACGTAATATTTGATGCTAAAGGTAGAAGGGGTAACTGTTGATACAAAATCAAACATACATGTACATTAATTATATAGTGCCATTATTTTTGTTT
>QEOT01002563.1:600-23172 GCA_003123785.1 Pterocarya stenoptera
TAAATGAGAAAAGGTCGTTACTGTTATTTAAAACGAGAAGCTTTTATGACTGAGAAAAATCTAATTTTTTAATTTATGTAACTTGGGATTAGATTATTTTCTATATATATTTTTTTAAAAATACATTCTACATTTTGGAAAGAAATAAATAGAACTCCTAGATTCTATGCTATGTAATAATGGTTTCACATTATTTATGCATAATATTGAATACGGCGAGGTCCATTAACTTATCGTTATATAGAATATATTTGTAAGAAAGTGTTATTTATATTTATAATTTTACTCACACAACTGTACATGCTGATGTGTCAATTATTAAAATAGTAAAAATTTTAAAAATTCGAAATTTGAGATTCAAATTTTTTTAAAAATTTGATAAAATGTAATAAATACTCAATAGCATAAAATTCATATTTAAAATAGTGTGAAATGTAAATTCCAAATTATTGTCGTGTGGACTTCGGCCCGCCTCCTTATCCGGTCCAAGTGTGTCGACACTCTTAAAGCCCAAGAGAATTCGAAATTGAAAGGGATCGGTACCTTCTCAATTCCCCCTATCCCCTTCCTTTTAATAAATAAATTCAAATACGAAAGAAAATACTCTCTGGCCTCTGATGGAGAAAACTTATGAGACTTCTTTGAAGGGGGGTAACGGGTCCGGTTTTAAATAAAATTTAGGATCGAATCGATATGTATTAATTTTATATTTTTTAAAATCGATTACGCATCAGTTATCTTCTTAAATTGGTAATTTTAATCCAATTTTTCAATTTTTTTAAAAATATAAGTTTGACAGTTTGTCATTAAAAATCTATTTATATAAAAAAAAATTATTTTAAGAAAATCTATTTTATACTTTTATTAAAAAAATCTACTTTACTAAAAAAAATCTTCTTTATTAAAGCCAAATACTATTTTATTATTAGTTATATATTAGTATTAGTTATAGTGATTTAGTATTATTATATTAGTATAACTATAACTATAGTCTATATTAGACTATTAGTATTAGTTATATGTTAGTATTAGTTATTGTGATTTAGTACAACTATATTAGTATAAATATAACTATAATCTATATTAATATAACTACTAATGTCTTATGTACTTATAAAAATTTAATAATAATATTTGAGTCATTTTCTTTCTTTTCTTATATTATATATAAAAAATATTTTGTATAATATTATTTTTGTATAAAATTTATATATATAATATTATTTTTTTCTTCAATCGATACGGTCTAGTCTCGAAAATCACAAAATCGGAGCCGGACTGAATCCATCCAGTTTATGCAAGTAAAATATCAGTTTCGAACCAAAAATTAAAAAAACCGGCCCAACCAATTCGGACCGATTTTTCAATTTTTGGATCCAAATTTATAACCATACTTCTTTGGATCTAACAACTTTTTTTTCCCGTTCAAAAAATAAACATTTCACGATCAATCATTTTTCGACACAAAACACGACGAGGGAGGCCCCGCCATTACTAATAAGGATCAATCTAGCGACTGCCCAGTATTTACTGTTGAGCATGTTCTTTATAAATTTTTTGTTACCTTCTCTTTTTAAAAATATTTCTAATTATTAAAATATAAAAAAATATAGATTAGTCACTTATTTGAACACAGAACATACGAGGAAAGTACCGTGCTTATTGCGTCAGAGCATTACCATGGCTTCTTCGTCATCATTTCTATCTTTAAATTTGAATAATTTGTTTTATATTCATCACTTATGTATTTTTAAATTTTTACATGGTTATAAATAATATTTTTTTAAATTTAAGAAAGTATTATTTATTATTTAAATATTATTTTATTATTATTTTTCTCTCTCTTATCCATTAAAATCAATTTTGTAGAATTTATATTAAAATGATTTTGATATATAAAATTTGTATTAAGTTGATAATATAAAATGGATATTAATTATAAAATATATATATATATAAAATAATTTTAAAAAATAAAAAAATTAATAATATTTTATTATCATTTAAATTAAAGATACATAATTCAATACGTGAGTTTTCTTTTAATATGCAAATTCAACCTTTAAAAAATGTGATTTCGAAGATGCATAAACCATTCCTGATCTGCTTCACAAGGTCTTCCATGTACTACTTCTCCGCGTCTCAAACGCGTAGGCAATGCTGGTTTCGTTCCCTCCCAGATTCCAAAAAACCAGAACGATTCAGCTCTCTACAGTCGAGTAAACCCCACGCCGTTATTCCCCTCTCACAAGTAATGCAACCAATTTCGGATCTTCTTTAATTTATTCACAGAAGCTTGTCGAAACTTCCTACCTACTCGCTCTACGAAAAATATCATGTATTTGTTGTTTGTTGTGAAGTTGTCTGCCTTTTTGGACCGAAGCTTTTTTCGATTCCATTTCCGGACGTTTGAAAGTCATATTAATATAAAGCGAGGGAAACGCGACTTTGGTTGTAGATACAACAGCAAGAAGAAGAAGAAGGAACAGTATAAGAAGGAATTGGGTGAGTGGAAAGCATAGAAATTGGAAATGGTGGTGGAGAAGTATTTGAACGAGAATTTTGGGGAGGTGAAGGCGAAGCACTCGTCGGAGGAGGTGCTTCAGAAATGGAGGAACCTATGTTTCCTGGTGAAGAACCCGAAGCGAAGGTTTCGGTTCACTGCCAATCTTTCCAAGCGATATGAAGCAGCCGCTATGCGCCGTACTAATCAGGTCTTGATTTCTATTTATAAATCGAACATGCCATTAGATGTTTCTAGGTCTTCATTTAATAAAATCTTTATCTTGGAAGTTCCCTGACCACCTAGTCAATCATCGCTGTCTCCGAATGTAGATCACGGTCAAGCATACTCTGGTGAAGCACTTGCGTACCTCACTTGGTGAAGTCGTTGCTGTAACCGGTGATGGAACAAATGATGCCCCAGCACTTCATGAAGCAGATATTGGGCTAGCAATGGGCATTGCTGGAACTGAGGTGAGTACTTAATGAGCCTTTCGAAGTGGACCATTTATCAAGTGTCATCTAAAAAGACAGTCATGAATGGCTGCTGGAAGTTACAAGACAAGTTAAAATGCTTATTCCATTTCTTTTCTAATCATAGACAATGAAAAATATCTAGCCAATTGGGAGTACTCTAGACAGTCATGGGAGTAGCTGATGCCAAGAGTTGGATCATATATCGTTGTTCTGTTGAGAATTATTTATAGAATGTAGTTCAATTTTTATTTGTTTGATTTTTTTGTTTTTTATTGTAATTTGTAATAACGTTGCAATAATTTCAATTAATTGCACCATCCTATTACATCGCATTCATTCAGCCGCAAAGCGCTAATCCAACTGTCACCAACTGCTCTCTTCTCAGAAGCCAAGTTCCAACAAGTCCGACATGGCCGCATTTGCTGCTTCCAAAACAGTTCCTGCTGCTGTGGCCCCTCGGTGGATCCCAAAACGGGGCCGTGTTTTCAGGGCTGTTCTCAAGAAGCTTTTTGTGAGCTTTCAAGAAGAGACTCAGGCACCTGCCCATTCCACAAACCCTTCAGCCGTTTATCCTTGTTAATGACCTGATTCCTCGAGTTTTTTTTTTTTTATGAGTGTATTCCTCGAGTTTGATCGGCAATTATGTACTACATCTCATAAGAATATATATAATCAAACCCCGAGTCTTGCATTTAAGCAACTGAAAAATCTCGTTCATTAATAATCAGGCATGCATGCTTGTAGAGAATGTGGAATTACCTCTTAACTCTGACACCATTTTGCCATGATTTGTCGAGTGTAGCAAACACCAGCGCTAATCCAATCGCTACCGGAAATATTCACATAACAGCAATAACTCTTATAAAGTTAATTCTTTTTTTACAACAGTGCTTATATTATCCTCAACAGAAAAAGAAAAGTACTAAAAAACTGTCTATTCTTCCATCATACAAACCTCCCCTGTTTCATACATGTTATACATCCAAACAGGTTCAAGCAACTCCTTTGAACTATGTAATTTCTGCCTTCCATCTTCATCATTTTGTTGTTCGATTTCTCTCTCTATTTGAGGGTATATGTCTTGAAGAGAGGCCAACATGATATCACGCCACTCTCTATCATCCGGCCTAAACAACTTCGTACATACAGAGTGTAGAAGTCCCAATACTAATCCGAAGTCCTTCCTTTCGAGCCCAACTAATGAGCCTGTAAGCAATATCACCCCAACTGAATCCAGTATGCTAGGATTTCCTTTTAACAAAGTAACAAACATTCCCAGAAGTTTCTTGGACACTGGGAACTCATCAGAATCTGGAACTCGGTCATCGTCCTTTTCTGAGCTAACTTCATTTAGTTCACTGAGCTCAACTTTGCTTAAAATCAAGCGCCAGGATGGAAAACGAAGTTTAATGCGATCGGATGCATGAAAATGTCTCCCTTCTCCTTGAGTCTTTTTCAGTATGTCCCCTGATCCTAATGCCAGGATCAAATCAGGCAGCCAAGGCTTTGCAGCTGCGACAATCCGTGCTGCATTACCAGAGCCCTGGTATAGTTCAATCGAGGAGATTAAATCAAGCAAATCATTAGCAAGTTCAAAAGCTTCTGGAGGAAGTGGCGAAGTTTTGCTGAAATCTCTGTGGACTAGATTAACTAACTTGGCTGCATAGGTGAAGGAGCTCTTCAGACACAGAATTATATTTTTCAAATCATCCTCTTTGAACTGAAGTTGGTCATGAGACTGTTGCCTTAAAGTGGATATGATGTATTGTACATATCTTGACGTGAACTTTAAGAACTGTACATAATAGTGAGAAAGAAGACCCATTGAAGTGATGTCAACCAAGAACTTGAGAATCGCAGCAAGCATCTTCACTGTAATTGATAGTCTTTTTTGTTCGGTTTTAACAGATTCTACAGAAAAATTCAAAATCGTCGGTCACTTTGGCACATAAGAAGGTAAGAACATAAAGTTACAAATGTAGGATTTAATATTAGGGAAAAATTAGTGCACTGACGGTGAAAATTAAGATCTTAAAAAATCATACAGATTTCGAGAAGTATGGGGATGTTAAAAAAACTAATAATAATAGTACTATAAAGTTGTCCAATGTGGCAGAACCAAAAAGCGTAACCTACCTCAACTGCAGAAGAGTAGCAGTTCAATTGTTCAGCAAATTAAGAAAATATTTATATTTTTTTTCATGGATTATTAACGAAACTACAAAAGAACACAAGGATCACAAATGCTAGAGAAAACTAAGTTCTTAACATGCAGGTCATTGCTATCATAGCCATTCTCATGATCTTGAAAATCATAATTAAAAGTCCAACCTCATCGATCCCTATGCTCAAGTATAGATATTTTCCAAAGTTTGGATCACAAACTCCTTTGGTTGGGAGAAAATCCGTAATTGGCCATAATAGTCCAAGGAGAGATGGCTAGTGCAACTCAGTTTCAATGTATGGCATAAGTGCATATCAATTCTTTTCTGATAAGGAACCAAAATTCATATATAGCTTGTAATGTCAAGCCATCTAAAGATCTGCTCTTGCTCAACAGTTGGACAAGAAATATGTGGTTTTGAAAATAACTTTCAGTACTTCTCATCACATCACTTGATAGACCTAACAAGCAAGTGTATCCAATCTGTGTAATTTGTGACCTATCCATGATTCCTTACCACTAGCACTTGGACTGGAGCCATTTGTTTGAGGTTCTCTGTGTTGCTGTCCACGACTGGCTGCCTTATGGGTAGCCTGCTCAAATTCTAAGGGAGTTTTGCCGTGCTTTGCAGAGTCAAGTGCTCCAAGTAGCTTCTCTACACAGTTAAGCACGTGATCCACTGCATGTTCTAACACAGTTGGCTAAAACAGAAGATAGAGTTGGAAACCCATCAGTGTCAAGTTCCTTAGAATCCCAAAACCAGGATAAAAGAATATTATAAATAAATACTTGCCTCCTGAAATGATCTCAAGGAATCAGTTCTATTGTTCTTCTTAGTACCTCAAAGTTTTGTACTATGTATGGTAACATTTTGAAGAGTCATATGTGGTGCAAGGGCTGTATATGCCAAAATGGGAGATACGTCCGTGTATTCACCAAGCATGCACTGCACAATGCTGACTTCAGAGATGATTTTTAAAGCAAAAATTGACGTTTCAAGCATTTAAGCCCCCAATATAGCTTTCCGAGAGTCCTCAGGTATTAGCAAGTCCATGATTTGCCAGGCTATTCCCACGGCAATAGAATAATCCTCCTCAAAATTCAACTGTTGTTTTCCATTGACATTTTTCCATTTAGCTGAAATTTTGCCAAAGCACTTAGATTTCTTCCTTTTTGCAGAGGAAACACAGTTCTTTGGTGCTTCAGTTCCAAATTTTATATGGCAACGATAGGCAGCTTTCTGCAAGCATAGTGTTAGAGCGTCAAACATGTCGTCAAATCCATCACAAGAAAGGAACAATCTGTGGGCAGACCTCACTTCAGCTTGCCTTTCCACATTGTCAGATATACCACTACAATCAGTAACAGGGTCCGAACATTCCTCAAAAAGCCCAACAACATCATTTGGAGAAATGGGGGAAACAATGTTGAGTACAGAAGATTGA
Source organism: Pterocarya stenoptera (assembly GCA_003123785.1). Classification (NCBI taxonomy): domain Eukaryota; kingdom Viridiplantae; phylum Streptophyta; class Magnoliopsida; order Fagales; family Juglandaceae; genus Pterocarya; species Pterocarya stenoptera. The sequence goes on from QEOT01002563.1 coordinate 7,189, forward strand.
GCACGTGCAGTAGATGCAGCAGCAAACAAGAACTTCACTTTTTCACCAGCAAGTAGCTCCTTAAGGGCATCTTTGTAACATGGCTCTGTTGCTAGGCTGTTGCAAAGGTAGACAGCAGCAACAAGTAAACCCTCAATCTGATCAGCATTTAGCTTGTCAGGTGACAAAACCAAACTAATGAACACTCTAATGAGTTCCATCAGAGACTTGAGGGATGCCCCTTCTGATACAAAATATTCACAAAACCTTGCTCCAGCCATAGGAGACCTCTTAATTAGTGTAACACAGCGAGTGCATGCTTCTCCAACAGGTACTTTTGAGGGGAAGTATGATGGCATAAGCAGATTTATGATTTTCTGAGGAACAAGAGGTTGATCATTCACTAGCGTAGATAATAAGACATCCAATCTTACCACCTACAGAGAACTACGAGGAGTAAAATCAACCAACCAATGTGGATAAAGGCATCAGACAAAACNTATCATGTGACATGTCATCAAAAATCTTGGTGATTATCTTCGTAATGGATGCTGAAGGGATAATTTCCCAATGTAAGTGAAGGATGCGACAAGAACCTTCCATTGCAACTACTCTTATATATGGATAAGTTGTAAAATATTATATAATTTTATTTTTTAATATTATTATTATTTTAAAATTTTAAAAAAATTAAATTAGTTATTAAATTATTATTATTTATTATATTCATTCATATGCAACCCAAAAGGCTGTTTGTTGGAGTTGGAGTTAAATAACCTTCTAGCTGATTTGACATTTTCTTTTAATTCGAGGCATCGTCAAGGCTGATTTAACAAACAAGTAAAAATCAGAAATCATTGTCCATCAAATAAAAAAACCGAGAAATAGTCAGACGTTGCACAAGATATCCCATTCCATGCATCTAATGTATCCACTTGTTGCTAAAAACTGTCTACCAAAGTTCAAACTACAATAACAATCATCCAAAAATAAAATAAAATAAATACGTTTTTAAAATTTAAGCTTTTAATTTTTTATTAAATAACTAGATCTTAATGCCTCGCTATTTATCTTTAGAATTCAATGAGAAGGGGGAATGGGGCTCCAAACGACTCCATAACCATGTAGAGTGGGTAGCGGGACGGTGTCGTTCTTCTCACCATTGCCGGTTGCCATAAATCACGACCTCTCCGTTTGATAAAAGCACCACCCGCCACTTCTTCCTTTAAGAGTTGAAAGACTGCAGGCGTCATAGATTAGCTTTCACGTTCTTTTGGTACGTTTTTGTAGTTTTTTTTTTTTTTCTTTAATCTTTCTTTATTTCTTATAAATATATATATTTTTTTAAATATTATCATCTGCATGGTACGAGTTAGGGGTGCTACCTGCACCAGGTAGCCCCCCTCCCCGCCCCCTTCTACCGCATCCCAGGGGTGAGGTACCCCGTCTCGCATGCTGGGGGTGGGGTGAACTCCCAATCCGTCCCGTCTCCTGCTCACTTCAATAGTAGACAACATTCCACTAAATCCAAAAATTATACCTAGGTTTAAAAGTGATTAAAAGCACGTTTGGCGACTCAAATTGTAATTTGAATTTGTAAATATGAGTATAATTTAAAAATTATGTAGTTTTTAAATTTGCTAATACATATCTTGTATCTTGTGTAAATTGTAGTGTAATACAAGAGTATCACATTGTTTAAGTATGAGATTTGTATTGTCATGATAATCTATAAAAGGGTTACCTTACTACACTACAACTTACATAAAATATTAAATAAAAGTTCTATTTACATAAATATAGTAAAATAATAAATATTTATATATTTATATTAAAAAAAAAAGAGGTGTGGGGCGAGGAAAACGTGGGGTGCGGTTAGGCCCTACTAGCCCCCAGCCCCCACTAGGGGGCCAGATGCGGGGCGGGGTTGCCCTCCCCGCCATGCCCCCACGGGGCGAATGGGAGCAAAGTGCAGAGTCCCGCTATCCACCCCTAGTACTACGAGTTAACGTGATACATTTTAAATAAATAACAAATATATTAAATCATTTAAAATCTACCATAACAACAAATGTAATCAATTTAAAATAAAGAGTAACATGGTAGGACCCTTAGTACCTTGTGGTTTCGAACCTATATTTGACTATAATCACAATGAAAGAAAATGGTGATTACTGCTTCGCAATAGTCCTCCCATGCAGCCTGGACAGGTGATAGTCCTTGCCATAAGATCAAAACTTCTTTGCGACGTTTTCTTACCCTCCTTTCAAGTATGGCATGAGGAATCCGCAACAATGTCTCATCATTTTCGTTGTGTGAGGTAGGCGTAGGTAGTAAGCAATTGAGATCTGAAATGTACAAAAGAAAAAAAAAAAGGACTGCTAGCTTGGTATTCCACTGCCACTCTGAACAATTTAAAATAAAGAGTAATGTGTAAGGGAAGAAAACAGCATGTATAGGTTATAGTATGTTGCTATCGAGAGTGAGGTGCTTGTAAATTGTAATCATTTGGTGGATCATTAAAAGAAGTGCTGAAAAAACTGCAACTTATTATTAATAACTTATCAAATAAATGCAGATCAAGGCATCATAGGTAAAACAAGAAAACATCTGATCTCTTGAAAATGTGTGGGAATCTGATCTAAAAAAAGGGAACCTATCTTAAGTATAGAATATGCTTTGGATTGACGAAAAAATGTCTGTTTTTCCCTTTTTCATTTAGAAATTACTCAGCTGGCCGTACACTTCGGTGAAGGGAATACACCATGTCCTTGTCTTTTGATGCCCCCTTTTTCCTTCCAATTGGGTGAACCACTCACTCATCTTGCTCTTCTATCATAGTAGTAAAAATAATCGATGTCCAAGATTTGACTGTATGCATCTGTGATCACAACAGAACATAGTTCATCTCCTGGAAGCCTTGTCTTGTTAATTATTGAATGTTGGCTCGTGAGAATCCCATCTACATTATACATATGTATTTTTAAGTAATGCTTTAGAATTATCTGCAGAGGCAAACGGAGAGGATCAGAAAATTAAATGAGAGAAAGATTTATTTGCAATTATATGAGGCAATGGAGGCTTTAGTTCATATATGCAGAGACGGTTGTCTGACAATTGGGCCACATGATAAGGATTTTAAAGTAAACCAGGCGTCTTGTCATTATGCAGCCTGTAAGGGACTGGAAATGCTGGTCCGCCATTTTGCTGGTTGCAAGTTGAGAGTCCCTGGTGACTGCGTTCATTGCAAAAGAATGTGGCAGCTATTGGAGTTGCACTCGAGGCTTTGTGCCAATTCTGATGTTTGTAGGGTGCCTTTGTGCAGCTGAACCATACCATTCTCTCTTCTCTTGCTTTTTTCCTTTCAGCTTCATAACATAGGTATGTGGTTTAGGAGATCATAGTTTCTTGCACCTAAATGAATCCAAAACATCTGGCTAACTCCGGAAAATTTTTCAGGAACTTTAAAGAAAGAATCTGGAGACAGAGCAAGAAGGACGAGATTAAGTGGAGAATAGTGGTGAAAAAAATATTGAGAACAAAGACCATCGTTGGAGCACCATTCTTTTTATGGGAAATTGTCAGCTCTGCATGAAAACAGAGTTTGCTTCTCCTAGCATAAGCTTTTTGAACTATAAACTAGTTGTAACTTGTAATTGTATGTGTGAAGGATGTGTCTCACTTCCAAACTGTCCCGCAAACCTGCGCAATGATCCAAGTGAAGTTGGCCTGGTTCGCCTGGGAAAACTCCAATGCTTCAGTTAGTTTTTGAGTTTTAAAAATAATTCAATTAGAACTCAGCCAAGAAAATCCTCCCCTTTTATTGAGGTTTACCTGTATATATAAGATTCTGTTGTTGCGCTTAGTTGATGCCGGATCTTTTCGTGTTGGTCCGAGTTTTTTTTGGTGCACTCTGTGTTTGAAGTGGTCATGTATTTGCATTGGATCCCTACTTTCTCGTGGGCGGTTGCATGCATATCTTTGACTTGGTAGGGCTTTTGCTACCTCGGCTTTGTATGTTTGGCCAAGGGCCTTTTTGTTGGGCCCATTTTCTATTTGGGCCTGTTTACTCAAAATGTGTTTTTTATTATTATTATAAGCCCTCCAGTTACCCCGCTAATTCCCTTGCCATCCTGGCGTGGGGAATTATATGTCTGCTTGAATTATTCCTTTAGAAGCGTTTTGCAATTTGTATTATGGGCTCCCAATGCTGGGCTTACATGACATGCTTGGTGTGTAGGTTGGCCACCGTTTGTTGAACCAAGCCCTTTCCGTACATGTTCTGTCCTAGCCGACCTTTCAGATTTATGTGTCGTTGCCCTTCTCTTCTTTCTTTTCTTGATTCTTTCCTGATGACGTGGCGAGATGGGGGAAGGTTTTTGTGTGATGGTTAACTTCCTCAGTGTCAGGTCATGATGCTCGTGACTGTTGACGTTCCACGTTCTCCTCTTTTAAATACCTCCTCCCTTCTTTCTTTCTTTTCTTTATTCCGTCTCTTTGTTCGCTTTCTTTCTTGCATTTTTCCATCTACATTCTGCTTCCTGTTCTTGTTCATCTTCTTTACCTTCCTACTTTTCATTTTTTCTTCAATGGCTGACCAAGGCGGCTCCTCCAACCCTCCTTTCTTTGTCCCGAAAGGTACAGTTTTTGAAGGCCATGGATGGCGTTCTATGTACCAGGAGAAAAATCTCCTTGGGCTTCGGGAGGAGTTTGGCATTCCCGAGAGTGCCAATATAACGATTCCTGCACGGGGATGTTGCGAGGTCGAGGGCTTCACAGGCAGGACTGTCCTGTATTCCGCCATGTTTTCTCATGGTTTGAGACTTCCTTTTTGTCATCCTCTCCCAGACATTTTGGACCTTCTTGAATTGGCCCCTGCCCAACTCCACCCTCACTCTTACAGGACCTATCTGTGCGCCTGTATCGTCTACTACATGGTCCTGGAACCCCTTAGAGATGTTTATCCCGACCTTACTACTCGGGAATTTCTATCATTCTACCATCTTCGGTCTAACAAAGGCAACGTTGCTAGTTTCCGCAAGAAGGATAGATTTCCTGCTCTGGCTCGTCTTTTTAATGCTAAAGTGAAGGACGTGTTTCACTTCCAAACTGTCCCGCAAACCTGTGCAATGACCCAAGTGAAGTTGGCCTGGTTCGCCTTTGAAAACTCCGATACTTAAGTCAGTTTTTGAGTTTTGAAAATAATTCAATCAGAACTCAGCCAAGAAAATCCTCCCCTTTTATTGAGGGTTACCTGTATATATAAGATTATGTTGTTGCACTTAGCTGATGCAGGATCTTTTCGTGTTGATCCGAGTTTTTTGGGGTGCACTCTGTATTTGAAGTGGTCACGTATTTGCATTAGATCCCTACTTTCTTGTAGGCGGTTGCATGCATATCTTTGACTTGGTAGGATTTTTGCTACCCCGACTTTGTATATTTGGCCAAAGGCCTTTTTTGTTGGGTCCCTTTCTATTTGGGCTTGTTTTCTCAAAATGAGCTTTTTTATTATTATAAGCCCTCTAGTATGTTTGTAGAGTGTAAGAAAGGGGCACCCATAGTGGGCACCCCTTCTCCTTCTTTTAAAGGTTATGAAGTGGTTTAAGAACCATTTCATAAGGCTTGATGGCTAGCCATTAAGGGTCAGCCGGGAGTTATGCTTAGAGGGGCTATTTACATAGCTCCTCCGCCCTTTGTATTAGTGACTTGCATAAAAAACGATCTCTCTCTTATATGGTTCTCTCTAGTCATGGCATCTAGGCTGTGGAATGTGTAAGTGCTGCTCTGGTATTACCACGTAGCACACTCCACCATCGATGTGAAGATCGTGGCGAATAACGACGTTGAAGAATCCGTGGAACAACCGCACTAGATCCGAGATATTTTATACGAGATAATATCGCTTCTGCTATGTATTCCGATTTGTTTTCTGACATTGGTACCAGAGCCCAATGGTTGTTCCCGATTTGTTTTCTGACGTGCATGTTGTATTTCATTTACGTGAAAAATTTTCCATGCACGATGTTATGTAACATGGCTGTCGAGGTTGGTCGTTACGGTGGTAGCGCCGCTGTGGAATGGCTGCAACCACCCACTCGAATCAACATGTACCTGTGCACGTGCTCTCCAGATCTCTACATGCACTGCACCATACAAGGCAGTAGCACGCTTGAGGGTGCTACAAGCATCGCAAGAGGCAGCAGTGCGCACTGTGGTGGCGCAACGGACAAAGCTGCATGCACCAATAGAGTGCTGCCACGGGAACACACACGAGTTTCTACAGCCTGCGATGACTTCGACAAATTGACCATCGGGGTGCAGCGAAGCTATGCCATTCATGGCGCTACGCTTGTTGCGCGCATCCACTGGGTGATGCTTTGCCAAGGGGCGGTGCTCACCTGTAAGTGGTGGGGAGCAACTAGATGCAGTGGGGCCTCTGCTGCACGCAGAGCCTTGCACCATGGTGGTGCCGCAGGCTCTACTGGGGGCAGAACCGCATGCAGGGAGGCATGCAGAGCTAAGTGCTCTGCTGCAGGTGGCGGCACCCCACGGCTGATTGCTGAGCACAGTGCACGGTGGTAAAGATAATGAGGTGTTGCCATGGTGGGCTGCGGCCGTCTGCGCAGAATTGAGCACCCAACGCTGCCCAGTGGTCACTGCAGCTGCTCAACGCAGTGCCTTGCCCGCCCAAAGCGGTGCTGCCCGACAAGCAGCGCCGTACAATCTACTGCTCGACAAAGCATGCAACACCACGGTGCAGATGCACCATGGGTTCAACCCACCAGCACTGGGGTGCATGCTGAAGACGCAGTGCGGTGCTTCGTGTGTAACGCAGGGTTGTGCCCACCATGGAGAGCAGTGCACTTTGCTACAAGCAGAGTGGCGCGCTCCTCCACGGAGGCGTTGTCCTCTGCTGCGTGTAGAACTGCATGCACCATGGTGGTGCTGCGAGCTCTGCTGCACGCAGAGGAGTATGGCCATTCAACGCCCTTTAACACTGGGTGCAGCAGTGGCAGCACCACAAGCCGTTGCTTGCACCAGTGAGCGGCGAAGGAAGGTACGAGCTCTCCGAAGGCTTTGAGAGGGTGGGGCGGCGCTACCATGGATCGGCACCTCTGCCAGGAGGTTCGAAGTCGCCATTAATGGGTGCACGCTGAGGATGGCGCCGGTTACATTTTTTTTTCTTCCGTTACTAGAACAGTAACGTATTTAAGGAAGAAGATAAACAGTACTAAATGTGTATCATGTTTATGGGCTTGTTCTTTACCGCAAGGGAACAACACCATTGGTCTTGTGCTCTAATTGTGGGTTAGTTTATTTGTGTTTCAGGATATGGGTTGTGGGCTAATTTTTTTTTAAAGCCAAAAACTGTTCTTGTTTTGTTTAAAAAAAAAACAAAAAAACAAAAAGCCTAACTATTTTTTTTTTAAAAAGAAAAGAAAAATGCCCATGATCCGTGAGTAGCCCAAAGACCTGTGCATAATGGTGGCAGCCCACACACCCCCACCAAGTTCAAATTTTTTTTTTAATATTTGGATCAGTAAAAAAAATAAATAAATAAAATAAAAGATTGGGTGGTGTTTTTAACCCAAGACTTCACACACAAGGACTATAAGCTCAACCATTGGGCTAGAGCTTATTGTTAGTGTGTTTGTTGATTTTATTTAGTAATTCAACATGTAATTGTGTCAGAAAATATTAATTTTTCTGAAATATATTTTTGCATGTGCTTACTGAATACAAGCATGCCATGATATTATGATGTCATGTTTTATCACATTTATAGGCATTTTATTTTACGTTATAAATTGTCTAGATTATTAATTTTTGGTGAATAATAATTATTTGGATCAAATGTGATGTGATTATTTTTTGTACATGTATTGTGATTACATGTAATTGTATGAGCTTATTTATCACTTATATCGTTAGACTATTTTTAAGAATTGTCTTTAGTTTTTTAAATGTGATAAACTAGAGGATTAAGTAGTCCGAGTTTGATTAGTCCGTGCTTCTGATTGGCTCAAATTAAATTCTTCGATCTAAGAAGAAATTATTTTTACAAGTGACTGACTCGATAGAGTACTTATCCTAGTGGGAGTATGGTTGAGATTGATTTAGAATTAATATCCTATACGATATAAATTTGCGCAAAAATTAAGTTAGAAATTAATAATTAAGCATTAAGGCGCAAGAGATTATTAGGAAGCTTAGCGAATTTTCTATCTTACGACATGTATTAATTATTTTTATTCTGACTTAGATTATCGCGGCAAATTTCTTAGATGTGTGTGCAATTAGATGCGCATAGGTTAGTAACTTTGAGATAACCATGAACGAAACCTAGATATTATTTAAACGGCTTAATCGTCGCATTAATCTCCTCCATGAGCAGTAGTTGGAAACAAATAACGATTATTGTAAGTGTCAGATAATCTTAGACCATCATTATTGTGAAACCTCTAAAAAGTCTAGAGTAAAATTGGAAGTGCGCATGGGACACATGCACTACAATTTTTTATAGAAGTTGATGGGATCAACTGTCAAATAGAGCTAAACCACTATTTTGCCTTTGAATCTTGTAGATAATAACAAAAGTTGCGTGTTATTTTTGTAAAGCAAAGATTAAATTGCTCCTATATTTGAGGTTGAGCATTATAATCTTGAAGCAACTTAGATTAACTCACAGATAAGCGCATACCCTCTCTGCTTGCTAGTATGTCTGGCAAGTAAGAATATTAAAATTTGAGTGTGCAAAGAGTGTAGAGGACATTCTTGATTGGCACATTCATTTTTTTGAAGGTTTTATCACTGCACCTTTATATGGTATTAACACTGATAATCTTGCTCAAGTTTTATTTTTCTCTAGCGAGAACAAATAGGTTCTTGCAAATATATAAACTTTGGAGCACCCCTTGAGAGTAATACGAATCGACTTGGAGGTTTGTATGGTAATTGTGGAAAAAAGTCTAAATAATTAGGTATGACTTATCTAAACCTAACTTAAAAAATTTTGCTCTTGGTTTCACTGATGCAAGATAGGTTTTAGATTAAGATAATTTCTCTCAAAATTTGTTCTTTTCTCTCCTATAGTGGATTGGAGAATATGAAAAATATTGAGTATGCAAGAAATAAGGATATATCGCTAGTTAGCATCTAAAACGTCACATACTGCATTTGTTGTACAAAACGATGTTTTTATTAGCGCTTTTAATGTAATATTAAAGAAGTCTATACCTAATTTGATTTAAGACTCATTAAAAACGGTGGTGTTAGTGAGAATTCCTAGAGGTTTTAAAGTTGGATGGTCATTCTTTGACTGAGTGATATTATTTCTCAAGTGGAGAGATGATATACTAAAATGTGCCGTGGAGGCATAGGATGATGGGTGTGAAGCTTGAGAAATTAAAATTTTTCTCGCTGATGAGATCCCTTTCCTTGGTTTAGAAGAGTCAAAGAGAAAATGCAATATGAGCATTTTCTATGTGAAAATTCCTATACATGCACACTGAGGACTTGGATAATAAAAATATTGTTTCATCATATAAATACGATTCCAAATATTTTTTTAAGGAAAATATATTTTTTCAGTTAAAATATTTTTTTCAAAATCGAAATCGTATGAGTTATATGATGAGAATGATTATTTCGCAATTTAATGACTTGCTGAGAATGGAATTATAAATAAATTATGGCGCAAAACAATTTTTATATCGCACTTGGGTTGATGTAATATGGTGTTACAGCCTTAATTCTGAATTTTCGTCCTTAGATTGAGTTCATTCGCCTTTTAAAAAGGCTGAGTGACTATTTTGTGCAAACGTGAATTCTAGAGGATCTAAACTTAATTATTTTTTGGTTGAGTCAAGAAAATTATTCGTATTTTCGGCAAGGGTGGAGAATTGTGGATTTTTTAAAACACTTATTTTTTTTAAAGAACATTTCATTACGTTTCCTCACTACCTTTTTTTTTTTCAAAAATTTCTTTATAAAATATCGCCGCAAATAGTGGGAGTAATTCAATAACTAGTGTGAGTATACATTTGAGTGATGGTGTACCACTAGTGATAGTGACTCCTAAAAGTTATAGAATATAAGGATCCTCATAAAAAACTTGGTAGTTTTATATCAATATTCTCTCGTCATTTAGAGACTAGAAGAGAATATTTGTAATATAGCTCCGCTAAAAGTATTGAATTCAAATAACAAGAATCCCAATGTAGAATCTTAGATTCTCTTCACTTATATGATCCAACCTGGGGTTGTTGATCTAATTGATAAAGGAAAAGTGGAGTTGATAGAGATATAGATCCATCTCTTGGCACTAATTGAGTTGTATTTAGATAGTTGTTGATCGCGTATTTATTGAAACTTTTCTTGAAGGTGTTAAATAGCTGATTCTCATAGGAGAATTAGATGGTTAGCTTTTGTGATGTTTAGGCATGAAGTACTTTGAGCGCATGATTATTGTTAGTATTATTTTGGTTCAGAAAGTGAATGAATGCTGCTGGTGCTGTTTACATGCGGCCTAAACAAATCATCTATTCAAAGATACCCAATATACCTAATCGTTTTTTTAGGTGTCCATACTACAAGGTGATGGGCATGAGTTTGTGAAAGTAGCTCAGACTTCATGTATTGTGAGACTGTTTACAAGAAAAACAATGTCTAGGAGCTCTTGTTCAAAATTCACAGACAATTAATGAGATGAACAATACCAAAAAATTTAGTTTTGCCTATGCTATTTGGTGTTTCCACTATGGTTTGTTCATGGGAGTTAGAGGTTAAGATTTTGTTAGAGGGTAAATATAACTTACTTGATTAAGTGAATTTGTGGTGCAATTGTTGTTAAATGTAATGATTAGACTATTATAATTGTTTTTGGGGCAAAGGCCCTAATCGCTTTTCCTTTAATGCAAAATAAATTATGGTTATCTCACATGTTTTTGTTGAGTACAAGAGATTTATACGAAACCTTGAAGTCGCAAATTAAGTTTGCTAAAGGACATTTGTGGTCACCTTGTAGATTCTTAAAAATTCGTAGTCGTACTTGCTGACTAGAAGCTAATGTTTATATTATGAATTTGACCTAAATGAGATTCGTGATAAGTCGTCGCTGACTTCATGATTGTGCAAAGGACTTTTATATATAAAAGCAGAATCTCTTGATAAGAACATGTTTTAGAAAGTTACTACATATTAAAATGCGCATAGGGAGAAATGGTCATTAAACATCACTTGAGAGTTGTGATTTAAATTGACCATGTAATTTCTCTCTATCTCATGGTATTACTCGTCGTGCACATGATACTTATATGTTCTATGATTATGTGGCGTGATTGGAAGCATTTTTGGTATACACACATTCACCATAAATTTAGTATTTATGATAAAAAAAAAAGTATATCGACAGGTTTAGATTGGCGCTACAAATGGGTAGCGAACAAAGATGAGACAATGTATCACTCGGTACTTATCCAATGAGGGATAAGTTATAAGACACAAAAGATATGTCGTCTTAGTGGGAGCTAAGATGAGGTCCATCATATTTAAAAGGACCGTGCATGGTTACCCACAATCCATGCAGCCTGTGATTTAGCCAGATGCGAGATCCTATTTGGCGCTTTGATAGCAATAGAGAGACTCGGATTAGGCACTGAGATGGCGATTAGACTAAGATCTATACGGTGCATTGAGATTAGATATACGTTCTTTCTTCGGAAAGAGAACTCCACCGTAACATATATTTCATACGACATGTGCTTTTGCGACTAACAGTAGATGTGAGTGAATGGATCCCTACTTTCTCACCGTATGAGTCCTGTAGGTCATAATTGATGACCTTAATTTTTTTATGCCCTTCGGAGACCTTCGACTATGTCACGAGGTTGATGTTTTAGTGTCTGCTACTTTGGCATGTTATCTATGACCATGTATGATGCGGTCTAAAGAGGCATTGTTGGGAAAGTGACTGAACTAAAACTAAATGATATGAGGGCGAAGGGAAGACTATTTGGTAACATATCGATATTGGTATGTATTCACTACCGGCAAGTTATGTTACTTCTTGGTTGGGAGTTGCGACATAGCTGTGAGTACATTATATTTTATAGAGATTGAGCATTGCTCTGAGTCATTCTGACTCGAGAGAGATTAGGGATGCTTAGTCTGATGTGACCAAATGAGTCGGGGTATAATGAGACACTTTTAGAGATATTGCTATGCTGGTCTTTTTTCTGAGAGATTTGGTATAGTGCTCCCATTTTTCTTTTACAGCTGTGCTCGATGGTCGCAGGGCCTATTTGCCAGTATGAACAAGATTGAAAACATATTGAGAGATGCAGACCTGGGGTCTTGCCCACTATATGTGAGTGAGAGATGTAAGAAAGGGGTACCTATAGTGGGCACCCATTCACCTTCTCTTGAAGGTTATGAAGTGGTTTAAGAACTATTTCATGAGGCTTGATGGCTGGCCATTAAGGGCCAGCTGGGGGTTATGCTTAGAGGGGCTATTTACATAGCTCCTCCCCCCTTTGTATTAGTGACTTGCATAAAAAACGATCTCTTTCTTATATGGTTCTCTCTAGTCAGGGCATCTAAGCTGTGGAATGTGTGAGTGTTGCTCTGGTATTACCACGTAGCACACTCCACCATCGATGTGAAGATCGTGGACGAATAACGACGCTGGAGAGTCTGTGGAACAACCGCACTAGATCCGAGATATTTCCTATGAGGTAATATCGTTTCCGCTGTGTATTCCAATTTGTTTTCTGACATAGAGAAAATATTACCCCCCAAGTCGGGGGTGTGTGAGTGTCTTGGTATCTCAGTGTGAAATTATAAAGCAGAATCACTTTCCTCCAAATATACTATCTTTGCCATTCCCAATGAAATACAGACTCATGACCCTGAAGTCAAGTTGGTTTGTTAGCCTAATACACAAAATTCTTTTGGTTAATCTATCATTTTCATGACTCAAACATGTTATAAAGTCTTAAATTAAAACCAAAACTTCGTGATACAACCAACATACATAAAAGCTTCATCCTTTGTAAAATATTCTATTAAGTAGCAAATACATAAGAGTGAACTTAATATTAAAAGAGTTTTGCTATTTATTATCCTCACACACTACACACCACACTTTTTTTTAAATGGTTTTATTCTTCTTAAACTAATTGAATTATTCTACTCATCATCCATATATCACATATTTGGCAAGAGAAAAAAAAATGTGATGTGTGGTGTGTAAAGATGATGAATAGAATTTTTCATGTTAAAACGAAAACTTCTAATTAATGTGAAAGGTTTCATAAAAGCCAAAACATAAAGAGAGCTCTCGGTGTGGTTTGGATAGTGAGATGAGATAAGATAATTTTAGATGAAAGTTAAAAGTTAAATAAAATATTGTTATAATGTTATTTTTTAATATTATTATTGTTTTGAGATTTGAAAAAGTTAAATTGTTTATTATATTTTATGTGAGAATTTAGAAAAGTTTTAATTATAAGATGAGATAAGATAAAATATTTTTACTATCCAAACGAGATTTTAATTATTCATTCATTTGCAACTCACAAAGGCTCTTTGTTGGAGTTGGAGTTAAGGAAAAAGCTACTTAGTAGCTCTTGTTGGGAGTTATCATTGGTTTTTTTCTTTTCATTATTTTTTTTTTTAACTTAATGATTTAGAAAAAAATTTTTAATAATGTTGTAAATTTTTTTAAAAAATATATATTAAAAAAATACATATAAAGAAATAATAATAACAAAATATCTAGTGGGATGGCAGCAGAGCCACCCAGCCACCCTTGGAGTTAAATAACCTTTGAGCTGATCTGACATTTGCTTAATTTGAGGCATTGTCAAGGCTGATTTAACAAACAAGTGGCTGTCTATTTTGACAAAGAATCAGAAATCATTGTCCATCAAATAAAAAAACCGAGAAACAGACATTGCACAGGATATCCCATTCCATACATCCACTTGTTAGTTGTTGCTAAAAGCTGTCTAGCAAACTACAATAACAGTCATCCAATAAATAAATACGTTTTTAAAATTTAAGGTTTTAATTTTTTATTAAATAACAAGATGTTAATGCCTCGCTATTTTATCTTTAGAATTCAATGACGACTCCATAACCATGTACCTTTCTCCTTATTTGCTAGAAACAGCACGTCTTTAGCATGAAAAGATATGCCGTTGTTTACTGTGTTGTCCCCAAGAGTAGAGTGGGTAGCGGGACGGTGTCGTTTCTTCTCACCATTGCCTGTTGCCATAAATCACGAGCTCTCCATTTGATAAAAGCACCACCCGCCACTTCTTCCTTTTAAGAGATCATGAAAGACTGCAGGCGTCATAGATGGAGCTTTGATGTTCTTTTGGTACGTTATAAATGTAGTTTTTGGTACGTTTTTGTAGTTTTTTTTTTTTTAATCTTTCTTTATTTCTTATAAATGTTCTATTTTTTTTAAATATAAATATTATCATCTGCATGGTACGAGTTAACGTGATATATTTTAAATAAATAACAAATATATTAAATCATTTAAAATCTACCATAACAACAAATAAAATTATAATTACAAATTTAAAATAAAGAGGAACATGGTAGGACCCTTAGTACCTTGTGGTTTCGAACCTATATTTGACTATAATCACAATGAAAGAAAATGGTGATTACTTCTTCGCAATAGTCCTCCCATGTAGCCTGGAGAGGTGATAATCCTCGCCATAAGATCAAAACTTCTTTGCGACGTTTTCTCACCCTCCTTTCAAGTATGGCATGAGGAATCCGCAACAATGTCTCATCATTTTCGTTGTGTGAGGTAGGCGTAGTTGGTAAGCAATTGAGATCTGAAATGTACAAAAGAAAAAAAAAAAGAAAAAGAAAAGAAAAAAAGAGGACTGCCAGCTTGGTATTCCACTGCCACTCTGAACAATTTAAAATAAAGAGTAATGTGTAAGGGAAGAAAACAACATGTATAGGTTACAGTATGTGGTATCGAGAGTGATGTGCCTGTAAATCAAAAGAAGTGCTGAAAAAACTGCAACTTATTATTAATAACTTATCAAATAAATGCAGATCAAGGCATCATAGGTAAAACAAGAAAACATCTGATCTCTTGAAAATGTGTGGGAATCTGATCTAAAAAAAGGGAACGTATCTTAACTATAGAATATGCTTTGGTTCGACGAAAAAATGTCTGTTTTTCCCTTTTTCATTTAGAAATTACTCAGCTGGCCGTGCACTTCGGTGAAGGGAATACACTATGTCCTTGTCTTTTGATGCCCCCTTTTTCCTTCCAATTGGATGAACGAACCACTCACTCATCTTGCTTTTCAATCATAGTAGTACAAATAATCGATGTCCAAGATTTGACTGTATGCATCTGTGATCACAACAGAACACAGTTCTTCTTCTGGAAGCCTTGTCTTGTTAATTATTGAATGTTGCCTCTATATATGTGTGGACTGGGATTTTTATGACTGAAAAACTCCTTCTGAAGTGCTTTCACATTTCCATCATTCTACTCCTCTGATATGAGTCTATAACAAAGGAAGTATTTACTTATGTGATTGTCTCTCTAAGAGGTTCATTATGTCATATTAACAGGATGTCAAGGAGACAAGCTTTCTTCATCCGAGCTTCTGTCGTGATTCACATTATACCTATTGAGAACTGGTAGTGAAGCAGTTGCAGATATCCGAAAGGATCGGGCAGAACCCAACATTGTTCTATCCTGCATCATCCCGACTTCCTTGCACACTTGATCCAGTATGCCAAGAAAATCTCTTACAATCATGAAAATTCTGAATGGATGAGCTTCTTCCTTTGCAGCATTGCCATGGAAATATTCTGTGACCTCTTTTACAATATACAATGCCCTTTTTTCATCAGCCTTGATTCTAACAATTTCCTCTTCTGCCTCTTTCAGAAATAGTTTCATTGAGTTGAAGAATCTCCCTTGCATATCTGGCTTCTCACATTGCAAAACCAATCTGA
>QEOT01002563.1:23740-44165 GCA_003123785.1 Pterocarya stenoptera
GTAAAACGCTCGGGATGCTCCTTGTGAAATTAACTTTTCTGAATATAAGATTTTACATTGGTGTGTATTTTCTGTTGATTATATATGTAATTGTGCAATGTTGTACGTGAAACGAACTGAATGTTGCAGCATTTATACACATCTTCTGATGATCTTGTTCTCCAATATACCGTAAGTATATGAACAGTGTGGCTTCCGTGTATGTGCAGGAAATGCTTTCACTATCAAGTAGTTGCAATTTGAGAGCAACCATCATTGCTTCATGTACCTTGCAATGGTTTTTGTGAATTTCTAAAAAGGCCATTGAGCTGCACTAGCTGTAAAAGAGGTTTTATTAAAATTATCTCCCTTTAAGCAAAAGTCATATGGTAAATTTCCACTTTACTTTTCAGATACATTCAAAGTGTCACTTAAGGCTGTGTTTGGGTAGTGGAGTGATGTTCAATATTTTATCATTACTTTTTCGCCACTTTTTCACTTCTATTCACAGATCATCTAAGATCACCTCACTACCCAAATGTAGCTCTAGCTGTTGCTTGGCCACTCTTATAAAAAAAAATAATAATAAAAGAAAAACATGTTGCTTGGCCACTATGTTTGATTGGATTTCTTTAGACTCTGGAAGTGGTTGTGGCTAATGTTTGGTGTTTAATTGTGCCAATGCAAACATGAATGAAGGCTTTAGAACCCTGGTTCTTACATAAGTTTTTCCTAAATCAAAGGGATCAAGAAATTGGCGTAGAGAAATTGAAAAGTAACAAAGCACTGTGGGTCAGGCTTTATGAACAGAGATAAAGAATAATCCATCTAGAGTATTATTGGTTGTAGCATGCCCAATACAATGATCTAGTATTTACTACCCAAAATCTCAAGTACCCATTCATAATTTCAGAAACAATTTATATTCTTTTGGTCTGAATTGGTTGCTTTTGGAAAATATTCATTTTACGAAGCAGTGTGGTCATATTGATGAAGATTTCACATGATTACTTGAAATCAAACATAATGATGTAAGTGGCACGTTACAACTGTTTCAACTATCATTTCATTTTGTAATCATGGTGACTTTTCATCTAAGTTCTTTAACTCTTATATTTGTTTTGATATCTTCCAGCTTCTCCCCTTTTGTCCATCAGGCCAAGATCCAATTAAGTCCCTGCTACCTCAAGAAAATTATATACACAGCACAATATATAACTTGGACAATTCTTTTAAGCATTGCAAAGTATATTGCAAGTTCAACCAATAAAAAAGTAAATCGGAAGTATCTATCAGCATTCACACCATGATGCACGGAAATTTATTATTCTACCTTATCGTTAGCTATTCTACCATATCTATTGCTCTATCAAGTATCAACTAAGTAGGACACGAAATTTAATCGCTGATCGGACATGCGAAAGTAGAAAAAGAGATTACTCACCATCTAAAAGAGCTTCGGACACTTCGTCCCGAGTCACATTCAGTGCTCTTAATAGTATAGCGATGTTCTGGGACTTCTTTGGGTCTAACACCCTGTTTTCCCGTTCAACAGGAGGGAGAACCGACTTTCTAGTAGGCTCTTTTGGAACCGAATTCGCAGAATTGCAGCCGAAAAGAGATTCCATCATGTCCTCATTCAATCTGTAAAGCAAATGAAGCATTGCCAATATCAGAAGAACGTTATACTTCATCAAATAATTTCAGCTTAGCATTTTGGAATAAATAAACTCAAACTCTTACTGCTGCCACTTACTGAAAGGAGCTTGATTTGAGCTGGTCCCACACCGTGGCTCGTTCTGAGGTTGCCCGAACTTTGTCCCAATGCAGGGGCTTCAACTTCGGTTTTGCTCCTTCCTTGTCATCATCCCAATCAAGCTGCCTCTCACAAGAGCTCCTCTCACTCTCACTTATTCGTTGAGTTGCTGTAGTTTTTGTTATCCCATTCTCAGAAGAAGAAGTGGCTTTGGGGCTTGAAGTCCAGGATAGCGACGACTTCCTTGATACTTGAGGAGGAGTTGGCGTTGATAGCTGAGGCCGAGGCGGGGGCGGTGGCGGGGGCGGGGGCGGAAATGTAGTTACGGAAACTTGCTTGGATGGGATGCTTATCGACTGAAGTCGCGCCATGTTTGGTGGTGGCGGTGGTGACGAAAACTTTGGTCTAACGGGAGGATATGGAATTGCTTCTTGGGTCTCCACCACTTGAGCCTGTAGTGGCGAAGATGGAGGCTGAGGCGGGGGCGGTGGCGGAGGCGGGGGCTGAGCCTGCTTAATTAATGACGGTATCATGACCGGGGATGAAGACGAGAACCGGGATTTAGGGGAAGTTCTTTTGGAATGGGGAATGACGGGAATAGCCTGGACCGATCCGCCATTGTTGTCGTTATATGGCGTGTAGCTTAGAGTACGGGAACTCGGCGTATAGTAGCTAGTTTCTTCGTAACTGATCGAGGAGCAGTTGGGCGAATGAAACGCCATGTCGTGGCTTTCATCGTCGGACGAGGACCTGGCTGACGGGGAATTCACCTCGGTAGGCTTGGGTAAAGGCGGCAACGGCTGCAACTCGGGACTTGGGCGGTACCGATCCGATCTTTTAATCGAATTGAGCTTGTGATAAGGGGACCTGTTACTGTTTGCTCCCACTCCATTGGCTCCGCTGGCCTCTGTGATGGCACTCCGGCTATGTTCCACGTTTCCAATGTAAAGGAATTCCGACGGGGGGACACGGTTTTCACCCGCGAACCTGTCGGAACTGCGTCCTCCTACGAGCTTTGCGGAAGAGTCGCCAGGGTGTTTGGCACGGTGCCGGTAGAGGAAGAATGCAAGCGCGGAGAGCATTCCCAGAGTGACAATCCCGACGGAGATTGCAATCGCGACGGTTTTGGTTTGCTTCGCAGGCTGCGTTGCCACCGGGATTGGCATGGTATTGGCATTGGAAGACGAGACAGGTGGCGGTTGAATCTGATCCGGGGGAGACCCGCCTTCGTGGAAGAAAGGGTACTCGGAGCTCGGGTCCGATAGTGGTGGTGGTGGTGGTGGTGAAGGAGGCGGATTAGACTCTGGTGGGGGAGCCGACCCTACCGGAAACAATGGTTGGTGAAGAATTCTCCGGTGTAGAGTGTGAAGAAGAGTACTGGTAGAATTTAGAGTAGCAGCAAACCCGTTAGAGATAACAGCGAAAGACAGAAGAATAAAAAAGAAGCTGAAAGAATGATGAGTTGCTTTCATGGCGAATTTTTCTCGGTCTCTCTAATTAATTTCTTTTCTTTCTCCCAATTCATCTCTGGTTTTCGTCTCGCAAATCTTCTGTTTGGTGAGCCTGCGTGTGGGAAGAATGAGAGAGAAAGAGAGAGGAGAAGGTTCTTTTTCTGGGCTGTAAAGGTCTGGGTTGCCCACGGAGCTGACGACAGCAAATAGCAGCATTTTTATTTTCTCATTTATTTATTTATATAACAATGTCAACATTTTTAAAATTAAAAATATATAATTATCAATTTTGTGAATGATGAATATTTTTCACTAATTTATAACAGTGAGTCTATAAACGGCTATAAATGACACGTGGTAGAGAGAAATAGAATGACCTTTGCTGTGCGTTTCGTATTTTATTAAAGAAAATGACAACCGGAAGATGACGGTGATATTAAAAGGAACAAGTTAACTCACTTTGGTGTCCTCCCTCCTCGGTTACGAATATATATTTATATATAATAAATAAAAAACATATAAAAAATATAGTTAATGGAATTTTACTTTCCTTTACAGGGAGGCCGAGGCGGAGGGCAGAGCAAAGCAAAGCACATATTCCATCTCCACTAAGTTAAGTTTTTCATCTTACTCCTTACTTTTTAATAATTATATTTGGGTCCCCTTTAGTACTTCATCTCCCCCTCCGCCCCGTTTCTTAGATTTTTACATTTTTATATTTTTCTAATTAATTAAAAACATTTAGAATATGTAAAATATATAAAAAAAAAATAGTTACAATAGTAATTGTGTAAATATTGCGTAATTAATTTTAAAAAAATAAATAAATTTGTGATCCAAATAAATAGAAAAAAATTTATTTTTTAATAATAAATCTTATTTTTTTTAAAATGATTATACGATATTTATATATTTCACAATTATATGCAGTATTTTTATTTTATTTTTTATTTTAGCACTGCTGTGAATTTGACTAATATTTTTGTTGTTAAATCTGAACACATCGTGCATAAGAGAGGGAAAATAAAATTAAATTGAATTAAAGTTTTTTGGGCCGTGAGGAGGGGGTGGTTGGGTTAAAGGTCAAAGGTGGAAATTGGGGGGCGAAAAGTTGGGATGGGCTAAGTTAACGTTTTATGCTTTTGTGCTTTACTGGTGGCTTAGATTGGTCCACCGACCGACTCCAGTCTCCTTGCAGGGGAAGGAGGGGGACATGCACACGTACCAATTGCATTTACTTTTTTTCCTTTTTCTTTTCTTTTTTTTTTTTTTTCCACCGCCACGAACTTAAAGACAATGCTATCCTTTTATAACTTTCTCGCTCTTTCTTTTTCAACTGGGATAAGTGTTATTGAGTGATTGGTAATTTGGTATTTTCACTAAATTTGGCAAGCCATTTACCTCATCAATAATTTTGTAGGAACATCATTGACAAGATAGAAGAAAACGTATTACGGATTGCATCAGTCGAGTGTAATTATAATCTATAATTATGTTTAGGTATGGAGTATTAATCTTCCTATCTACCCTTTATCTTTCTTTTTCTTTTCTTTTTTTTTTCTATTAATTATTAAACAAATTGAGTTAACTATAGGCTACATAGCCTATAGATATTTAAGGTAAGCTTTGGCAATAGATCATCAAAAGTAACTACCATCCGGGTCTTACATAGGAATTAGAATCTAGCTACAATTATTTATTTTTGTTCACAATATAAATTAATTATTAAAAAAAATACAAACTGGATTAGTATAAAATTGCTTTCAATTCAAGAATTTTATGAAATTCCATCACCAAAATCTCTCAAAGTTGAACACATTACTTACCAATTCAACAAATTGATCATTAAAAAAAGTAGAATTCAAATAAATATGCACTAAAAAGAGAAATGCTTATAATTTGTCATCAATCATTTATTACGTACAAAAATGACTATTTCTTATCAAAATAAGACCATCTTCATCGCAAATAACTTGTTACAAATAATCTTTTCTCTTGTCAAGGTGAAATGGGTCACATAGGTCCCGTTTAGATTTAAAAAGTGTCTTATCTCATCTCATCATTATAATTTTTCTAAATTTCAAATAAATATGCACTATAAAGAGAAATGCTTATAATTTGTCATCAATCATTTATTACGTATAAAAATGACTATTTCTTATCAAAATGAGATCATCTTCATCGCAAATAACTCGTTACAAATAATAATATTTTTAATTTATTTTTACAATTACACTAACCATATATTAATTAATAACTTAACCTGATACTTAAATTATTATTTTTCAACTAATTTTTTTTCTCAACTTAATTAATCTTGATTAATACTTAAATCGTGGTGGCATTAATCTGAAGGTTAGAGGAAGTGATTTTGTAATAAAATAATGGAAATATATCATGAACAGTGTGTCTTCAAATATGGACATGAAAGTAAATACACTGTAGCTCAATGCAACATTTATGAAATCTAATGCAATGTTTTTAACCACAAATCATTCAAATTTTGAAAATACCGATCCCAGTGGTCTTAGGCTCACAATAGCTAGGTAACCGTTTTAGAATGTAAAGGAGGCATAGTGGATGGTAACTTTATAATTAACCCAATAGACTAAGGTTAAGATTTAAAAATATTGATTTGGCTGTTCAAGTTCTTACTTAGCACCTATTGACCGACAACTTTCCAAGACTGTAGATATGAGGACCTTATGGCTCGTACAGCTTATTGATAATTGGTGGTCGACATTATTTGGTGGTTGTTATATTTATATCAAAGGAGTCTATGTTGAAACCTTTAAGCCATAAAAAAGTGCGTCATTTTATCATAGTCTTTGTCCATACAGAACATTGCCAAGGAAAGCAGCACTTAATAATTAAATCATTAAAGGTGGAGTGTACTAAAGGGTACTAGGCTAAGCAATATTATTTTGGACTTTCTAATTCCTGGTTGGGATCTTACTGTCTATCTTACAATCCAAATGAATATGACAAATTAAACTTCCCTAGTGGTGGAATCGAACTATATATATACATATTAAGTAAAAAAATATATTTTAATTAATCAAGTGACTCGATCAGCATCTCTATGATCTCTTTGATTCAAATTTCATAAATCGTGCTAAATAACTACAATGAACATGGTTCATGTACTGTTGTACTTTTTCGGCATATTTTTAAAATTTCGTTTTAGGGCAATGTTAGGGATCCCGCTCAAGCATTTTGTTCCTTATTTTTTCAAGTTTATTTTTATGTAGTGATTAAAAAAATATTGTTTAATAAAATTGTGATTTTTTTTAAAAAAATATTTAAAAGTGTTAACAAGTGTTAAGAAAGTGTTATTTTTCACATCATTTTTTAACACTTTTAAATAATTTTGAAAAAAAAAATTAAAATATTATTAAACAATATTTTCTTAATCACTATATAAAAAAAAAAAAAATTAAAACGGGATAAATGAACGGATCCCTCAGCAGCATCTCAATCATTTTCCCTAGCTTTATCGTCATTGCACTACTCTTTTATGCGTGTGTTGGTATGGGAATATTAACAATTTCCGGAGTTATAAACATCAATTTATGTTCATGAATGCCTCACAAGTAATTCTCAAGCAAAAATAATGCATATTTTCATCACAATTTTCAGTTTTCTTCTCCGCCGGAAATCAACTTTTGGACAAAATCATGATTCATAATGATTAATGCTTGATTCTTGCTGTAAGTATCAATATCTCAAGCGAACTTTGGATCACAAAAAGAAGAACCAGTACAACTCCAACAACTTATCGAGCTACAGTGCGGCGCCCTTATGCCATCTTTTGCAGTCCATGCAATCTCTAATCTCATTGCAGCAAGTCAAGCATCTAGCTTTGCTTTATAGCCTTACGATCAAACCAGACTAGGGTAAAGCACGCATAGGAAAAAAGAAAATTCCAAAGAAGAAGAAGAAGAAGAAGAAGTGATACCTATACAAAAATAAATATACAAACCGTCCTAATTTTATACATATTGTGATGGTTTTATATATATAATAATATGTTAGATATTTTATAATAAAAATATCATATCACATATGTAAATGTATGAATTTATTTTTATAAAAAATTTTTATAGATAAAATATTTTTTTAAAAAAAGTGAAACTTTTATCGTCCATTATCCGGACATAATTGTTATTTTATGTATAAGGACATAATTATAATTTCGTTTATTTTTTACTTCTGTAATATAACACACTTGCCGTATAGCATTTTTCTTCCCTTTATTTCAGCTTGTATAAATAGGTTACTGTACATGGATTTTATGCTTAATTCATTTCACACAACTCTTTCTTCATAAGCCTCTTTTCTTTTTTGTCTTCTTGCTCTAATAGGGTTTTCGTTATCTGAGTATTTTCTACACTTTATATGGTATCAGGCGTTTTATCTTCTTCTTATTCTGTTTCTGAGGATGCAACTTCTCCTTATTTCCTTCATCCGAGCGACAGTCCTGGTGTCCATTTGGTCACTTAGCCTCTTCTCGGAGAAAATTACCATGCATGGTCTCAATCGATGTCCATGGCCCTTTCTGCAAAGAATAAGCTAGGTTTTGTCAATGGATCTCTCCCTAAGCCTTTAGATCCGACGGATTTTCATTTCAATCAGTGGCTCCAATGCAACAATATAGTGATATCTTGGCTTTTAAACTCTTTTTCTCTTGAAATTTCTAGTGTCTTGTATATTGCAACTGCTTATGAGATTTGGTCAGAATTTGCACTGATCATGGCACATAATTTTCTTTTGATTTTGTTTTGCATTCTAAAGGCATATTGCATCAACATAGTTCTATTGAAACTCCTCAACAGAATTCTATTGTGGAGAGAAAGCATCAGCATATCCTTAATGTGGTTTGAACAATGATGATTCAGTCTCATCTGCCTATTAATTTTTGGGGTGATGTTGTTTTAACAACAACTTATCTCATTAATAGGCTTCCTACTCATCTTTTAAACCAAAAATCTCTTTTTGAACTTTTGTTTCACACTGTTTCTTCTTATGATCATCTTAGAAATTTTTGTTGTCTTTATTTTGCTTCCACATTACAAAGATCTAGAACTAAGTTTGATCCTAAAGCTCAAACCTCTCTTTTTTTTTTGTTATCATTTTGGAATCAAAGGTTACAAACTTCTTGATTTAAAAACTAATCAAACCTTCATATCAAGAAATGTTATTTTTCATGAACATATTTTTCCTTTTACATCTCAACATAAACATGAATTTTCTTCCATGTTCAATGTTGACTATTCAACTTTAGATGTTTTAACTATATCTTCAACTTTAGATTCTTCTCTTTCTACTACTTTACCTCTCAACTCTACTTCATCTTCCCCTACAATTGATCCAATTGTTCAAACACCATCTACCCCTGTTTCTGTCCTTATACCTTCTGACCTTCCTAGAAGATCTTCTAGAGTCAGAAATGTACCTAGTTACTTGCAAAATTTTCCCTATAACTCCTCTTCTACACACTCCACATTAGATCCTTCAACACTTTCCTTTTCATCAGGTTCTTCTTGTCCTTCAATTTTTCCTCCTAAATATGATATCTTCAATTTTATGTCTTATGCTAACCTTTCTTCTTCCATAAATCCTTTGTCATGTCCATCTCTGTCGATACTGAACCTGAGTTCTATCGTCAAACTGTCAAGCACTTTCATTGGAGAGATGCCATGTCAGCCGAGATTGCAAACCTGGAACTTAATAATATTTGGACTGTTACTTCTTTAACTTCAGGTAAGAAGCCTATTGGTTGCAAATGGGTTTTTTAAATATCGTGTTGAGAGATATAAGGCAAGGCTAGTTGTTAAGGGTTATACCCAAACTGAAGGCTTGGATTATTCTGAAACATTTTCCCATGTTGCTAAAATGGCAACTGTTAGATCTCTTTTGGCTATTGCTGCAGTGAAAGGGTGGCACAACTTGATGTTAATAATGCATTTCTGCATGGGGATTTGAAGAAGTATATATGGTTTTACCTCTTGGTTTTCATATTAAATGGGGGTCCCAAGTTTGAAAGTTGAACAAATCTCTCTATGGTTTGAAACAGGCCTCACGACAGTGGTTCTCCAAGTTTTTCACTTATATCCTCAACTTGGGTTTTCAACAATCCAAAGCTGATTATTCTTTTTTACCAAGACTGAGGGTTCATCTTTTATTGCCCTTCTTGTCTATGTTGATGATATTCTCATAACTAGTAATGATATGCAAGTTGTTGAGTCTTTAAAGTCCTTGCTTAATGAGAAGTTTAAGCTTAAGGACCTTGGCAAACTCAAATTTTTTATTGGTTTGGAAGTGGCACGATCTCCTGCAAGTATTTCATTATGTTAGAGAAAATATTCATTGAAAAATTTTCAAGATGATGGTCTCCTTGCTTCTAAACCTGTTACATTTCCTATAGACCAAAATATTAAGTTAAGTAAGGGTGTGGGAGATTTGTTGCCTGACCCTACAGTTTATAGAAGGCTTATAGGGCACCTTCTTTACCTCACAATAACTCGGCTAGATTTGTGCTATTTTGTCAATAGACTTAGCCAATATATGGCTAAGCCTAGACAGCCTCATTTACAAGCTGCCTACATAATTTTACAATATGTCAAAGGCAGTCTTCTGGCCATGGACTCTTCTTTCCAGCTAACAATACATTGTCTCTTAAAACCTTTGCTGATTCTAATTGGGTTTCTTGTCCTGAAAGTAGGAGATCTATAAGTGGTTATTGTGTTTTTCTTGAGAATTCTTTAGTTTCATGGAAGATCAAGAAACAGACAATTGTTTCTAGATCTTCTGTCGAGGCTGAGTATCGATCAATGGCCTCTACTACTTGTGATATCATTTGGTTTTTGACCTTATTATCTGATTTTGGTGTTTCACATTCTCATAGTGCTCAACGTTTTTGTGATAGTCAGGCTGCCTTACATATTGCTGCTAATTTAGTTTTCCATGAAAGAACGAAGCATATCGAGTTGGACTGCTATTTTATTCAGAAAAAAATACAAGCTAGTGTTATAAAGACTTTCCATTTGTCTTCTGGTCATCAACTTGCTGAAGTGTTAACCAAACCTCTTGGTTATCACCAATTTCATCATTTAGTTTCCAAGATGAGAATACATTCTATATACTCTCCATCTTGAAGGGGGTATCAGGACATAATTGTCATTTTATGTATAAGGACATAATTATAATTTCGTTAATTTTTTACTTCTGTAATATAGCACACTTGCCGTATAGCATTTTTCTTCCCTTTATTTCAGCTTGTATAAATAAGTTACTGTACATAGATTTTATGCTTAATTCATTTTCACACGACTCTTTCTCCAGAAGCTTCTTTTCTTTTTAGTCTTCTTGCTTTGCTAGGGTTTCTATTATCTGAGTATTTTATACACGTTACATGCATGCTGCATGGCAGCTCCAGTTTATGTATATGCAAGGCTAGTTATTGTTGTAGTATTTATACACTTTTCGGGCAAGAGAGATTGGAACAGTGAGCCTCGTGATTTGTTTAGTGTTGCCTGTTTTATACATGGGAAGTGCATGCTAGCAATTAACGGGGATAGGTCAAGGTCATCAGACAAGCCAAAACATCAAGGCAATGGCTCCATCGGCATCCACAAGGTGATTGGATTACCCATAATGTAAGAGACCTTATTAAATTTTTAGTAACTGCTAAGTCCCTATTCTCATACCATTTTCTGCTCCAAGACTCTATGGGAGGAATGATTTGAGATAGAGAGAGAGACCGTAAGCTATGCCATGCCAATTCAAGGCCATTCTTGTTGGACTTGTTTGTGTGGAGCTTGCGTTTGTATGTGTGTGGCCTGATTTGATGATTCGATTTGATAAAAACTCGTTACGGCTTTTTGGTGAATTTTGGATGAGGTTTGAACCATGGAGCACAAGTTTGGTTCAATATCTTGTTTTTTCTTCTAATTTGACCCGGCTTGTCGATTAGTATTTATTAATCCAACCTAACCGAATATGTAACTCTCCAATGAAAGACCTAAACCACATGACGTATATTCCAAAAGACTTAATCAATGATACAATTGGAATCCTAATGGAACCTTATAAAGAACAAGAATTTTTCCTTCTGAAACAATGTGAGATCTTATTCACCACCTATCATTATCCTTATCATATGGATCATCACAACTCCTTAAATTTTTTACGTCCTCGTCGGGCCTGTCTGTTGTAGGTGGTACAGCTCAAGTCCCGGCCCACATTTCTGGTTGATAGACTCTGATACCATTTCTAACACCCCAATGGAAGATCCAAACCACATGACCTATACTTCAAAAGGACTAGTCAATGATACAATTAGAACCCCATTGGAACCTTATAAAAAACAAGAACTTTTCATTCTCGAATAATGTAGGATCTCATTCACCACATACTCTTATCCTTATCATATGGGATATCACAAGATATGTTGATTATGTTTCATATATATTATATTAAATCCGTGTACAACCGCCATACTGTATTCTTTATTTTCTTTTAATAAGATCCTCTACAGCCTAAGCATGTTATAATTAAACCACATAAATCATATGTCATGTGTGATTAATTCCACTTTTATTTTACTTTTTCTCTCATCGTTGGTATCAATTTTAACATGCTAAACTAACATCTAATTACATACATTGAAGGAAAAAAAAAAAGGTGATCTTTGTTTTCTATTGGAGAACTTAATTATATATTCAACATAGACAAAAAAGGAAATTAATATTTAGTTCTTAAGATCAACCTAGTTCGTATGCAAATGGGTGTGCTGTTTGGGGCCATTTATAAATATGATTGCTCGTGGATTGGTTTTATAATTTGTTCACTTTCACAAAACTTTTCATTTCATTTAATTTTATAATTATAATTTATTTAAATTTTTATATAAAATAAAATAAAAAATTCAATTTTCTCAAATTCTAAAATAAAAATAATATTTAAAAAATATATTATAATAATATTTTATTTAACTTTCAACTTTTATCTCAACTAATCACATCTCATTTATGAAAACAAACAAAACAGATTCGATCAGGGAATGGGATGCACTAAGATTCATAAAAATAGATCAAGGAATGGGATGCATTAATTACTAGATAATTCTTTTGGAAAAGATGAAAAAGAATTAAAACATGTTTATTATATAGAAAATGGAAGGAAAATGAAAATTATTTTTATTGGAAAACACAGGCACAATAAAACTATTGAGACTCTAGTAAAAAAAAATATGTGAAGAGAATGAAATGGCAAAAACTAACATATCCACTGTAAGTCTATATGTACTTCACAGCATAGGGTATGAGACAGTGATGTTAAGATATAAAATAAATAATAAAATTTATTTATTTTTATCATCTAAAATTTGTGAGATAAATGATGATTTTATATGGTATCAGATGTTATGAGTTCGAACTTTGACTCTACACTCTATCTCATTTAATTAAATATTCTACATGTTGGATCAGATATTAAAAGAGAGTCTGACCCATACATGAGGGGAGTGTTAATATATAAAATAAATAAACCAACATTAAGGTGAGATCTGGATAGTGAGTTGAGATGAAAGTTAAATAAAATATTGTTAGAATAATATTTTTTTAATATTCTTAATATTCTGAAATTTGAAAATTTTAAATTATTTATTATATTTTATATAAAAATTTAAAAAAATTACAACAACACATTTGAATGTAAACGAGGTAAAGTTTTGGAATTGGACAAGGCGAAGCCCTTTATCCTTTTTGCCTCCATGACAGTGACCCCAAGGCATTCATTCCCATTTCCCCAGTTTACAAGGCAAATATTTCGTCCTTTTATATGTCATTTTCGTCTTTTTAAGTGTGGCTTTAGCGGCGGCACAACTTAAGTAGTTTGGAACAAAGAAAAAAACTCGCCCCCATAATATTTTGGTAGGCCAGATAATTGTTGGGCCTAGGAAAGCGGCCCTCCTAAGTTGTCTTTTTGCAGGGCCTGCATCACTCTCTCCTATTTACTCCAAAATAAAATAATATATATATTTTGCCAAAAAGCCTTGGTTGGTTTCAAAATAGGGATAGTAGATTTGGTTTCCAATGCTTATGAAATGCCAACAAGATTCTATAAAGAATTTTTTTTTAAAATTTTAAATTAAAATTAAAATTAAAATTTATTTGGTTAAGTGAATCTGAAAAAACAGTAAAGTCAAAGATTGTATTGACTCCAACGTTCCAAATCAAATAAAAAGCTCGGTCATTTGTACGAGAGGGTCCCGCTGTTAAATATCGTTTTATTTGTTATTTCTCTATTTACTTATTTATTTATTTATTTATGTGGTTCACCCAGCGCGTCCCGTGATGGTCTAGTCCGGTTCAAACTTCAAAGTTCAAGTAAATCATGTGTCGTTTCCACAGGCATGTTCATGCAAGTTTCAGGGAGGTTTTTACAGTCAGTTGAGTAGTTGGAATAAGGTAACATTTAATAAAATATTATTATAATATTATTTTTATTTTAATATTTATAAAAATTATATTTTTTATTATATTTTATTTAAAAATTTAAAATGATTATAATAATTAAATAAAATAAATTGAGTTGAGTTGAGACATTTTAATATAATCTATAAAACCCTCTCTGCCTTTGTCTCTGTGGCTTACTACTGTAATTGGTCATTGCATTATAAATAGTTCGCATCAAATATTCACCATGAAGTTGGGTGTATTGATATTGTTATAACAATGAGATTTTCAGAGGATAAAATTATAATTTCGTAAAGTTTAACTATTTGACCAAGTTACATATTCTTTATTTTTTTTGTTCTTAAGCATGTGCTATATGTATTCTTTAAGGCTACCTTTCGGTGTTAAATTTATTTCATATTAATCATTAATTTGATTAATTATTTTTTTAATTTTTCCTAAAATATTAAACATATCTCACCTAATTTCATATATTTTAATTTATTTCATATATTTAAATATATATTAATAAAATTCACAAAATATTACTGTTTACGCATCATCTCGAATCATGTCATATCACCTCGCACATAAACGCAGCCATATTGTTCATCGAATTCGTTGATTCACTATTTAATCGAGTTTTGTTTTTTCTCGTTTCATGCTAAAGGGGCAATCCTTCTTTCGAAGGTACAACGGTTAGAACGATATAGCACCGACCGTGGGAAATTGGGTGGCAGATAATCTTATGACACGTCCCAATGGCTTGCAGCGCACTCTGAGCCAGCCTAGAAAGACTGCACATTGGGGGGACGGACACAAAGAGAGGGTTTTCCGTGTTTTCTACTGCCATTCCACTTCCATCTTCTAATCTTCCCGGCGATGGTCTTTGCAGAACAAATGTTGAAGATGGTGTTGCTCTTTCAACTCTTCTTTATCTGTGCACTTAGTCGAACAGGTAACCAAAACTACAGCTCCATCTCCTCAGTTCCAACAAATGCGTCGTTTTGCAGGACATTGTGGGCTTATTTTGCTTTCCTTGAACGAAGACCTTATTGTCTGTGTTTCTTTCTTTGCAGGCGCAGGTCAAGAATCTGTTGTGTATTTAAACCTTTACGAAACGAGCCCAGAGTTCTTCCAAGCCTCCTCTCACTCTGCTCTTCCCATTGCTGTTTCTGTGGGTGCTGAAAACCTCAATGAGGTCTCCAGTAGTGTTTTAATGGCTGAAATGTGGCTCAGGACCCATGTTTTGGCTCACTACCCGGCCACCAAAATCACCACCATTGTTGTGGGTGACACTGTGCTTTGCAACAAAGGTCACGAACACGAGTTGGATTTCATCCTGCCATCCCTCAAGAACGTTTATCACTCTCTTAAAAGGTGGGGTTTGGAGAATGATATCAAAGTCTCTTCTGCTCTCTCTTCCAACTGTTTGCACCCGTACTCTGCTTTTCACAGAGGTAATTTCGCGGAGAAGGTTATCAAACCTCTGCTAGAGTTTCTGCAGGGTACCAACTCGACGTACTCGTTGAACCCACATCCAAATTTCTCACCTTTGTCAGATGAAAGCGTGACCTTGGTGTCTTATCACTTACAGTCAATGCGAAAGCTTG
Source organism: Pterocarya stenoptera (assembly GCA_003123785.1). Lineage (NCBI taxonomy): Eukaryota > Viridiplantae > Streptophyta > Magnoliopsida > Fagales > Juglandaceae > Pterocarya > Pterocarya stenoptera. The sequence continues at coordinate 39,000 of QEOT01002563.1, forward strand.
GATTTTTTGAGCTCAAGAAGATCAATGTGTTGGTCAATAGTCCAAAAGAGAAAAAATCCATGCGCAGGAAGCTCGTGGTCACCGAGTCGAAGTTTGTAGAACCATTTCCCGCGAGGCCAACCCCATTACCAGAAATTGCACAATCCCCACTCCAATCCTCTGTTGGCTTTTCTGTTCCGTCCAATGTAGCCAAAAACCCACATCCTCCACTTTCTCAAATAGCTTCACCGCCATCGTTGTCGTTCCCCTTTGCTCCAGAGATGCCTCCAGTCATCGATCCAGCGACTCCACCTTTCGGTTTCACATTTCCTCCTTGTAATCCTGCTCCTTACAGTGCCCCCGCACCAGAGATAGGGGTGGTCCAGAAGCTGTGGTGTGTGGCCAAGCCTAGTGTTCCTGCAGAAACACTGCAACAGGCAATGGACTATGCTTGTGGAAAAGGCGGTGCTGCTTGTGAGGAGATCCAGCCCAATGGGAACTGTTATTATCCTGATACTGTTGTTGCACATGCTTCTTATGCCTTCAATAGCTACTGGCAGAAGACCAAGAGGAGCGGAGGAACTTGTAGCTTCGGAGGAACTGCTATGTTAATCAATGCTGACCCAAGTAATTGTCCTCCTCTACTTCTCTAAGTTTTTGTTTCCAAGTGGCCATCTCTTTCTTGTTCTGGTTTCTCATATTATCTAAATAATACCCCTGAAGATTTATCATTTAAAATACTAGTTGGATTTTTGAATCTGTAGTGACAAAGGGTTGTTCTTGCAGGTTTTCTTCACTGTCAGTTTGTTCTAAGCTAGATACGGTAGAGGAAGCATCAAGGGAGATTGCTCTGTTGTTTTGTTACAGTTTATGTGGGGATTCTAACTGTAAGGTGACTTTGTTCTTTGTTCCCTTTATCCCGGTGGTGAGTCTAGTTAGATAGGGTGTAGGAACTAAGGAGAGACTTGGGAGTTCTGTTTCGTTAAGACTAGTTATGTGGTACCCTATGCACAAAAAGAAAAGAAAAGAGCGACTCTTATGATTTCTGTCCTGGATAATATTGTACTGCTTATGCTTTTAATCAAAGACATTCTTTCTAAGTTTGTTTGCCTTTGCTTCGCCGATGATATGATGTTTTTGTAATATTTGGCCCTTGACAAAGTGACATAAAGTGGGAATTACCGGCTGATGGTCTAAAATGCTCTCGTTGTGTGTCTAATTTTGCATATTACCTTAAGGATTTAGGGCGTGGTTCTAACAGAAGGAGATTTCAAAGTTCCCTATCAAACTTCTGGACAAAGGAACGGTTTTTTTTCCCAATTTTTCTCCATTGTTCTTGTTTGATTCTTGAAATTAAAATGTCAACAAGATTGATAGATCTAGATTGGTATGGAAACAGAGATTACTTTTTCATTGAATAATAGACTGACCACCCCCCTCCTATGCAAATGAAAATCATTGGATACTGCATTTCTTCTCAAGGATTATTATCCTCGAAGCTAAAAGATAAAGATTGATGTGGTGGGGGAACTTTTGAATTTCATGAGGAGACAGCTTGAATCTATTTCGAACAACAAAAGACATGCTTTTTGACTGATATTGTAAAGATTTATTGAAGTTGGTGTAGTTGATTATTCAAAACAACATTTTTTTATACTTACAAGTGCTATGATCATTTGTATGGACTCTCAATTTTAAGTAGCATTGGTCCCCAGTTCGTTATCCTTGGAAAGATCATTTCAACTACTTGTTCGAAGAGTCTCGACGGAAAGATAAATATATAAAGTGAACATACAATATTTATTGAGAATTTAATATTTATTTAAAAGATATATATATATATATAAACAATAATAATTGCCGTAAGATTCATTTTATATGTTTATCTTACTCTTATTTGATGCATTAAAGTTTAGACAATAAATTGAGAGAATCTTCATTCAGGATACCTATAAGCAAAGCTTAATTAATTGGATTGATGATTTTCCTTTTAATTGCAATCATTTTAGATGAATGTATGAAATAAAATTGTTCTACAGGCAAAACAACTCTCTTCATTTATTGTGAAAGTCATAGTTATTAGATCTTCAATATAAAGTAATAAACAAAGAATGCCCCTAAATATAGTTAAGGTGAGACAACAAGTACGAGAATATAGATGTCTGTGTCTTATGTTCTTCATATCAGATCAGGCCAAATGATCTGAGTCATCTTTTAGCTAATTGATGCTTTACACAACGGCTCAGGCAAAAGAAAAATGCTTTATTTATTTAAGGGGAGAGAGTGTGAGACTTTAGTCTGCTTTATTTTCTTTTATTTTCTGTCAACCTTTTCTGTCTTTTATTTTTCTTTTTCTCTTTGTAGGCAGTCTACACTTTTTTTGAATCGCCAGTTGATCCTTTAAAGTTGTGGCAGCTTTCGGGTATTTTCATTGGATTTTTGCACTTTCTGGTCAAACATTTACTCGAAGTATTATTAAGAGAAGTATTTCTCTAGTTATTATTATCCTCAATCATACCCAAATTATACATTGCATTTCAAGAGATCATTTATATCAACTACTTAACTGACAACTATGAATAATGTATCACGCCACCAATTTGCTCTATGCCATGCTAAAGGCAAGTTCTTTTTAAATTCAAGGTAAACATGAAAAGCTGCTGGCTGTTTCCGGTGCCCACTGAGGCTCAGTTTTGGATACACAAACGTTCTTATCTCTTAAATAAAAAAAATATTTTAAAAATATTTTATTCAACTATTATTTAAAATATTTCATTTAAATTGTCTATCCAAATCCAACTTAAGAAGTTTGTTGGGTGGGGAAATTAAAAGACTGTGTTACCCATTTTGATGTGGTGGGCTATGACTGTAGAACACAAAAGTGCAGGCATGCATCACCACAAATGTCGCGTCCGTTCCCATGCCCCAACAAGTGCACTGATGTGGGAATAATTTGATACCATACTTTATAGCATCAATTCCTAAGGGAGCATGCTATATGCTGCATTTCTTACTTTCATCTTACTGTATTGACATGATCTTATCCATTAATCTTTTTTATTTTTTTACTTCAAATGATAAAAACTGAGCCAAGGGTTGTAAAGATTGCTCATCAACACAGTAAGCACTATAAGTGTAGTTTATACCGTTTTCCATCTCTAACCCATGCCTCTAGTAGAGAAGCTTTGTGCCCTGATAGCATATCATTTCCAGGTTACCTGATTCTTGTGCTTGATTTTGTGTCAATTGCTCAAAAAAAAAAAAAATCTCATCAATAAGATTTTTAAAGACCAAGGGACAACTATGTTATGTGTCATTCATAATCAGCATAGAAAATAGAAACCTTGGTATCTTATTACTACAATAGTTAAATTATTCACTACTTGAACGAAATTTTCTCAAGTATTTTACACCGGTAAAAAAAATCCGCCATTACAAGGAGTCTGCAGAAAAGGTCTTTGTCAAGATGAAGTACAAACACATACATTGATCCACGACAGTAATAATCCAACATCATGTCCTTACTGTTGTGAATTGTTAGTTGCAACGGTGATTACTTTGCAGTCTGCATTTTCCCCATTGTCAGGAACGTTACTTCTGTCTTGAGTCTGCAAAAGCATGTAAGATTAAAGAAACTAAACAAGGTGACAAATGTTAAACAAAAAAACGGTAGAGATCATCCAAGAACAGGGAAATAGGTTGAACTTAATAGTGCTTATCAATCGAAAGCCATAAATCCTCGAAAGATTCAAGAAATTTTCATGATATGGTAACCAAAAAGCAAAAGATAAAGAGTTTTGCCCGGTGTTGGTCCCACCAAAGTTGGGGTCCTGGGAAGGGATGACTAATATACAATCCTAACCTACACTATTTTATGCACAAGTGGCCTCTTTCGAGTTTGAACCACGCACAGACACTTGACATAATCCTTCCATAATTTTCAAAGTCAAGGAAAGGGTTTTCTTTATCCACTTCTTATTGAAAGTTTATACGATTTGTTCAATAGAATGGTAAAAATATTGAAGGCAATGGCTAACAGGAAACAAACAAGAGTAGTCATGTAGTGTTATACAAATATTTCTAGCAGAGAGGGACATAAGGTCCTCAGAACAAACGGATTATAACATCATACTTGAAATGAAAACAGAGAAACTAAAGGCAAAATGAAAAAATGACAACTATTGTCTCCTTGAGCAATCTCAATTTGAAGATTCATAATCAGCCATATTTTCTATTAGTGAATTAAGCAACTGTCACAAATGAACTTTTAATGTTAAAGTTTTCACTGAGAGAGAGAAAGGGTATAATAATTTCCTTTGATGATATGTAAATCATCCCACAAGCAATCCCTATCAGGGTTGACATTAACTGAACAGAATTGACGGAAAATGACAGAATAAGTACAGAAAGCAGCACCATACTAAGAAATCAAAGGTGTGATCAAATAACTTCTTCTTAACTGCCGGTAGCAACAACGCTTATTCAAATATGTATGACATGAGAAACTATAAATATTTTCTACTGTAAAGGTTTCGAGCCAGAAATAATCAAAGACCCAAAAAGAATCTAGATGAAAGGGATCTGCTAGAATTTTTGCTTCATATACAAGAAATTCAATATCATAGTGAATTTATGGGGCTTTTATGAGAGAAATTTTCCCAAGAACACTTGATACATAAACCATTATAAACAATGTATAAACTATGAGATCAACTACCTGTTTAGTTAAACCATGAGCTGACATTATTTCATAAAACTTACGCATCAGCATTTCTTCTTCTACCTGCAAATGATAAATAGAAGATTAACGGGTGATTTGGATTTAGAGATGAGCTGAGATGATTTGTAAATATTATAATAAAATATTGGGCCTCCACTTCATTGTAAAACTGGGCTTTTGTAGTAGTCCACTAACTTTGGGCTGCTGTTACGAATATTGTCCTTAAAATTATGACCCAAAATTATATAATATAACTAAAAGAAATTAAATAAAAATTTTTGGCACCTACAAAATGGATTGGAAAACAAGTGAAGTTTGGTCGGAGGCTTCCAACATTGGATTCTCCTATGTTTAAGTCCATAAAGAGAATGGTAATGAAGATGAACTAAACTTATTAGGGATCTTATAGCATTAAGTGAAAATTAATTTGTTAACTAGTTCAGATTGTAAAGTTTTTTTTTTTTTTT
>QEOT01002563.1:51822-77835 GCA_003123785.1 Pterocarya stenoptera
AAATATTTAAAGTATTTTAAAAATATTGAAAAAAAAAAGAAACATTTTACCTTCCGGTGAGATTCTCTATGGCTGTAGCAAATTCATATAGATATATATATATATATATCGAAAAATTGACCCGCTCAATTCGTTCTTCATTTTCTTCATTTTGACACTTAGTGTATTTTAATTTATTTTTAATTTTTTCTTTACATAAATTAACAAAGTGACTATTAGTATTTTAATTCTTTTTATATTTTTTAAAAATAATAAAAAATATATGAATAAAAAAATAAAAAAATCAATTTAACCTAACAATCACTTGGAGCAGTGCTCATATATATATATATATATAAACTAGTGTTAAAACATGACACAAATTTATAAGTGCTTCACTACAAATTATTCTCACATATTACATATCACTTTTTTTTTTAATAATTTTATTCTTCTTAAATTAATTAAATTCTTATACTCATCATCTATATATCATATATTTAATAAGAGAAAAAAATAATATGATATATAATATATGAAGATGATGAATCATGACTCCTTTTACCAAGTTGTTGTTGATGGTCGGCAATGATGGATCCTGTTGGTGATTAAACATGACATAAAACAATTATAAAAGAAATTAACAGTTCATGATTTGGCTGGCATATACACTATTGTCATGTGATCTACGTCCTCATCAATTGACATGAACAGATTGATCGAGTAATAATAATAGATCATAAAGTAGATAGATTGTATAAAAATAAATTTATAAAATCGATTTAACTGATTATATGAAATCACATCAGTTTATAAATTCTTCTTTTATATTCTCTTTGTGTCGGTGATCTGTTGTACTTTTCATAGTAGTATTTGAAATGTCTCCCGACAACTGGTTAGCATTATAATTTTTTCTTTTAATGTGTTCACACACCCTTTTAATTTGCATAATTGTAGAAATAATATGTATATTTTAAATCTTTAAATTGTGTCTATAAAAAATATTAATTAGAGTTTAAGATTAATTAATGTAAAGGGTATATATGCTTAATTATTTAACATTAGAACTTTTCAATGCTTATCATTTGCAAGGGAAGAGTGTGGCATGTGAAAACTGCCACATGATAAAGGTTGAAGATGAGCCCAGGAGTGATCGTTATATGAGTGAAAGCAAAATAGGGATTCCAATCGATCGATAATGATTGCTGGGAAGTGTACGTCTTGAGTACTATCAATTGGTTTATAATAAACCGATTTATTATTATTATTCAGTATTATAACAACCGATCAAAAATAACAACCGTTTCTGGCATTCAGCAATCTTAATCGTATAATAATGTTTTAGGAAAACGACCCACAAATTATTACGGTATGTTTAAAACGAACGAACACCCGGTTGAGAATTAGGTCTCGTTTGGATATACAGTTTAAATAAGATGAAATGAGATATTTTGAATATTAGTTGAATAAAATATTGATAGAATATATTTTTTAGTATTATTTTTATATTGAGATTTGAAAAAGTTAAATTATTTATTATATTTTTGTATGAAAATTTAAAAAAGTTGTAATAGTTGAAATGAGATGAGATGAAATAGTAATTTTATGTAAACAAACAGGGCCTTAGTCCCCGACAGTTAGATAAAATAAGATTATTTTAGTTAAAAGTTAAATAAAATATTATTAGATATTATTTCTTAATATTATTGTTGTTTTAAAATTTAAAAAAATTAAATTATTTATTGTATTTTGCGTAAAAATTTAAAAAAATTATAATAATGAATTGAGATAAAAGAGGCCTTATAATTGTGCCAACAAAAAAAAAAAAAAAAAAAAATAGTTGAATAAATTTGGATATCTAAGGACCTTATGCATGAGTGGTTATGTTCGGAACACAAACTCAACACAATATCTCTCAAACTAAGTATTGATGATATATGCTAGCTTACTACTCCTTTTTTTTATTTTTTTTTAAAAGAGTTAAACTTATTTAATGTATTTCGTACATTTACATACATAACTCAACTAATTTATATTCAAACATATTTTAATAAGGCTCGTAAAATATTATTATTCATATATCAATTCGTATCATTTGAAATCATCTCATCATCCACATCTAATTTAACATTTTTTTCTCTTTTAAATAAAATAATATATAATGTTGATCAATAGATATATAATTAATTGATTACAGGAGAGAAATTGGACCGTACTACATTTTGACGAGACGTGCTAAAATATGTGTGGTATGATAGAATGATTTTAGATAAAAATTAAAAGTTATAAAATATTATTAGAATATTATTTTTTAATATTATTATTATTTTAAATTTTGAAAAAGTTGAATTGTTTATTATATTTTATATGAAATTTTGAAAAAATTATAATGATGAGATAAGATAATATGAAATATTTTTACTATCTAAACAGGCCTTAGTATTTTCTATTTTCTCATATAGATTAAATTAATAAAAATATTCTCCTTATTTGATAATACGTTATAAATTAGCATATAATTATATCTTGGAGCCTTGGCAAATTAGCCCATCTCACTACTCTTTAAGCGTACGGCTATATATTTGAAATAGATATTACTCATCAGTATACTGTACTACACAATAAATCTATTGCCAATAAATTAAATACACATTTATCTAATTGATGAATGATAAATTATATGGATCTTGTATAAAACAATATAATAATCGCTACAAGAAAACTGTTATAAATTATTTCCAACGAAATGACTATTTTTAATTAAAATGAGTATATTTTTGTTACAGATAGTCATTTTCGTTGTAAAAAAAATAGTCACAAAAACTCATTTTTCTTATAATAATTAGAGAATATATCAGCATGACAAATCAGTCTATTAATAATGAATGTATATATGTTGCTATGAATGCATGTATGCATGATGTATACACTTAATTATGTGTACATGTACATGATGATATGTTACCAAGGGTACTTGAGCTACTTCTGTACGTAAATCATGTTTAGATTACTAGCCAACATGGTAAAGGGGAAGAATGGTTCCGTAATCATTGTAAAATTGTTTAATTAATTAAATAAAATAGAATAAACATCTAATTCTATGCATGAAAAAGCTTTGGTATATATCATCATGAATGGACAGTACTACTAGAAAATCAATCTTTCGCTTCATCAAAAGTTTACTTTGGAATGATTTGTTGCCAAAATATAAATTAGAGGTCAGGAGGATATTACATATTCATGATATACTTCATTCTTGATATAATTTGCATGAGATTAGAATAAATAAAGTAGTGCTACAAGCTAGATAGATAGCTAGGTCATGATCATCATCGATTACATTCTTGCTCTTTTTTTTACTCATGATCATTCCCTTTTGGCTTGCTTAGGGTTATTCTCCAAATCCAACTATAATTTACTACTGAATTTATATAATATTCTTTGTCTTGCGATGGTATTGGACATGATGAAACCAAGGGAAATATTTGAAATGCGTTTTGGTCCTACTTATAAAGTGTTCAACCACCTTTGTTTATTGACCAACTTGGGTGGAGAATAATACTGCCAATCAGAAATATTTCATGCAAATCTGGTTAATCAAGTACCTATCCAATCCTTTAATCATGATGCTACGTACGTAATTTTGGTGCAAACCCTAATTGATATGGGATATTTAGGTCCAGATTCTAAGTTGAATACGTTGAAGTACTACCTTAAAAAAAATGTATATATAAATATGGAAGGAAAAATTTAATATTACTTGGACTAGTACTGCAATATTAGTTATTTTCCATCAAGTCATATATTTACGCTCAATATTAGTGCAATATTAGTAAATATTTGGTTTTAAGTTTTGGATGTGATTCGGATTTCAATTTTGGCTATTTTTTTTATTTTTGGTATGATTCTTGTTTATTTATGCATTTATTTTTCATATAATAATTTAAATTTTTCTATTTTTGAAAAAATCTTCATAATTTCAAATTTTACAACTATTTAAGTCTAGCAACTTGTGGGCTGCATAATATAATTTTGAATTTTACTATTAATGGATATTATTCTGAAATTTTGATAATTTTCAATTAAAAACAAAATTGTTTTCTCTGTGTTTTGGGTGATTTTCTTGTCTTTCCTTTCTTATCTCAATTTTCTTTTGAAATAACGGTCATAATTAATCTAAATTCTGTCCAGGATCACATTTCATGGATGTTATTTGGAGAGATGGTATTTTAATTCTATGTCTTATCATCTTTAATCACACCTATTGAAACGGTATATATATTTATTATTTAAGTAGACAACTACATAAAACGTATCACTTCTACATGTGTGATTAAAGATGATAAAAAGTAAGATGAAGAACAGTATGTCTGATCTATTATTAGGAATAAATTATTCGTAGCAGGTAATTATTGGGCATCATCAATTAAACTTGTACCAAATAAAAAAAACTAATTAATGTTAGGTCTAAATTGAGATCCTTGACAAGCACGCTGATCATAAATATTGGACACGTGACGAGTCATGCGAAGTTTTTGGCTTTTGCTCCAATATTTTCATGCACCAATCTATTTCTTAATCAAGTTCTAGAAATGTGACGATTGATTAGGTCGATGATGGGTCAAATTAAAGACCAACCTGTTCAATATGAACGACATGTCCTATAAAATATACAAGCGTTTGAATATGATAAATAGGAATAGGGCAGGACCACAACCTCGTTTGCATCGAAACACCCCTTCAAATGATAAAAAAATAACCCTATGGTATTAGCATTTTGATAAAATATGCTCAGTCAAAAGCTGGTAGAACATGAGTCCTCGACACGTATATATTGTGTTGATTATATGTTCACCTGGATGGAAAAACTAACAGATGTGAAAGAGAACAATTAGGGACAAATACGAAGACAATTGCCTCGGAATGTTCGTTGTGAGGATCTTCTTGCCTTTTGGTGTAATCTAGTATAGGCTTTTGTCTCTGCATTTTTACCTCATCATCTTAGCATTATGTCTATTTTTAATGTCTACGAGGCAGAACCAACACTGTAGGGCCGGTGTGAAACAACTAGTCCTTACATTAGGCGGCTATGTCGTCTCATGATCTATGCTTTCACATGGGGAAAATTAGTGAGGGGGAGGGACCAACTGCATGCGTGTCAAAACAAAGAAAAGCTAAGCCCCTCCATCGCCATTAATTAATTGTGGCGAACCAAAATGGATGAATTTTAAAGAAAACAGCAACTAGGCAACATGTTCCACAATGATTTTGCAGACTGTCTTTCTCAGTGGGAACGAGGAGATAACAAGGTTGTTAATGGAGGGTGTTTTAAAATCTAAAAGACAGTTGGATATGTAGTTGAATTCTAGCAATTAGTTGACCACCTTGCTAGCTAAGAATCATTACAGAAAATCATATATATATATATATATATATGTAGTCATGTGGCTCGAGGAATGATAAGAGAGATCATTAGTTAAGAAGGGACCCTTTTTCAGATCTCTTAAAAATTTGCTGGGTCTATTGCTCTGTACGTGCAGTGTTTGTCTGAAGATCAAACAAAAGTTGGCAATTAGTGTATGACTACGTACTGAGCTGGTCATTTTCGTGATCTACAGGGCTCCACTCCCTCCACCTAGGTATCTTTTGGCATCGAGACCCCAAAATTGACCACCTGGCAAAACTAATTATATCATTCATATATACGGTCCAAATCTTAAAAGAAAAATGCAAATATTTTTTTAACTCATGAGTTGTAACCCTACTTTAAAACAGACCCTTGTTCCCTTCTCGTAACGTGTTTTTAGGGTCGGTGACATAAGATCAGGGTCTTGACTCTTGACCTTTAATTTACCACCATGAAGACCAACAATACAAATACCTAACACATACTTACTTTAACCTGATCTGATCACATGGAAGAAATTAAATAATCTCAATATTAATGATGTTAATATATAGCACAAAATAGTATATAACCCGGCGTGAAAGATTTTGGTGCTCAGAATAGCAGTGCCATGCCCATTTGTTTAGATGGAGTACAGCTTAGAGTGTTGGGAGATGGCAGAAGAGAGGGGACAAAAGGCAGAGATAGGGTAGATTTGGTGGTGTACTTGAGGGGGTTGGCGGGTTGGGGGGACGTATTTGAAACGGCTGAGGAGCTGTCACTTCTGGGGTTTTGTTGTTTTTTGCAAAGGCTCGGTTCGGCAGGGCAGTTTGCATGCCAAGAGTCCGACACTAGGGTGCGGCCCTGGCTCGGCCGATTCCCTAAGATTATGCACCATGTCTCTTCCACAATCCTCATTGAGACGTGCCCTTGCCCTTTACCCATATCTCATCTCTTGATCTCTTTTTTTTTTTAGTCTTTCTTTGATTCTTTTGAAATGACCACTCGAAATAATTCTATCGAAAAACCAAAAACAAACGCCTGTAGTGATCATGTTATCGAGACACGTGGAGAAAACCCATTTCACTAGCAAAGTGAGCGAGATTTTCACATGCATCACAACCCTACTATCCATCGATCACATTCTGCTACATGTACTACTGATCTATGATTGAACATGTTCAAAGCAATAAAACAGTTTCACATCATGCAGCTTTAGTTCTTATATATAGTTTTTCTTTTTCTTTTGACCAATATATAATATATATATATATGTTATATATGATGATGATGAGGCAAAAAAGGAAGAAAGACAATTCAAAGAGGAATTCAAACCTTGCTTCCGTTACAGTACTGTTCAGATTACGTACCTTAATTAGACACATTAAATCATTACCATGCATCTTTATTTATTATTTATTCACAGTAGCACTATCGATGGTTTCTTTTTGCCTTTCCATTGTTTTCTGGTTCTTCCTTTTGAGCTCTCAAGCGTGATATATTTGCATTACATTAAGATTAATACAAAACTCCAAAAAATTAAGGCCGTCGATGCATGCTTTTCTTTTTCGTAAAACAACCGCAGACAAAACAAGTCTTTTTTGTTGTCTTGTTCCCACGTCCTCTGCCAGCTTTGTGCTACGTACAATATTATCATCTACTTTATATAAATTGGATCTGCATGTAACTTCCTTTTTCTTGTCGGTCCAATCAGTACGTATACTCATTTAAGAGCGCAAATAATTGAATACATACTGTTTATCTCAAAACAAGGTTTTAATTAATAATTATATATTTATATTTATATGCATATAGCAGAAATTAAGAGCTCGATCCCGTCGTACGTGGAATCGTATATAGATTAGATCTGTCTACCTAGTTGATAATGATCTACGCACGCCCGCTGCCTCCTATATCAGCCTTCCAATTAAATCGTACGTTCATCGGCGAATGCATAAGATGACAAAAGGTACTAATGAAACGGAAAGCATGGGACAGCGGTCGGGGTCTCATCTATTGCGGATAAGAACAAATTCAGAAGCTTGGCCATGTCATCCTCATGAGGGCCCCATATCTTTCCCATCGTGCATGCATATATACAGACATACATCCATTCATTCATTCATATAGATGCCATGCATGATCATGACGTGGTGGTCGTTACTGAATTGACCTACTTTTATACATGATGTTAAGTTGTTCAGAAATTTGTCTATATCAGGTTCATATCTCATCGGATATAATCCTCTCTTTTTTTTTCTATGATTTTTAGCTCCGAATTCAATTAAATATTCTCTACAAAATCGGTATTATCACGAAGACACAATCAAATATATAGGAACCGCACACTATAGAAGTGATTGTATGAAATTTGAAATTTGTAGGCCGAAAGTGAAGATACAGGCTTTCGGGAGGACCAACTAATAAAACCAAACGTCAATTACGTCTGCCTTGTGTCCTTTTTCTCTTTTAAAAATAAGTAATAATATCTATACAACATATTTCACAACATATTTTACAGTGTATATTATAAAATAAGAATATTTTTGTAAATTGATATTAATTTTATAAATTATTTCACAAAAACACCCCTCCTTTTAAAAAGATTATTGTGTAAAATGTTAAAATATAGATTACGGTCATGTCTAAAAAGGTAATATTAAAATAAATTTTTTAGGTTGGTAAAAGGCATGCTATGCCTTGTTAAAAAAACAAATACAGAGTTGGATTATCTGCCTAATCTTCTAAAAAAATTGAAAATAGGAACTTTTTTTTTTTTTCCTTTTTGGCGAAACTAAAATATAAAACAAGTTAAAAAATATATAAAAGGAGAGAGATGCCAATGTTTATAGAAGGTGGATGGTCCCTTGGTGGGCCTTACAATGGCGGTCCAATGGATTGGATTAGATGCCAAATGTCTCGTAAGCAAGGTGAGGTTGTGATTCCAATGTTCTAACTTTGTCTCCAATTGTTAATCTTCCAATTCATCCATACTCGCATAAATGGCGCGTACATGAGAAGCCTAACCAAAAGAGTCAAAGACTGGTGGGGCTCATGGCTTAAACCAAAGCAACGCGCTTTGGTAAAGTGGAATTAGTATTTTGTAAAGGGAAGACACATCCCTTAAAAATTGTGAATTTGTGGGGTTGTGAATTGGTTTTGGAGGAACCCAAATCCCTAAAAAAAGGTTAGTTGGGTGAAGCAATGGGTTTGTTATTAGTGGGGAATTCTATGAAAGACTAAAAGGGAGGCTTTTCTTTAACAAATTTGGGTCCAGGAGGCTATTTAATTCTAGTGGAAGTGGGGATCTTTGTCTGCCTATGGTCAACCCCTAACTCTCTCTCTCTCTCTCTCTCTCTCTCTCTCTCTCTCTCTCTCTCTCTCTCTCTCTCTCTCNTGTAATCTTAAATTTACCCAAAAAGAAATGTAATCTTTCAAATCTGACCAGAAATATCACTTGTTTAATTAGAAGAACAAGCTGGTTTTAGTATACACATCCTAATTGATATATTGCAATATTTTTATTTTATTTTTTTATTTTTTTTGGCCATTGTAAAACTATCTACAATAAGAAAGGTTGAGAACTAGTTGAAAGAAGATAGTTTTCTAGGTTTGAAGTGACAGAAGTAAAGCCTTGTCATTATACATTATTGAAGTTCTAATCCATAAAGTCTAGTGTTTTATTTCACTGGCCCTCCCCTCTCCCCTCTCCAAATTTTGGTAAAAATTATTACTATTTTGGATTTGGCTAAATGGTTTTGTTTGGAATGGAAATATGCACATCATTTAAACAACAACGAGAATTGTTACATTGAATGAATAGAAATAATCTCGACGACAAGATTAAAATATCAAAAAAGTTGTTGGATTGGGATGGTATAGGATACTTTCTTCCCCATTCCAATCATTTTTGTCGAGAAAACATTTTCAACAAAATCAACTCCACATAGGAAATATATATGCACCTTCCAAAATAAGTATTTTGGTCGTTCCGATATGTCATTGGATTGTTTCACTAAATGATAAGAAGGATCGTTACGTTTGGAGTAATTTTGGGTAGCTGCATAATTAGAATGTCAAAGTTTGTCGTCACATTGGGATAAAAACACTCTTCCCATTTCAATCATTCTGTCGGGATAACCGTTTCAACAATATCATAATAACCTTCAAAAGTAAACAACAATCTTAAATGAGAAACTCCTCCCGCATGCATTCGCCCATGTTAGCTTTTTCCCAAAAGAGCTACTTGAGGATGGTGCTACTAGGGCCCGCAATTGGCTGAGTAGTGACCGCAATTTTTTATTTTATTTTTTTAGTTTTCACGTTTTAAAAAACAATTATTCTAAAAACTTAAAAGGATAATGCAAAATTTGAAAGAATAAAAAAAATGATCAAGCAGTATCAATTGGGGGCCCCAACTATCATTTCCAAACGGTAAGGGACTCCGTAACAAAGAATATGTTAAAAAGGTTGTCAGATTTTTTTTTTTTTTTTTTTTTTTTTTGGGGGCGGGGGGGGTTTGAGTTAAGGATCAGTCCAATTGTCCATATATGTTGTCCTTCAAATTAGTTGGGAAGCTGCATTAATAATATGAGGGTACACACATGAATAGGGGCACATGCAGAAGAGTAGCCCATTGGACATATGGGGCCGTTGCCCAAACCACTTTGTCTAGTGAGAAAGACGCCAAGTGGATTGTTCTTATTTCTTTAGCCAACCGCACAGATATCCACAGAGCATCATGGACGAATGAGCCATATGCCATAGCATATAACGTTATTAACATCAGAACCACCATAATAATATATCATCCGAATCTTTAACAAAACTATTATCTGATTGGATTTAAAATAAAAATAAAAATGACCCTTCATTCATTCCAAAGTTTGTGAAAAAAAAATATATATAGTAGAGATTGCACATGTGAATGTTCATGAGAAAGGTGAAAACAAAATAAACCAGAGCCGACAATCCAGCCAGGGATCGGGTCAAAGTTACATTCAGAGCACAAACGAACAGATATAGAAAGTTTACAGAAACCTAATTTGTCATATAAAATTATAGAATTCAATAAATTGACGATTCCATTACAACTTCAAAGGAAAAGAAAAGAAAAACACATGGCGCACACACCATCCTAATTGCGACTCTGGTAGAAAAGTCCCGACCAAGAAAAAGAAGACACCATACCTTGATAAGCATCTGGAATTCAATCTACTGGGTACGAGTTCTGCTGCTTTCTGCATTTCTTATTGGGTAAAAATAAGGATGTCCCTGCAAGACATGACCATCACTTACCATATATTCTACAAACGTCATAAAAATTGAAAAAACAAACGGACAGTATTTAACGTGAGAATAGCATTAAGAATCAAGAAGACCACACTGAGAACAGACCAGAAAACTTAATCCTCACAGGCACGTGACTGAAAATCCCATAATCATAATTCACACATACACAGTCCACTTCATTGGGACAGAGTCACTCATATTCATGTGGCAGATCAAAAGCCGAAAAGTCTCACTATTCATCTTGGTAACCAAGAACCATCCGAGTATTCTCACTTTCCAGTGACAGCTTGACAAATAATGAAAAGAATATGGAATGATAGCAAAAGACAGCAACACAAGTTGTATACAGTAGCGGTGTATTTTTTGCTTAGTAGTTAAGGATTAGGCTTTACCATTGCTTCTTTTGCAGTAGGCCTCTCTTGGTGATCATATCGTAGCAGCTTGTCTACAAAGTCGACAGCCTAAAAAAAATAAAAAGCACTCGCATTAAAAAGAACACTTTAAACTTGGACAATTTAATATGTATATATATATCACTAATAATGAAGAATTCTACCTCAGGAACAGCCAAATGTTGATTTTCAACATTAATGAACTTTGTCCATGGTTTTCGGCTATGCCTATTTCAGTTCAATAACCAAGATTTGACTCTGTTAAAACTCATGTTTCCTGGTAGCAACAAACTTGAAAAAAATAAAATAAAAAAGGATAGAAACGTGAGAATAATCCCAACCTCCCAACAAGGACCGCAAGATGAGGATCTAACTCTATTCTGTATTTGTTCAGATAAGCATTTAATTCATCTGTCCCAAGCACCTGTGGTAGAAGAAAAAACACAAACTTTGGACTTGATATTTCTCTTCGTTGTGACACCCATCAGCTAAGATTTGTTTCACATAAAAGAATGTGATGTTTTAAAACATATGTACAAACCTCCAAAGAAAACTAGGCCTACCTTGGCTATTTTGACCAGCTGATCAGAATTATCATGCCCATAGAAAAATGGCTCCTTACGGAATATCTGTATAGCACAAGCCTCAATAGTAAGTATAACGTACCTTGACAAGGTATCAAACTTTAAAATACGCAGCTATCTCCCACCAATTGATGAATAGACACAGATGAAGAACCACTAGTATATACATGAACACAAATTTAACAAAACATATCTACGATACTAATACTTGGACACAAAATACCATTTGCAGACCATTGAAGGTCAAAAGTGCACTATATAGGGGCTAAGGATTGCATAAAAAAACAATTAGAATGAAATATGTCACAGAGGGGAGGCCCACCACTTGATCCAAACCAATTGAATACACCAAAATGACTATGTACAAGCAGAATGTCACATATAAAGTTCATCTCCACAATGCATAGAGATATGGCCAACCAAATAAAAATTAAAATGGGTAGGTAAATGCTCACCATTCCGGCAAACATACAGCCCAGGCTCCACAAGTCCAAGGAATAATCATAGTCTTGCAAATCAACAAGGAGCTCGGGACCTTTAAAATATCTGCAAAACAATGTGGGGTGATGATAGAAGAAGGACATCTATTAATTAAAGAAGACACCCAAATTTTCAATTTCTATATCATCAAAAACTCAACCAGTAGACTTTGGTCTATCAAGGACTACTGCTGCTAACATACATAGGTACGTAATATATCTTCTTCCATAAATGAGTAGAATCTGCACTAACCATTTAAATCAATGATTCCCAAATGATAAAAATATAATCTTGGATCTGCACAATTTAAACTAAATAGCATTCGTTAATTTTAACTAGTATTACTTTTATCATTCTTAAAAGTCTTTAAAACTCGGTTTCTCTGATCCCAAAAAATTGAAATTCATCCCAAGGCAAGTGTGTTTCTATTGCAATACAAATTTCCAATTATTTTGTTACAATGCCATCCAGTTCATCCACCTTATATACCTCTCCTTCGTGGATGGGACAAGACAACAAAAATTACTCTTTGCCATCCCTAATTCACATAATCTATTCCTAACTATTTTATAACTCTTTGCTATAGCTTATGAGCGTGTTGGGTTGTTTTGGTTCTGGTTTTCTATGATGGGTTCATGTCGGAAGATTCATATCGACCAAAAGATTTTCGTATTCAAGCGTGAAAATGACTAGTGGTGGAGGATTACTAAGAATAGTCATAGGGTGACCAAGTTTATTTCTATTGACACCTTTGCTATGGATTGGTTTACATCTGCAGTTGGAGCTTGTGGAGCATCTGAAGGCTCCTCAAAGTTCTATAAAACTCAAAGGGGAATCATGTGTTAGTGGTGCAGAGATTTCACAATAGGTTCGGCCGGTACATGACGTCGGAATATGGGCATGAACTGAGGCATCGTTTCATTGCTGCTCCAGAAGGGTCGAAGGGCGAGGGTTGGAAGAGGTTCACAAAATCAATGAGGGAGGCTGTCAATTTCTCCTCTGTTTAGGGGTTGAAAAATAGAGCACCTGTGAAGGTCTCTTCATCTACTGTAGGAAGCAAGGGGCCTGTCTTTTGTGGAGGTTTTGAAGATGGTGCCTCCGTGTATGGTGGTGGAGGACTGGCAGGAGGTCAGTAGGGTGGCAGGTGGGGAGGTGGTGCAACCGGAATTGCATTTGAACCATGCACTCAAGGGTGACGGTCAGTTTTCCAAGGGTGGCTCGTCAAGGGTTCTCTTTGATGGCCATGCAGAGCACCCTATTGGACAAGAAGGAACAAATAGAGCTTATATATTGTATTGGGTTGCAATGGACCAGGAGGGATTTATGGTGGGCTCTGGGAATAAGCTGAAGTTGGCAGCAGCTAGTGGGCTCGGTTTAGAGGTGGATCCAAAGAAGGTTCTGGTCTCAAATGGAAAAAGAAAAAGGTGTATAGGCCAGGCCTGCCTAAAAGCCCGAAATGGGTGTTCCTGTCGATTCTGTCTCGAGCGTACCAGTATCAATTTCTCCCTTAACACGTCGGCGTCAATTCTTTGCTTCAACGTTGATGGAACTTGTTCAGACAAATTCGTCGGCTACCAACAACTCTCCTGGTGGTGTGTCGGAATCAAAAAAGCTTCCAAAAGTGGAAGAGGGAAAATTTGTGCCTCGAAATGACGACAGAGGGTTGAAAATGGAGGTGTTTTAAGCCCGATGCTGTCTATGGTCCCTATGGCCAAGGGCCTAAATCCATTGGAGTCTATTCCTCTATTTGTTAAGCATATTTTTCCCATTGAGGTCTTTCGTCAACCAGAGATGGAATGCAGGGTTTCCACTTAGGCTCTGTATATTTCAGAAGTAGTGCAGCAGGATGTCTCGTCTGGAGAGGGTGCGGATGAGTCAAATTTGCAATTGGTCCTTTGTGAGAGGGACTACTTCAATGGGGATGCAGGTGGTCCAGGCCCATTGAACACTCTTCCACCTAATCTCCATCTAATAGTGCTTCTAACTAGATCTTAAAGGTGGAGGATTATAGGATTGTGTGGGGATATAGTGTAATGGGTTTGAAGAGCAATTTAAGGCTCTTCTTGTTGCTATAGAATCTGGACACTCCTCGGCTTTGAAGTCAGCTTCCAAGAAGGATAGGGAATTAAGAAGACTTAAATGCTCCATTAATTATGATATTAAAAAGGGAAGTGCTGGGAGGGACAGATTGATAGGGAGGGCTCCTTATTTTTCACATGAAGCCTAAAATTCTCTCTTGGAATGTAAAGGGGATCAATGACTCCAGCAAACATCTTTGTATTAGATCACTAATTTGAAGTTGGAAAGTGGATATTGTTCGTCTTCAGGAAACCAAGTTGCATTTTATCGATAGAAGTATCATTTCGGAGTTTGTGGGGATGTTCTTACTTGAGTCGGGCTTATTTGGCATCTTCGGAGGCTCCTGGATGTGTTATTGTGATGTGGGACAATAGAGTGGTGGAGTTGGTGGAGGAGTACAATGGAACTTTCTCGATGGCGTGTTCTTTTAAAATTGTTGAGGCTGGATGGAAGTGGGCTTATGAGGGAGTGCATGGGCCAAATCTAGATAGGTAAAGGAGTCTACTGTGGGAGAAATTTGCGGGTTTATATTATCTTTGGGACACGCCTTGGTGTATGAGTGGAGAGTTCAACATTACCCAGTTCACTAGTGAGCGTTCAGGTGATCCTAGCATGTCCTCGACAATGGAGGATTTTTTGGAGTTCATTTTCGATTTGGAGCTCTTGGATCTACCCCTTTTGTAGAGGGTGCATCCACTTGGTCCAATTGTCGAGGTTAGCGAGATTGGTTAGATTTCTTGTATCTCCATCATGAGAGGTTCATTATCCAAAGTTGTGGCAGGAGAGATTGTCTCATGTTTGCTCAGACCATTTCCCCATTTTACTGGATGGTAGTGGTATTCATGGGGTCGAAGGTATTTTAAGTTTGAAAACATAGTGTTAGGAGCTGATGGGTTTATTGATAGGGTTTGGAGTTGGTGGTCTTCTTATCAGTTTTCAGGCGCTCACAATTTTATCCTTGCTGGTAAACTTAAAGCTTTAAAGTCTTATTTGAAAAAGTGGAACTGTGAAGTATTTGGGAATATTGACAACCAGAAAAATTCTCTTTTGGAGGAGCTACATATTTTGGAGGTTGGGGAGGAAAATGAGGTTATCTTTGAGGAGGCATTGTTGAGGAAAAAAGAAGTGGTGTTTGACCTTGAGAGGGTTTTGTTTATGGAAGAGATTTCTTGGAGATAAAAGTCAATGGCTTTTTGGTTGAAGGAGGGTAATAAATGCACTAACTCTCATAGGCGTTGCAACGCCATAGAGTTACTACATATTGTGCAGTTTTATGAATTGCTTTTATCCAAACCAGCAACTTGGAGGCCTAATCTAGATGTTCTAGATTTTGGTTCTCTGGATCTTCTTAGTGCAAGCTGGTCAGAGAGACTGTTCGATGAAAATGAGGTTTTCAAGTGGCTAATGGGATGGCCAAAGATCAAGCCCCGAGTCCAGATGGCTTTTCTATTGCTTTTTTTCAAGTGTTGGGATGTCATAAAAGTAGATGTGTTGCGGGTATCCCAAGAATTATTTTTTATAAGTAAAAATATTATATATATCAATAGGAGTGAGCAACTAAATACACTGGACGTACACAAAAAAACACCTAGCCCATACTAGAGAGCCCCTAATGACCCAAGAAGCCCATGAAACCTACCCAAAATACACCAAACCCAAATTGGAATGTAACAGACCTCCCCAACCCCAGCCCCTTGTTTCCCGTAAAACTAATCCTCTACCCGAAAATCTCACTATGAGAAACATCTTCACAATGCCCTCCCCCTAGTCTTCTCTCGACTTGAACTACCTCCCTTAGCATCGTAATTGATTGCCCATGAAAGGCGTTATACCTCCCTGCTTTTCTTAAAATTTGATTTGGTTTCAAGTGCGTGGCATGCCTCAATCGCAGTCAACAGTGCTTTAAATTGGTCTTCATATTCTCCATGTGAAAGCCCCAGGATTTGCTAAAATCCGTTAACTTTATTCAGAACCTAATCCGATGGTGAACCCACTCTATCGTTTATCGGAGGAAGAGAAACCAGGGGAACAATATTATCCCCAGCCACAGTACCCAACTGCACTCCCGACTCTAAGCCTTCCCCCACACTAGGCACCAACGACACACCGATAATTTCCTTCCCGCCGTATGGTTGCTCGACAACTATACGGTTGTTGTCCATTGTTTTTGTCACCATTACAAGTTCCTCCACTCCATCAACATTGCTTGCATGTGCTCCACCCCCGGACGATCCTTGCCGTGCCACTTTATCAGACCCTACTGCTCCCTCAAGAGTGTTCCAAGAATTATTTTCCTTCCATAAGTTCGAAAAATCTCTTAACGCCACATTCATTGCTCTCATTCCAAAGAAATCTAGGGCTTTTGAGTTGAAGGATTTTCGTCTTATTAGCCTAGTAAGCGAGGTTTACAAGATAATCTTGAAGATGTTTGCTAATAGTATGAGTACAATTATGGAAAAAATTATCTCTAAGCCCCAAAATGCTTTTGTTCGAGGAAGGCAAATACTTGATTATGTTCTGGTTGCCAATGAATGTTTAGACAATCGATTAAGGGAGGGTGTGTTATTTGTAAGCTGGATATGAAAAGCATTTGATCATGTGAATTGGGATTTCCTTCTCTATATGCTTGGGATTGGGGAGAGGTGGTGCGTGTGGATTAGACATTGCGTTTCTACTGTTTGTTTTTAAGTGTTAGTTTTTTTTTTTTTTTTTNCTCTGATCTTTTGTGATGCGTATTGTGATCAAATTCAAGCCTTAGGGGCTGTGTTGTTATGTTTTGAAGTTGTTTCGAGTTTTAAGGTGAATCTGGGTAAGTCGGAGATGGTTTTGGTGGGGGAGGTGCAGAATATAAATTATTTGGGGAACTTTTTGGGCTGTAAGTTTGCTTCTTTACAAATGAAATACTTAGGCCTTCTGTTGGGTGTGTCTTTTAAGGCTAAGGTTATTTGGGATGGGGTGGTTGAGAAGATTGAGAAAAAGTTGACTGGTTGAAAGCAGTTGTATTTATCAAAAGGAGGTAGAACTACTTTAATCAAAAGTACACTCTCCAATCTTCCAACTTACTCTCACTTACTCTCTCTTTATTTCCATTGCCAGGGTGGCTAATCGGATTGAGAAGTTATTTCGTCGTTTCTATAGGGCAGCATGGGCGAGCAAACTAAATTTTCATCTTGTGGAAGACGGTTCCTTTGTGTCTTATGTGGTGCATTTGGTTGGAAATGAATGAGAGATGTTTTATACTTGGTCCAAAAAAAAAAAAGGAATGAGAGGTGTTTTAATGATAAGGAGTGCACCTTTGTTGGAATCTGGAATTTTTTTGTGTACTCTTTACTGCAATGATTTTCTGCTTTAGCGCTTAATGGAGCTTCCGCTCACGACTTTTTGTTGTCATTTTCTGTTTTCTAGAATGTATTTAGATGTTTTCTTTTTTATACATCATGTGCACATGGGCTTCGCCTATTTCGTTAGTATTAATAAAATTGTCTTCTTACTTATAAAAAAAAATAACACTTTACTATTTCCCATCCATAACTCAGTGATTCTTCACTAAATAGCATTTACTCTAGTCCGCTTGCTTATCTTTAAACCTTTGACCTTAAGGATTATTTATAGAATTCTAAACCAATAATGACCCTAACTCCAATTTCATAAATTAAAGCTTTCGATACGAAACCCAAAATAAAATTAAAGCTAACTATAAAGGATGTCAAATTAATTAAATAAAATGTGCACTAGTTCGAGTCCCCTGAGGGGTAGCTCAGCTGATCCGGCCTTGGGTTTACTCTTCAATGGTCACTAGTTCGAGTCTCCTTAAAGCCACTGGAGATTTACCTAGTCGTTAACTTTAGAGCCCCATAGGATTAGTCAAGGTGCGCGCAAACTGGCCCGGACACCCATGGTTATCAAAAATAATAATAATTAAATAAAATGTGAAACGCACACTACATGTATCACATTACCTCTTCTTACAAATGTCTGTTCACCTCAACATAAAATTAACAAGGTATAGTAAACCCTAAGAAACTAGACTAGTTCTGCAACATCTAATCCAATATCTACAACTCCTTGAATCTGATTTTATTAAAATTGCCCCTATCTTGTGAGTTGCCCACTCTTCTTTTCTATTTTTTTTCACCTTCCACTCTTCAAAAAATGAGTTGCCCATGAAAAGTGAAAGCAATCTGCCACCCAAAGTAACATTTTTTGCTTTTATAAGAATGTGCCACCCAAACTAATGTGAGGCACAATAGGCCCATACTAAGATGCAATCAAGGACTAGACAGACAAGTGAACACCAACGACTAGACTCATGAATCTGTAATGATGAATTTTGCAGCAGGGAATCCATCATCTACAATTTCTCAAATCAGATATGTTCAAGTTGTCACTAATTCATTAGTTTTCATCAAAAAGTAAAAAGAAATTTCCTTTTCCATCCCAAATAATAACCCCAATAGATCCAAATAAGATGCAACAATCAGGCAATTTCTAGATGCTAGAAACCAAAAGGAAAACATAATAGGGTAGTTTCGAAAGAGAGAAAACATGCACACAAATATAAATCAAGATTTTTCCAAAAAAGAAAGCAAACCTTGAAGCAACACGGACATTATATTCTTTCCCTGGATGATAGAACTCTGCAAGGCCCCAATCTATAAGACGAAGCTTACGCTGTTCATGATCGATCATTACATTATGGGGCTTCACATCTCGATGCATAATGCCTTGTGAGTGACAGTAATCCAATGCCTACATATTCAATCAATAGAAATGCAAGACTATCCCCAAGTTAGAAATAAGGGTTAGATTATCAGTGGACCAGTTTGTGCAGGTGAACACCAAGAAAATCAAGGCACAATTTTTAAGCAGAATCTTTTGACTAGTTTGAGAGTTTTATGTATAAAACAATTAGCATAAAAAAGGGGGGAACAAGTCATAGAAATCTGACTACACCCAATGCATCAGATCTTAAACAACAAACCAATCAGAGTTTAACCTGACCAACACTTCCTTGGTTTGTGATATTCTTCCCTGCTGTTTCCCCTTATGGCTCCGATCGCCACTAAACCTTCAAAGAGCACGAGGCAATTAAGATACTTTTAGTTCATCAATTTTGATATTTTTGGTTCTCGAGTCAATCTGGGCAATGTTGTTGTTTTGAAAAGGTTTGATGAGGATATTGAGATTGGACCTTGAAAGTATGATTGGTTCTCATTCTGGAGCAGAAAGGTGTTATGTAGGCATTATGTTTCATGAAAGGGCTTGGATGACTGTTTCATCTCAAGAATTTGTTATTTTATTCAAGAAATTTACTTCCTTTTTTTGAAGCTGCAAACATTTTTGTTTGTGGGATGTTGTTATGGTATTCTAGGTTTGCTGTGATCTTCTAGGGGTATTTTGTTTCTTGGCCTGGTTTGAATCTTTTTGTTGTTTGTTCTGTCTTAGTGTTCTGAACTGCATCTTGTTTTTCTTGAGCACCGTCCCCCTTTATATTTTTTCATGTTATTTCTTTTTTTTTACATAAGTAAACAAATTTTATTGATCAAAGAATAGGCAGAGCCATATACAGAGTTCTAAACAGTAAAAACAAAGGTATGCCCTAAGCTATGTATGCACATTATAGACAAGAAAATCATGTAGGTCCATGCCATTGAAGTCAACAGCAATGACCCAAGTACAAAGTGTTCTAAAGAATAAATCTTTCAGCTCCTCCTACGATCTCCCATTGTCTTCAATTGTCCTCTCATTACGTTCCTGTCATAAACACCACATAATGTATATAGGGATCATCTTCCAGACAGCTTTAATCTGTTGCATGTCTCTTAAATCTGTCCAGCTGGCCAGCATTGCCCCCACTGTCTCCGACATAACCCAAGACAAGTCTAATCTACTGAACACCTCTTTCCATAAATACCCAAGCGGTCTCACAATGTAGTAGGAGATGGCTTACAAACTCTCCCTTCTCTACACATGCAACACCAATCTACAATAATTACCCTTCGTTTCCTCAAGTTGTCGGTTGTGAGAATCTTCCCCAACAAGGCTGTCCACACAAAAAAAGCTGCTTTGGGAGGCGCCTTACATCTCCATAGGCTTCTCCACGGAAACTGAGTTTGGGATTCTTGTATGAGAGCCTTATAAAAAGAGTGAACCGAGAATAACCCTTAACCATGGTGTATCCACCACATTAAGTCTTCCTGCTGAATGCTTGGTATTATAAAGTACAAAAGGCTGTAAAAATCTGCAAAGCTGCTCATTTCCTAGTCTTGTGCCGTCCTACTAAAGGTGATGTTCCAACAGATCTGCCCCCGGTTATCTCCATGACTTTTGCCATTGATACATCTTTAGCACTAGCAATATTGAACAGTGAAGGAAATATCTCTTGTAGAGTACTATTACCACACTAAATATCTCTCTAGAATTTAATCCTTAAGCCCTCACCCAGAAGAAGTCTAGTGTTTCTACTCAAGACCTACTATCCTCTTCGAATATGTTTCCACAAACCCACTCCATACGCCCCCCTTACTTCTTTAGAGCACCATCCCCCCTAAATAAATCTCCATATTTGCTCTCAATCACCAATTTCCATAGGGTTTCTAGTTCCTTATGATATCTCCATAGCCATTTGCCAAGTAACGCCCGATTAAAGGTCCTCATACTTCTGATGCCCAAACCACCATTAGAAATGGGGCGGCATACCGTCTCCCACTTGACTAGGTGAAACTTGAACTCCTTCACAACTCCACTCCACAAGAAATCATGTTGGAGTTTCTCAATTCGAACCGCCACACTTGGAAGAATAGGAAACAAAGATAAAAAAAAATAAGTTGGTTGGTTAGATAAAGTACTTTTAATCAATGTAATCCTGTCATCTTTTGACAAATACATCATTTTCCATCCCGCCAGTCTCTGCTTTACTTTCTCAACCATTGTGTCTCATAAAGAAGACGTTCTCGAAGGAGCCCCCAACGTAAGGCTGACATAAGTCATAGGAAGTGAGGCTATCTTACACCCCAATGTGTTGGCCAGCTGTCGTAGATTGAGAACACCTTCAATAGGCACCATCTCTGATTTGTTGAAGTTCACTTTCAACCCGGATGCTACTTCAAAACAAAGGAGCAAGGCCTATGCTCGAATCTGATTTTGATCAGCCTCACAAAAGATAAGTGTATCATCTGCAAACAACAAATAAGATATGTTAATGGTTCCCCTCTCCGAATTCTGATTGAAAAACCATCCACGAAACCACTATTAGCCAATGCCGAGGTCATCCAACTAAGCGCATCCATCACAATAACAAACAACAATGGCGACAACAGATCTCCTTGTCTTAGGCCTCGTGTGCTATGAAAAAAACCAACTAGACTGCCATTTATCAACACTGAGAATTTTGCCATTGATATGCACCAATAGATCCACGACCGCCACCTTGCCCCAAAGCCACACCTCCCAAGAAGGTAGAGAAGGAAATCCCAGTTAACATGATCATACGCCTTCTCCATGTCTAGCTTGCAAATGATCCCTGTTGTGCCAGCCTTCAATCTACTATCCAGACATTTATTGGCAATAAGAACCTCATCAAGAATCTATCTCCTTTTTACAAAAGCATTTTAGGATTTTGTAATGATCTTCCCTAACACCTCACTTAGACGGACCAACACTTTGGATATTATTTTATACACCCCATTCACTAAGCTTATGGGCCGAAACTCCTTAACCTCCATGGCTCCCATCTTCTTTGGTATCAATGCAAGAAAAGTGGCGTTAAGGCTTTTCTCAAATTTTCCCACCAAGAATAGTTCTTGAAACACCCGCATAAGATCTTCTTTTATCACTTCCCAACAAGTTTGAAAGAAGCCCATAGAGAAACCATCAGGCCCCAGTGCCTTGTCTTTAACCATATTCCTCACTACATCGTAAACCTCCGCCTCCTCAAATGCCTTCTCCATCCAAGATACATCATTCGCCTTAATGGCGTCAAAGGCAAGGCCATCGAGGGTAGGTCGCCATCCCTCCTACTCGGTTAGGAGCTGCTCAAAGAAACCTACTACATGATTGTGGATAACCTGTTCTCCCTTACATTCAACATCGTTTTCAACATCTCAATATTGTTGTTTCTCCTATGGGAGTTTGCAAATCTATGGAAATACTTGGTACTTCGATCTCCTTCCCTCCACCACAAGGCTCTCGATTTTTGACGCCATGACATCTCTTCTAATAACATAATCCTTTCAAGGTCCGCAACCAACATTGTCATTTGTGCTAGCTTGTCCTGTGTAAGAGGTCGCTTCTCTTGTAATCTCTCGAACTCCTGGATCTCCATCACATTGCTTTTCTTGTGCTCCCCTATATCTCCAAAAGTTTGCATATTCCAAAGCTTTAGATCTTTTTTTAGCACCTTCAATTTACCCACTAGGATGAAGCTAGGGGTACCCTGAAACTGATACGAAGATCACCATTGTCTCACGCTCTCTACAAAGCCTTCTGATTTCAATCACATGTTTTCAAATTTGAAATACCTTCGCCTTCTTCGGAGACCACCACAATCAAGCATGATAGGCCAATGATCCGAGCAAAAAAGAGGCATTCGTTTTTTCCATACATCCAGAAAGTGACTTTCCCATTCTAGTGATATTAAGAAACAATCCAAACGAGACCACATCTGATTATCAGACCAAGTGGCTTAACCCCCTGCTAAAGGCAAATCCACCAAGTTCAAATCAAAGATGCACTCCAAGAACTCTATCATTGCTAGCCTTACTCTTCGATTCCCCGAACACTCACTTGGAAATCCTATAACATTAAAGTCTCCACCAATACACCAAGAGAGATCCTACTAGCTATATACTCCAGCTAATTCTTCCCACAATAATCTTCTGTTGTTATCCAAGTTTGGACCATAGATACATGCAAAAGCCCACAAAAAGTTATCTAATACACTCTTGAATGAGCATGCCACCGAGTATAACCCTATAAAATCCCCTATTTTTTCCACCACCCGTCTATCGCACATCAGCAATACACCTCCTGAAGCCCCAATAGAGGCCATATACACCCAATCCATGTGAACACAACTCCATAAACCCCACACAATTTTCCCATCAATCGTTTTCATCTGTCTCTTGTAAACAAATAATGTCCGCCTTCTACTCACGAAACAAGTTTCTTACTTGAAGACGCTTATTAGCCTCGTTGAGTCCGCGAACATTCCACGATACTATTATGGATTTCATTAAGGGAAGGCCAGCCACTTCCCTTTTGACCTACCCTTGCTGGAGCTACCCTTAAAATTCATAGACCAAGTCAATCTTTTCGGCTCACGCTATTTTTTTTAATCAGCTTCTCTGTGACTTTAGTGCCCCACTTCAATGGTTGTAAGCAAAGCCATAAATTGATCCACATAGCCTTCACACTCCAACCCCACGCATTTTTGTAGTTCTTTTACCTTATGAAATACCCAATATGAGACATTATAATGAACTGGCAGCATGTAACTCAGAGGAACTAGATCACCTCCCCTGCAATCCATCGGCATACCTTGGGTCTCCTCCACCAACGAAATCTGTCCACTTAGTGCCTGGGCAAGACTCCTAGAATGTTTTGCATCAGAAGTAGAGGCTTGCTCACTATCGGGATGTGACCAGCCATCCGAGCCCACCCCATCCTCTTCATCCATCTCAGATTCATCAGAAGACTGTGCGGGTGAATTCGCATAAGTGGGGCCTTCACCCACTGTGCTTATCGGCTTTTTCTACCCCTCCAATGGTGTTGAGGACACCGTTTTGGGCTCGTTGATCATATTCTGCCCCTTCAACACCTACTGGCCTTCTTTGGAGGCCACCACCGTTGTCGTTGGCATCTCCTGTGTCGCCGCCGGCACCTTCAGACCACCACCAACACCCCCTAATGGTGTCGAGGAAGCCATTATGGGTTCGCCGGTCTTTTTCTACAAAATCAGCCGCTGTTGGCCATCATTGGAGACTGCCACCGACATTGCCGGCAGATTCTGTGTCGCCACCAGCTGTACCTCCACCGACGGCGTGGTGGCTGGTGGGCGAGCTGTGCTCCTGCCACTGGCAGGGGCCCTAGGGCTAACCCTCTTTCGGTAATAGGTTTTGGGCTAAGGCCCAGTCCTTGCTCTCGATGTGTTACCATAGGCCTCAGAAGGCTTATGCCTCTTCCCGTGGGCCTCATAAGGCCTTTCAACGACAGCTGGCACCTTTCCCCTAACCTCTCCCCCTTCTTTTTTCATTTTAGTCCCACCTCACCACCTCATCTATTGTCCTCTGCAGCTGCCTCAATTGAACGTGCGTGTCCATTAGAGCACGCCACACATCTCCTTCATCCTTGCTGATAGACTCCCTGCCATAGCCCACATTAAGTACAGACAGATGGGCTTGATGTAGCTTTTTGTCCTTAAACCTCACACCACCGTCTCCACCTCCTTGCACATGGAGCGGCGCCAACTGCACAAGGGCATCCGTGTATGACCGAGGGCCTCCATGCAACCCACCCTTGTTTCTCCCTTCCAGTGCATAATCCACCAGAGCCTCCCTTGGTCTCCTCCATCCCCTCCCTCCTTCATGATCAGGTACCAACAAAAAACTCCTTTCTTCCTCCCTCACAATACTCTACCAACACCATATATCGCCCTTGACTATTTGAGCACTTCTGTGCTATAAAACTGCAATATCCTTCCCTAGTTGCCGTATAAAAATCCTTCTTTTCCCCATTCAATCATTCCTCCACTGCACCTCCAAGCCATTGCACTATCTTTGGTTCCAACTCTCCCATTTCCACCCTCTCTCTGTGATATGTAAAAAGCACCCTCTTGCACAAGTATGAAGTGTTTTGACTCTATCACAATCTCTCTTTTGAATCCCATCAAAAAACTTAACGTATCATCATCAAGCATACAAATTTTTTCGCATGTGTACAGAGAGAAAAGTGTTTAGGAGAGAGGCTTCCAAGACTTATCATACCTTCATGTTATTTCTTGTTCAGTTTTGAGGCATTTGATGTAGTCTTTTTGCCGATCGTTATAATCTCTTTTTTACAAGTCTTTATTTTTTATGCCAAAAATATTACATAACGCCCATGAAAATCAACTGCAGTTATATGAGTCCAGCTGACAAAGTTGAAGAATGGAAATCAATATTGGAAGCATTATTGTATCTTATGAGCAGTCCTTGTATTTTTGCTTTCTTCTATTAAATCCAAAACAATTGGTATTGTCAAAGATGAGAATGAAAAATGCAACATCATTATTCAAAATGTTTAATGCTCCTGCATTGTTGCTGAAATAAGATTGTAAAGTAAAAGCTAACTAGGTCTAGCTTCATCATTAAACAATCTAGCCACAAATCCAAGCCTCAAAAGGAAAATAAATAAAAGGAAAATTCTGAACAATATAGAAAAAAATGAAAATCAGTCTGAAAAAATAAATTTACATAATATGTCTATAAGTTTCCATGGTTCCACCACACATCAAAAAGGAGATATGGAACATGACTTACAAATGAAGGTAAGAATGATAATTGCAACTCATTAATCTTAATGAAAGGGAAGAAAAGAGGACAGTAAGCTTGCCTTTAGAAGCTCGTAGATGTAATATCGAATGTCATAGTCAGATAGTGTTGGATAAAGCACTTTAAAATCTGTATTATTCACATGTTCAAATATAAGACTTGGGGTCTTCGATTGCTGGTCTCTAACAATATCGAGCAGCTTCACAATATTCGGCCCACCGCAAAGATTCTGTAGTATCTTTATTTCCCTCTTAATCTGCATTTTTTTGTATTTTGGGGGGGGGGGGGGGGGG
>QEOT01002563.1:78121-108067 GCA_003123785.1 Pterocarya stenoptera
TTTTTTTTTCTTTATAAGACCACAAATACTATATCTAGCAAGCATTAAAATGATAAAATTCCAAAAATACAAAGCATTAGTCTATCATTATATCATGGAATTTGAAGACCAAGGTATAAAACTCTGAACCAAAGCCAATGGAAATCATGCAACTCACCTTCTTCTTCTTTACCGGTTTAAGAATCTTAATAACACATTTCTCGTTATCGGTGCAGTGAACGCCCTCAAATACTTCACTGTATTTTCCCCTCCCAACCTTTCTCACCACCTCGTAATCATCCTGCTCCCTATATAACCAATCAATACCACATATAAACCGTTAAAGACACATTCCAGCTCCACAGTAAGAATCAAATTTCCAAATTCGAAACCCTAAGTTTTCCACTTTTTTACTTTATGCAAAGTTGCAAACCAAATACTCCACCACGGAAGAATATTACAACAATTTTGTTTTGGAAAGCAACGCAAACACTCCAAATTGTTGTAAAATTAGGAACATACATGTTCTTATACATAAAAATACGCACGTAAAAAGAAGAAAGAGAGATTAAGTACCCCCATTGGACGGTGAGGGACTCATAGTCCCAGTAGTCTTTGGGGCGAATGACGTTGACATCAGCATAAACCCTAGCCTTGGAGGGGGCGCCAGGGCGGCGGATGGATTTACCGATCTTCTGCGCCAGGGTTTCCGATGGCGTTGGCAGCTGACGAAGGCGGGGGAGCGAAGGCGGGTTATAGTGTTGGCTGGGGGATTGGTGCTGCGGTTGCGGCTGCTGCTGCTTTGAGCGAGAGAGGGATGTGGCGGAGGAGACAAAGAGGCGGAGGAAGAAGGGGAAGGAGGGAAATAGATGAGGCGAGAGGGAAATAGAGGAGGAAGAGAGAGATGGCGTGTGGAAAAGAGAGAGGAGATGGCTGTGGTGGTCTTGGTGGTGATGATGATGGTGGGAAAGCCTGAAGTACTGGAAAGGCCTTATGGCCATCAAATCTTTGCAAAATAGGGGAAATAAAACAGCTGCCCCGGCAAGGATGCCTAAATTCTTTACCCTTGGTTTTGTTTTTTTGTTTTTTTCTTCTTTTCGATTTCATAATATTATGGGCCATTAATTTTTTCTTAGTTATTTTTCAAATTCGTATATGGCAGGCTGTGATTACAAATACATCCTCTCTTTTTTCATTTTTCTTTTTTCTAAACAAGATAATATATTTCATTAAAAAAAAATGATACAAGAGGAGAGATAGGGCTTCCCAACAAATATTCTAGAACAATAACATCAGCATAAAATTGTAGATAAAAAAAAAAAAATTAAGAGCAAGTTCTTGGTCTTCACCTATATTCTACGAAGATGATGCTTTCTTAAAATACTAAAATAAGCTGTTTGTAAAAAATTACAAACAATGAAACCACCACTAGTAGTGGTGAAACCTCTACTGGAAGTGGT
The DNA here is from genome assembly GCA_003123785.1 of Pterocarya stenoptera. Lineage (NCBI taxonomy): Eukaryota > Viridiplantae > Streptophyta > Magnoliopsida > Fagales > Juglandaceae > Pterocarya > Pterocarya stenoptera. The sequence continues at coordinate 79,561 of QEOT01002563.1, forward strand.
GAGTGGAGGGTGTATTCTTGCTTGTTGACTTGAGATGATTTTTAGAGAGATCCGCAGTCTCTTCTTCGACATCAAGATTTAGGAAAAGCGATAACATAATAAAAAATCAGGCATTAGGTGGATTAATCCGACCAGTAATCATTTGCATTCCCATGAGCTTGTGATGGCACATGGGAGCCACGCATCGGTGGGATGGAAAAGGGATGGCTCAAATCTAGAAGATCTTGACGATATGAAGCTGTTGATACGACGCGTGTAGCCGTCTGAAGCGTCGTTGCATGGTGGCGCGTGAGAAACACGCTCGGAAACAAGTAGCGCGTAAGGGCCACACACTAAGCTTTGGCGCGACTCCACTCTGTCTCAATAGATCGGCGACTGTAAGATGGGGTGGTGGGGCATGTGTAGGCGGATGGTAGCCGAAAAGCAACAAATTTGACCAAAACTGAACTGGGGGAGGGAAAAAAACACTACCTTAAAAGTGTATACACAGTGCGAAAATGGAAAGAAGAATGATAATAGCTCCACCCTTCTCTCCAACAACGGCTCTCATGGAAATGGAGTTTTGTAGAGAAAAGGCAGAAGTTCTTTATCTAAGTTTTCAAAGAAGCTAACTTTTGTAACTGATTACTAATACATCCTATTAGTAGCCCCAATATCAATATTAAATTCAGAGCTTTTCTATTTAAAAGTTAGTGTGGAAAGATACGCCTTTCTCATTCAAAATTTTATTTGTATAAAATTTAATTTTTAAATTATTTTCTACAAATTAAATCATGCAAAGTCAATTATATAGAGACTGATGCTAGGTTTGGATAATAAAACAATCCCAACCCATCTCATATCATCATTACAATTTTCATATAAAATAAAATAAGCAATTCAAATTTCAAAACAATAATAATATTAAAAAAAATATTCTAATAATATTTTATTCAACTTTCATCTAAAATCATCTTATCTCCTCTCACTATCCAAACCCTACCTCAGAGAGTGTGTCTTTCACGTCAACTTATAAATATAATTATTCTTGAACTCGACCATTCCGATTTCTCTTGCCTAATAACTAAAATACAATGTATTATCTATTTATTTAGAGTAATGCTACTCATCATCTCAACTTCCATCATTCTTATCATCCCATGATGTGGCATTACATGATTGGAGATTATTTATTATATTTTACTTGTGAACCAATCATATAATGTCACATCATGGGATAATGGGAGGATGATAGAAGTTAAGATGATAAATAGATTTTTCCATTTATTTATGGACTCTTTTACTAATCTGTAATTATAAATATGTAAAACAAAATTATTTTCTTTTAGTAACAATAGATTTTTTCATATTAATAATAAATTCGACTGTAGTAAAGTAGAATTTTGAATAATAACTCTCTTAAGAACGTGTTTTATCGCTATGCACTCTCAATTAGGGATGACAATATATGATACGATCCATAAACCCAACACGAACACAACACGATAATAAAATGTTTAGGTTGGTCTTAATGGATTCGGGTTAAAACGGGTTAATCCGTTAAGACACGATTACTTAAGGGTTGATAACGGGTCAACTCTTTTTGACCCGTTATGAAAGTTAAAGTTACAATTATACTTATATACCTAAAAATAAAATTGTTGAGATTTTAATTTCGATATTTTTCTTATTTGAATTGTAATTTTAGACTTGTAGTTAGTTTTATATTTTTTATTGATATTGTGATTTTAACATTTTATATAAAAAAATACTAAATTTAATTGGATTAAATGGGTTAATTTTGGATTTGTTCAACCAATTTACATAAACGATATGAAACAAATCGGGTTAACATATTTCATAGTATTCACTAATGAGTCAAAATGGATTAATATGAGACGACTCGTTATGTTAATGGGTCATATTAGGATTTGAGATTTTAATACAATATGCTTAATAGGTTGTATTTGGGTTGACCCATATAGTATAATATACATATATTGACATAACCCGAATACGATTTGTTAACACGGTTTGACATCCATACTCCCAATCTCCTGCAACCAAAGAGTAAGATGACTTGGGGGGTTTGACAATGAGGCCCCCCATGCCTAAATCAGCAACGATCAAAATCTTTTTAGAGCAAAATTATTCGAGAGCTTTTCATTAGCGTACTTGGATTCTTTAAATAGAGGATTTGCCTTATTAGGATCATCCAGATTAACTGTTTTGCCCATTATTTGAAATTTGAACCTCGGAGCCTTCGGGTTATCCACTCATTTTGAATAAGTCATTGTTTGATTATGCAGTTCATATAAGATGATATGAGATTTTTTTGTTGAAAATTAAATAAATATTATTATAATATAATTTTTAATATTATTATTATTTTGAGATTTGAAAAAGTTGAATTGTTTATTATTTTTTATGTAGGAGTTTGATAAAGTTGTAATACTGAGATAAGATAAGATAAGATGAGATAGATTTGTATATCCAAACCGAGCAATATTCTCACTGTCCCAAGATAAGCGGGTTGCCATTCCTGTCCTTAAGAAATCGGCAAGAGCTCTATCGAGTCAGAAGAGTTTAAGGCCTTGTTTGTTTTTAAGATTGAAACTCAAAATTTTGAAAACCTCTCATCTAATTATTACAACTTTTTTAAATTTTTATATAAAATAATATAAATAATTTAATTTTTTCAAATCTCAAAATAAATATAATATTAAAAAATATATTTTAATAATATTTTATTTAATTTTTTAATTTTAATTTCATCTCATTTTATTTTATTTTTAAAAATAAACGAGACCTTATTTTGAGTGGAGTGGTTTGTTGGGCCACTATGACCCAAGCTCAAGACGGCACCCCGCGATGGCGGTATTAAAATCCTATTAAACTAAATATGCTACTCAAGACGGCCTAAAAGATAATGACACAATGGTAGATACCTGAAAGTCTACTTTTTGCTTTTGGAGGCCATTAGGTGCACTGAAAATAGATGAACTGGGAATTATTTTCTTTGTACAGTATGGTTGAGATCTATGGAATTAGAAAAAATGCTATCTTTATTCTTTAATTATATTTCTTATAATTATTGATTCTAAATAATTTGTATATATCATATCAGTCATAAATAGTCACCTGAAATATGTTGGAACAGCAAAACCCCAGGATCATATACAAAATGGTTTTATTCTCAAATTTACTATACCGCATACTTACGTAACACATTTTATAATTATATTTTAAAATAAGAATATTTTTTAAATTCGACCGAAAAAGTGTACCAGATTGAGATGGCCAATCCTGTCCACATTCTGATTCAGCCCACCTATCATTGATTCATTGGACCGACATTTGGTCATGCACTCTCTCTATCTCTCTCTCGTCTTTTACTTGGTTTGGTAGATGGGATAGGCGGCTATAGCTTTTTCATATTCAATATTAATGTAAACAATATCTAAAGATTCAAAAAAAAAAAAAAAAAATCTCAACTGTTTGATATTCTATAATAAAGTTAAAATATCATTTTGAGAATATAATGAATAATTATATTTTTTCTCGGCGTTCTACGCTCACTTCTATATATAAAAATCACAATTAATTTAGAAAAAGAAAAAAAGAAAAGAAAAAAAAGATCTCTACCATTGAAGTAAGTATTTTAATAGTCATTACATGTTGAGAAATGATATTTTTAATTATAAAGTATTCCAGCTCCTCGTATTCTTGTTTTTTTTTTTTAAAAAAAACCTAAGACTTATATAAAAAATCATATCTTTTAATAATAAATCATATTTTTTTTCAAAATGAATATACGGAGATTGTACATTTTAAGATTGTATTTAGCATTATCTTTATGTATTTTGCCAACGACTTTTATATGTACACAAATTTATTAGGGGGAAAGGTCATTAATCCTATAAATGGGGGAGATGGTATTTTTGAGACTGAGCAAACATGAAAATAGACAAAAGAACGAAGTCATTTAAAAACGTCAAAAATATTTTGGTATGGATCAATAATTTAATAGGTTTTATGATATTTTCATGATACACTAACTTGACATTAATCTAATACAACATTAATAGATTAAAATTAAAAAAGTTGACACGTTGAATTAAGTAAATAAAATTAAAATTGACTCTTATATAATTTAAACTCAACGTGACACAATTCAAATCTTGTTTCAAAATAGATCATTTGTATTAGAAAAATATTTAATATATAAATAATTTTTATTGAACTAAATTTACAAGTTAATATAAATTTTTTAAATACAAATTGTTATGTTTTGATATAGTATATTAGATTATAAATTTGATCATTGTAAAGTGAATCTAGCGTTAATTTTTTTTTTTTACTGTTAAGTAAGAAGGTGAGGGATTGAATCTTAATTCTCCCACTTAAAACCCTAATTAATACGTGACATTTTTTTATTTGTTTTTATAAAATTTATTTATAGAAGTAATAGTTATCTTTTTATTACAATTAGAACTTAACAAGAAAATAATAAGTAGGAGTTTTTTTTTTTGATAGGTTAAGTAGATGAAAGGTCATTTAATTAAGTAGATGAAATTAAGATCAGCTGGTGCACTTTTTATTTTATATTTTAAAGCATTTTTAAAAATTTCTTATTATTTTATTATTTTCTGATTTTTTAATTTATCTTTTTCATATCCTTATATATATATATTTTAAATTCACAACATTACTTAAAAAACACCTTCTTTAATCTCTAAAGTTAAAAAAAAAAAAAAAAATCATCGGTACCCATTCTTTTGATGTATCTTCTGTGAGTTTAGAATTGGCGCCGTTTATTTTCATAAATATTCTCATCTCATCTAATTTAATTATTAGAAATTTTTTTTATACTAAATGAAATAAACAATTTAATTTTTTTAAATCTTAAAATTAAAATGAAACTAAAAAAATATATTCTAACAATATTTTATTTAATTTTTAATTTTTATTTCAACTCATCTTCTTTAAATACAAATGAGTCCTTATTCTTTTCTTGGTGGGTTTGGATATACAAAATATCTCATCTCATCTCATTTTATCATTATAATTTTCTTAAATTTTAATACAAAAATATAATAAATAATTTAACTTTTTTAAATCTTAAAATTAAAATAATACTAAAAAATTATATTTAATGATATATTTTATTTAATTTTCAACAAAATATTTTAGGGGTTGTTTGCTTTCAAAACTCTTATCAACCCATCTCATCTTCATCATTACAATTTTTTTAATTTCCTACACAAAATATAATAATATTTTATTTTTTCAAATCTTAAAAAAATCTTCTCAAATTCTGACACTAAAATATAATAAACAATATTATTTTTTCAAATTCTAACAGCAAAATATAATAAACAATCTTATTTTTTTAAATTCTAAAAGAATCTTCCTAAATTTCCACACTAAACAATCTTAACTTTTTAAATTCTAAAACAATATTTTTAAATTTTTATACAAAATATAATAAATAATTCAATCTTTTTAAATTTTACAATAATAATAATAATAAAATATAATATTTATAAAAAATCTTATTTTACTATTTACAAATCTATCTAAATCTCACCAACTAGTGAAACTTCGTCGCCCGAAGATCCTCCGAATAGGGAGATTTGGCGGTGGCAGATTGGTCAAAACGAAAAAAAAGGGTAAAAAAGAAAGAAAAGAAAACAAAAAAAAAAGAAGCCACCAGACCAGACCAGACCAAGAAAACTAACAAAAGCGGGAAACTTCGAATTAAGAGGGCCAGTCATACCTCCTCGTCCGACCATCCCAACCATGTCATAATTACTCTGTCCTCTGTGATTTTTAGGGTTCTAAAAACACTTTACCAATACCCAGTGTGGTCCCCCCCCCCCCAGACGCCATGGACGATGTTAGAGCAAGCTCTGCTTGGGTCGCCGGCCACGCCTCTCACGTGCACGTCGACTCCACAGGTTCGTATTCGTCTCTCCAATTTCATACAAAAGCGTGGTCGTTTCGTTACATGGCAATGCTGCGTTTTCGGGGGAGGTTTAGGTGGTTCTGTTCTTCGTGCAGGGATTGAGAAAATCGTGGAGAATATTGGCCTTATTCCCAAAGTTGATTGGGATTTCGAAGGGATTCACTATTTCGACAATGGCCCGCTCACGGTTCAGTACCTGTTTGTGCTCGATGCAATGAATTTCTGTTTTTGGCCTGGTATTCTATTTTTCTTCTACGGGACATTATTTTTTTACGGTATTTAATATTATTATTGTTATTTTTATTGCGTTCTAGTGAAACTGATTTTAGAGCTACAAGAAATTTTGCGACGACCTGTTTTCAAAAGATTTTTCCTTTTTTCAACAAAGACGCTCGGTTCTTTTGAAGTATACTTAATTTTACTTTATTAAATGGCCAAGAAGTTGTACTTAATTTTACTTTATTAAATGGCCAAGAAGTTGTCTATGCTGGACTGAAGTGCTTGTAGTTGTAAATGGGTTTCGTTGGTTGTAATTTTCTGGAAATGAAAATCATTATTAGTCTTTCATCATGTGTATGCAGAAATGCTATATAATTGATCATGGTCCATATAGTTTAAGTAGCCAGTTTATTCATACCATGGAGTGGATAAACTGAGTCACGGTTTACATCAGAATGGGATTTTCGCCAATGAGCTATATCTCAAACAACGCCTCCTCCTCTAAGAGTTGGGTGGAGAGTAGGTTCATGGTTTCAAGACCCTATGGCACCTGTGTTTCCTACAGATGAAAAAAAGTAGAAGAAGTGAGGAGAGAATATTGAGCTGGTCTTCGTTGAGCATGGTGTTATGGTTAATTAAATTTTCTGGATATATTTTCTGGTGCCAAAAGCTCTAAAGCATCCGTGTCCTGTTATAATTTAATTGAGTGCACTTGCAGAGCGGCTTGTATTGGAAACAGAACTTCTGATCCCCTAATTTATTTATGAGATCTAGAGACTAGAATCAAAGCATTGCAGCCAGCAAGGGCAACTTCTCTGTACTTGCTTTTGTTGATTGTCATTTGGCTTGAACATTCCATGGCATGAACTTTAGTTTACCTGCATTAACTCAATATTATGTAGGAACTTACAAATGCATCTGTGGATGAGCTGTTAGACTCAGACATCCTGGGTTTGATTCTGTACTAGAAGTTTCCCTGGATTAGAGGGTGTGCTTGTGTAGCTGGGGTTTACTCCCCAAGGGCAGTCTGAAGAGCTCTGCCTTGGCGAGTTTCCACTTCTTGAAAAAACGTTTTTTGCTCTGACATCCTTATTTTTTCCCAATTTTTTATTGTTTACAGATAAGGATTTAAGTTATGATCATTTGGCCTCGGGGCTAAAGGCTGCTCTACAAAATGAAAGATCTGCGTTCGATGCTGATTGTCTGCAAAAGTACACCGGTATTATGCTTTTTAAATCTTGTACAATTGCTATGGTTTCTTTTCAAGGATGTTTGTATTAAATTAGACTTCATATTAGGAAATATTGCCTGCTAAAAATGTTTGCAAAGGGCTAATATTTGAATTTTGGGATGAGGATTTTGATGTTTATATTTTCAAGAGTACAAAATTGTAATGAGTTTATTGTAAGAAAAAAACTAAAGGCCCGTTTGGTAACACAATTGTTCTCAAATATTTCCTTTCCAAATATCACTGAAACACAAAACACTTTTTAATTTCAAATCTTCAACTTTTTCATTTAATCATTACATATTCATTATAACTTTCCCAAACTCTTAAACAAAACACAAAAAACAATACTACCTTTTCAAATTTCAACCAAAAATAATGTGAAAAAATTATATTCAAACAATTTTTTAATTTTATAATATTTTTATTCAAATTTTCTCTCTCCTTTCCCAAAACCCAATAAAACACCTTAACTTACACTATTTCACTACTATTTACAGATATACTAAAATATTCTAAGTATCCAAATGGACCTTAATTGTTTAAATGCGTTTGTGTATGGAATGTATATCTTATACCATGGAAAATTTTTCTCTATAAGAGATGAAATGGTATTTGATTACATAGTTAAGTAATGGGATCATTGTATGATGTCAGGTCCTCAGTTACGTGAGCTGTTGAAATGGCCCAGACCGCTTCCTTTGGAGGAAGAACGTGTTCGTTTACTGCATGAGGTCAAATACCTTGTACTTACTAAATTTTTAATTGCTGCATTGTCACACTATCTCTTGTGTGTTTCTCACCCTTGTTGAGAGCAGTACTTGCAAGTTTCTAAATGTTCTGGTTCTTAGATATCTAGTTTGCTATCAGCAGAATTAGTTGTTTGATATTGTTAACTCCAACGCTCTAGGTTGGCTTTGAACTGGAAAGAAGCTTCGATGGCAAAGCATCCAATCTGGTGAAGTCCTGTGGAAAATCAGCTTTGAACCTTGTGGCTCTTGTTACACGTCACTTTCCTGGTATCACTTGCTCATAGTTTCTTTTCGTTCTTTTGGTTGTGTGTACATATTGTCTGCCGTAAATTCTCCATCTGTTTAATATGACTATGTTTTGATATGGTTATATATCTGATTTCAAACAAACTAAATTGTTCTAGGCTTTCGAGACCACTCACTATACAAAGGCCACCAGGTATTCTTGTATAAAAGAGCTCAGATATTTGTAGCAGATTTATGGGGTGCCTTTAAAGGCCAATCATATGGAGAATTTGATGACATCGGTTCCATCACCATAATGGCAGACTATATTGTTCCAGCTGTGCTTCGACAGCTCGGTGCCCTAAAATATAGTTCAACCCTTGCCAGCATGATTGAAGCCAATAGTGAAATAGGTTCAGGTAGTGAGGAGGAAGTTGAACTGCGAGCTTGCTCTGTACATGCTGTGGAGAAAATGAGGGAATTAATCAGTTCAAAATTAGGAAAGCCGGTATGGTTAATCTTTTTTGTTTGGTGCCATTTCTATTTTCAGTTCAGTTGCAAGCACATGGGGTTTTCTTCCTTTTGTTTTCCAAAGTTTGAGACATATATTAACTACAGTTCATTTCCATTTTATGTTCATGTATTTCCATATATTAACTGCTATGCTTTCAGACAATTTGATTTATTTACACAGAGCAAAGTATACATGTTTGTGATTTATGATGTCCTACAGTGTGACGGCGACGCATTCTTTTTTCCTTGGAAAATTCCATTTTATGTTCTTGTATTTCCATATACTAACTGCTATGCTTTTGGACAATTTGATTTATTTACACAGCAAAGTATACATGTTTGTGATATATGATGGCCTACAGTTGATGGCAATGCATTCTTTTTTCCTTGGAAAATTTTTGTCTTGTTCTTCTACAATTGTGACTGAAAATGGCACATTATTGTTCTCTTTCAGTATGTCATTGGTTATCTGCTTTCATCATATCCTAACTGTAGGACTTTTTGTCTACAGGTGTTAAGCGTGGAGTTAGACCTTTGGCTTTGGGCTTCTGGAATTCAATGTTCATCATTGCAACACCATCGAACGCTCTCCATATATTATTAAGTGCATCTTACACTATGGTAGTTTTCCTCTTAAGTATTTAGTTAAAATTATGAATTGAAGTTGTAGGTAACGGATTCATAACAGCCTTTTAAAACTCCCTTTAGATAGTCACATCTTATGGAGGATGCTTTTATAACTAATTTACTTCTCATTTGCTATGAATGAACCAGTGGATCTTATGAAACATGATTAGCTTTCAAATGATATACTTGATGCTGTTTTTCCTTTGGATCCTATTTTTATTTGACTATAATTTACAAAATTAATGTCCCTGGAACTGTGGCAGCTGTTATATAAAAGACAAATCTGGTAGTCTTCAAGAGTGCCATGGCATGTAATTTTGATGAAGCTTAATATTTTGTTCAAAATAGGTAATCCCTTTTAGTCTATTGAAAGGGCTACCTGGTCAGATAGGTGTCGGGATAAGCACAAGCATTAGGAGAATCAAGTAATCAACTATTCCAGAAATTTTTCTTCATGTGGGCATCATGAACCTGATAGTCACCATCATATCTGCTAGATCAGAAATGCAATTTAAATCTAATTTACCATATGCATGTTTTGGGTGCTTCTCTGTGCATGCATGACATTGTGTGAGCATTGTTGTTACAACATAGAGAGAGATCTTAAACCTGTTCTTTGGAGTGCCTAAATTTGGTGGGGTGGTCAACTGCATCGAGTACTACTCACTGGTAAGCAAGACTTGCATCAAGGTAGTGTTGACCCCCACTACCTCGATAGGTTCACATGGAGAGGAGTGAGACCCATTGGCATAAGGTACTCTTTCATTCCACCTCTGATTCGTTCACACCTGAAAGAACAAGATAACAAGCATCATGCCCTGGATAGGCAATAAGCTGTAATCAATACATTGAGTGATGGAAATAGCTGTTTCATTCTTTTATTCAACATGTTGCGTATGTAAATAAATGGAGAATGAGGAATGAGGGTTGTTTATATTAGGTGAAAACATGCTAGTGTAGAAAATCTTGTGAGATTTATGCTCTGTGCATGGTACGTAGTTGATGATTTTGTAGGTTAGCAAGATAGGCAAACATCGTGGATGACATCAAAAGTGATATTATTTTGGTTTAAAGTGGCATTTTTTAGGACGTTTAGATAGTTCAGCTCTTAAGATGTTTAAGAATTATAAATTAGTTTTTCTAATAATACACTCAATTAGAATATCTTCAAACTCATGAAACTATCCTCGGTATCACAAGAAGTCTACTTTTTTTTGTCAATATTATCAATCTTGAGAGATAAGAAATGTGCTTGAGTCCACAGAATGAGAGTTCAACGTCACTTCTCTCTGTCATCAGTACTGAGATTTGCTGTCTACAAATACTGGGAGGTATATCTTGAACCTCTTTGATGTCACAATTACCAACATTCTCTCTTCCTGGAATTGTTCTGCAGCCTCCCCAACAATCTTTTACCATTCTGGAATGCCTTAAATCTACATATGACCATGACAATGAATAACTACTTCCTGCTGAATGGAAGGTGGTTCGGTTCCAACTCTGGTGGCTAACATATGCTCTACGAGAATTATTGAAAGTAATATCATTGCTCTGGTACTCGTGTATTCGACGTGTTATACATTTCCAAGGTGGTGGCTTCAGTTGTTGGGAGGTTGGCTAATTAATGGCCGTGAGTGCCAAACCTCACATTGTTTGAGAGTTTGGAGCCCGTTTTCTTCAGGCGATCTTCCCCTTTTCTTCCATGTATGAGCAGCTCTAATTACTCAGGGTGAGTTGTGCCTGCAAATCTTACTTATATGCATTGTTTAAAATATGAAAGGCATTCTATTCCTTTTCTCTTCATAGGTGTAAGTGCGTCTAGTGTAGTACTATCTGAAGCTTTTACAAAGCAGGTAAAAATACTATTTGAAGCTTTTACAAAGCAGGTAAAAATGGTATGTGACGTGAGCAGGCATGTATATTCGATTGAAATACCAAATAGCTCTGGTTGCGCAGGGAAATGCATAAGTCAGGAAACGACCTCCATTTTCTGTGTCAAAATGCTGCTATATTAACCCCATTTATCTCCAGGTAGAAGACCCAAGATCTATTTTTCGACTACCAGAAGATTGCCTGGCTTGGCCGGTAACCCATCCTCATCCACAACTCTGATCGGTCCGCTGAGGTAATGGACCTGGACCACTTTCCTGACCAGTGATCATTGCCCTACTCAAAATTATCTTGCTCATAGGATATACGATAATCTCAATTAGTACTTTCTTCTTATGGGGTCGATGGCAACATATCCCCCTCTAGGGTTCGTTTTTCTCAAGTATATAAAGTATCCTTACAGTTACTGCTGAGAGGTCTATGAATTTCAAATCAAGTGCAGAATCATCATCTTTAATGACACATCCGGTCCCCCGCTTTTACCTCTGAAACTTGGGGTATGAGAATGCCAACGGTTTTGGAGAGGAAAGCTTTGCTCCCATGGCTTATTTGTCAAGTCTATGGGCAAAAACACTGGTCTCCCATGGTTTATTTGTCAAGTCTATGGGCAAAAACACTAGTCTTTTAGAGTTGGAGGAGCCATGTTGAGTAAGTGGAAGAGTAGATCATGGCATGGGATTGTTGCTGTGTACTTTTTGGGGGTAATTCAGTAGCCTTATTTGGACAAAAGGAGGTTGACTTCCATGCAGGGTACCCATCACCGCTAGTCGATGTAGTTGGGAGGGAGCCATGGTGACGATTTTTCCAAATGGTCCCTGACGTCTTTCCGGGCTTTCAACAAATGCACAAATACCACTAACGCTTGGAAAGTTGGGAGACCTCGTTTAGATACAGAAATCATCTCATCTCTTCTCATTTCATAATTACAATTTTATCAAATTTTTATATAAAATATAATAAATAATTTAACTTTTTCAAATCATAAAATAATAATAATATTAAAAAAATAATATTTTAATAATATTTGATTCAATTTATTTAAAATCATCTCATCTCACTATCAAAACAAGCTTGAGAAACACAAGCTCCACACTTGAAAAAAGAGAAATTCCGCATATCGGTCGGGCTTATGTTACCCAAATATCAGCCCATCAATAATGTACTGACATATAAGCTATTTACCACAACAATCTTGTGCATGCACTGCACAAAACCTCCCCTTTGTTATTTCGCACCCACTCTGGTTTCCCTAATAAGGTTTCCATTTTTTGTTGCCCTCAAACTGAAATCAAATTTTGTTGATTAATACTTGAGGCCTTTTATCATCTTGCAGGACAATTGTCCAGCGGTTTCAATTGATGGGCATGAGAATGTGCTTGATAATGATGAGGATGCATTACTCCAAGCAGCTGCAAATCAACTTGTATATGTAGCCATCCCCTTCATCTTCCCATTTTCCCGAATAGTTCTTCCCCATTATCTTCCCATTTTCCCCTTGTCTTCCCCACCCTTTCCTCTTCGTCTTTCCCACCCTTTCCCTCACTCTCCCTTCGAGATTTGAAAATATTTTCAGGAAAATATAATAATTTGATGAACAAGAAATACCCAGAAACTATTTCTTCTTCAACTTTCTTTCGGTACTAAATTTTGCTTCAAATCATTCATCAAGTACCTTGCTCAGAGTCCTAACTTACACTAACATTCCTCTTATCACTTCATCTTCGAATTAGTACAAAGTACTACCTTCATCCAAACAACACAAAACCTAAATATTAAAATAATACAATAAACTACAAATACCCAGTAGAGATGACAACACCAAGAAAAAAAAACTCTTTTTCCACCAAATCCATGTCAATGAACCCAAAATAAACTCCAATATGGCTAAAAGTTCAAGAAACAACTAAGTAAGTTTTCTCTCTTAATTTGTTGTGCATGATTGCAATGGGGTTTTACAGGAAAATGTGGCACAGAGCTAAATCATGGATGTGAATATTGGTCATGTGTGTCAATTATTTTACCATCTTTATATTACTCTAATTGATATATATGCAGCCAATAAAAGTGGGACACTTTGTGATAAGCAGCAACTCTTATCTATATGTAGTGGTGTGGACATGTGCTGGGCAAGTGAGGATTAAACGATGGCTTCTCTAATATAGATGAATGAGAGCTACTGGATCAAGACACGTGTTGTAATATGTTGGGCACATATATATATGTTGTTGTGTTAGGGTATGGGATTGATTCACTTGTGCATTCTGCTGACTTTGAGAGCTTTGTGAGTTTGAGAGAGAGAGAGAGAGAGAGAGAGAGAGGTGAGCTAGGGTTTTATCGAGGGAAGAAGAAAGCCGCTTTGTGGCTTGTTTTGGCTCGGTATTAGCTTGATCTTGTATATGATACATAGGCTTTGAAAATTAAATAATAAAGAGTGATCTTTGAGGCTGTTCCTGCCGTGAATGTAGGCCATTAGGGCTGAGCCACGTAATCTCTGTGTGTATTTCTGATTTCTCTATTCTTTTCTGATTTCTTATTTCATGTTGATTTATTGGTTGATCCTGCTGATTTTGGTATTTTTATCTTTGTTAATTGTATTTCTTGGAATTGGATTTTGGTACTGAGTCCTTTAGGTTATAAGGGACTCTGGTTGTGTTTCTAACAATGGAGTTGCAGTTGTAGGCTATGGAACAACTCTCGATGGAACCAAGTACCGGATAGTGAAGAATTCCTAGGGATCTGAATGGGGAGAGAAGGGTTATAGAAGTATGCAGTGTGGCATCTTTGATAAGGAGGGACTGTGGGGCGAAATTGACGGCCTGGGCAAAATCGACGGACTAGTGGCGCAAAATTTGACTGGGCGAAATCAGTGTCGGACTGGTGGTGGTGAAATGGCGGATGCTCGGCGTGAAACTGGAAGCATAGAAAGGGGGATTTTGTGCAGCAGGTTTCACTCTTCAACTTTCCAATCGTTGCCCTTGTCTATCCCATATGAACGAGTGTAGATTGAATTTGGTGTAATTTCTGAGGTGGCAACATGTGAGTGGAGGACTGTTATTTGGAAAAAGGTAGACCGACTGCTTAGAAACAGTTCTCTTGAAAAAATGCAGAGATCGATATTCTTTGGATTCCCGTGTAGACTTTGTTTTAAATCATGTCAAAACTACCCATGCTTTTTTCGTCCAATTGCACCTCCAGTTTTTGAGACATGGAAGAATGATGTTTGGACATGGCGCGCGACCAACATGTTCATGGAATCATGTTAAAAATAAATAATTAGAGAACTAAGAGAACGTTAGGATTGTCATCTCAAATCATTGTTACATTCAATAAACAATGATTAAAAATAAAAAATAAAAAAGAACCCTAATCTTAACCGGAAAGCACTTGGGAAATGAGTTTTATAAGAAATCCAGCGAAGTCCATTAGGAAGGGCCCTCAACGGTTTGATAGATATTCCTTCCCTTCATACCCAATAATCAGTTCTAAAAAGAGAAAACAAAAATAGCACCAAAAAGGAGGAAAAATTAAAAAAAAAAAAAAAGAGGACTTCCTTCTCCACCTGAGTATTTCCGACAAATATTCTTGTTTGACGACGAATTGTTTCCTAGTTTATTCATGGCAGGAAAATCTCTAGATATCAGTAGAGGAAATTATAGACTTGAAAAATCAACAGTTATCCCCCTCAATTCCCCTTACAAGCTTCATAGTTTCTCGCCCCTTGTATTATTGTATTTACTCCATAATCGCCTAATCTACACGATAATGGACAATCCAGCTTGTCCTTGGCCCTGGGTTGATCATGTTAGTTCTTTCAACATGAAGCAAACTTAAATGTCTTGAGGAAATTTCCTACTGCTAAAGGCTGTACCGACTGGCATGATTGGGAAACCTTTTGTTTTCATCTTGAAATACTTGAAAGAAAGACAAGGCTTTATAATGGTGCTTACAAAGATTGATGAACTAGAACTAGAAAATCAAAATACCGTACAAAGCTAATAAATTATAAGGAACTCACAATATAGATTGGTGGCCGGCATGCTTGATATCCTCTGCAGAGTAGTCCTGTATGGGTTGTAACATCTCCACTAAAGTTTACCATCTCACTCTTAAAACCTCTCCTAGTTTTAACCTCAGCAACGGGAGGTACCTCCGGCTCCGGGTGCCACGGGTTGTACGTGCGCCATAACAGGAAGTTTCTGCTGCCATTGCTTTTCCTTCACATCTACAGGCACAACCACTGGACCAGTCTTGGAGGTTGGACCATGCAACCATATCTAGCCATGGCTGATGGCTTTATCCAAATTCTCAGTCGTGGTCATGTTCAAGACAAGGAAAGTTGGGTACGTACGTATCTTGTGAACCAATACATCCTTTGATGGAAGAAGAGTCACCTAAGGTTTCATTTTCGTTTGAAAATTTTGACGTCCATGATAGGTACCATTGAGTAGGACTTTTTTTATTTTTTATTTTTATTCCAGCTTCTCCTCCATTGTGGATGGATGGACCACATAAATAAACATGATTGAATTTTTGGCACTGTTTTCTTCTTTTCTTTTCTTTACTCGTATATAATATATATGGTGAGAGAAGAAGAGGATGGCATATTGTGCAATGGGCTTCTGTTCAGGTTAAACATTACATAAAGATCATGAGTAACGTTCAGCTCCTCATCGAGGAATAATGCCCCGCACTTACATCTGGAACTTAATCGAATTGATCAAAGCTGATTTTTGTGGTGTATAGAATCGATGGAGTTGGGTACAATCATCATTTTGGAATAGAAGAAACTCATGGCTTCAAGCTAATCCAACTTACCTCACAAAAGGACCCCACATATCGGAATCTTGAAGATATAGCCAGCAAATTCTTGATCAATTTTGATTTGAACTCTTGTTTGTTATTACAGACACAGGAAAAAAATAAAATAAATCTCTCTATTTTGCTTTACATGAGAGCTGGTCCCTCCCCAGAAACTATTCATAGATCTTGTACTACTTTCTTCACTGCATGAGTTCTTATCTGATTATAAATAAATTGGCAGCATTATTGCAAGTAGTCCTATGGAAATGAAAGCAGGACTTTTCTGGGGGGAGGCGGGGTGGGGGGTGGGGCAGGCATGGACCTGGTTGTTCATGTCAACTAGCTGGTATAGGTGTTTAATTTGGCTACTGATATAGGGTATTTTTAAACTATTTCGCACACTAATATATTCTTCCTTAAAAAAATCTTTATAAGTTCAAACGTGGTTTTGTATGATAACAAAGGATTAGAATAATTCAGAATATTTAAATAATAACTAATTAATGAAATATATAATAATTGGAGTTGTCCTCAACCTCAAGTAACCAAACAAACTTGTCGATTTTCTTTTCAATGTAATGAAAATGTCCCAGATTTTATTGTAAAAAACAAAATAGAAGCATTTAAAAAAAAAAAAAAAAACAGAGAAGAAGAAGAAAAGAGAAACCCTGCTGCCTTACTCGATCGGAGCAATCCATTCTTGATACGTGCTCCATCTTATTGGCTAGCTCGGACTCGTTTAATGAGAAAAACCAGAAGTCTCTCATGGCATGCATCTACATATAATTGACGTTTGTATATCAAACAAATTCAGATGGATTATTTTGATTATTTAATTTCCTACATTTGGGATAGATGAAGGTGACATAAGGTAAACAGTCTCATTGAGTAAAGTTAAATAGAGAAATATCTTATAAAATCATATCAGTCTATAATTTTTTTTTTATTTTTTATAATTTAATATATTTTTAAATTTGTCCCTCAAAAGTAAATAAGCTCGATCCCATCTACTACCGGCCTATGTCAGGAACTAGGTCATATCACTTAATTTACAGCTTTTGTTTTATATCCTTGTTATATAATTGTTCTCAACATAAACAAGTACGAACTGTTTTTTACGTTCTAGAACGAAGACAGGAGAACCCAATGCAAAGCCGAAGATTCCTCCTTTTTTGACCCATCTTTTTATCTTACATCAACATTTGATGTCGTAGTTGATTATTCTATATATAAACTACAAGGTACGACCCTTTTTATTTTATTTTCTTATAGAACGTGTAAAATATTTCCATTTAGTGAGATTTACAACTTAATTTCTGGGTAATTAAATAATTTTTTGGTAAAAAAAATTGATGTATGGATAATGAATAGAATAATTCAAGTAATTTAGAAATAAAAAAATTAAAAATATTTAAAAATAAAATGAGTATGGTGTGTGAAATTGATAATCATTAGTAAAGTTCTAAGAGGGAATAAAGATAGGTGTGATAAGATAGTGGAGACACGCGCAATTCCTATGATAATTAAAGTTGGAAAATATTGATGTTAAGAGAAAAAAACCAAAAAATTGATATAAAATTATTGTGATTGCCAGAGAAAGAGAAAGGGTAAGAGCAGAAAACCATAAAGATTGCTAAAACAATCAACAGATCAACATCAACATCAACAGAAAGGGTACTAAAGAACTGGAATCTATATATTTCTCTGAAATATTTATATATCTATACTATCCTCTTAATGGTTTAAAAAAGTAATTAATAAATCTTATCTGAGATATTACTTTGCTCTGAAGATTTTGCTGCAATATTCCTACAATCATGTTATTGGAAAACACGATATGAAATAGAACATATAGATGTAGCACTTGCATATGAAACGCTAGATTTCAGGAACATTAGGGCAGGTTTGGGGTGAGATATCTCATCTCAAAATTTAAAATATTAGTTTTTAATATTATAATTGTTTTGAAATTTGAAAAAGTTAAATTGAGATTTGAAAAAATTAAAATATTGTTTATTATATTTTGTATGAGAATTTAAAAAAGATATAATGATAAGATGAAATGAGAATTTTATGTTTTGTCTCACCCTCTACTTAATGGGTCAGATCAAATTTGAATCCAAATCTCAGCCAGACATTACATATTTAATGTTTCTTCACGTTACAATGTTATCAGTTCTATCTTATGAGAATTTGAGGTCTCGTTTGTTTATGTAAATTATTTTATTTTATCTAATTATTATAATTATTTTAAATTTTTATATAAAATTGAATTAATAATTTAATTTTTTCAAATTTAAAAATAAAAATAATATTAAAAAATTAAATTCTAACAATATTTTATTCAATTTACATCTTATCTTATCTACGTAACTAAAATAGTCTAAAGGTATTTTTAATGCAATTATTACAAGTATTCTTGAATTATTTTATTATTATTCAAAAATTATTTTATTATCGTTAACAAATTATACTTAATATCTAAAGGGTTAAATCTCATTTTCTGGTTATCCCATCTACCGGTTAAAATTTAGTGAAAATAGTTTAGATGTGAGTTGAGAGAAGGTAAAAGTTTAAAATAAAATAAAATAAAATATTATTAAAATATGAATTTTATTTTAAAATTTAAAAAAGTTAAATTATTTATTATATTTTATTTTAAAATTTTAAAAAATTAAAATAATTAAATAATATAAGATGAAATAGATTAAATTGAATTTAGTTGGATTGATTATGGTATCAATCCTCCCCTTAAAAAGCCGCGTGGAAGGTTATTATTATTTTAGTTTATTTGTTATATTATATACGTAGCCTTCTGAGACTCTGACTGACTGTGTGTAGGTTTTTGACAGGTGCGTGGTAATTAGCAGCAAGTGGGGGGGCGTAGAGGATAAGGATGCCACATCGTGAGTGAGTAAGGAATTTGTCCTCTTTCGACGCTTCACGCGCCGCATAATTAAGTCATTCAGTGTAACCCTTTTCGCAATCTGCAGCACATGCCATATCTTAAACCAAATCTAGACTCGCGTACCATATCATGCGTGCACTACGTTGGTCTACACCTCCGCCATCCATCCCCTCTCATTTTATAGGCTCCTTGTCTCGGCTTCAAGTTGACGATACTCATTTGAAAATGATTTTCCATAAATTTCACTTCAAACTCGTTTTAAATTTTTTTTTTTAATTTATTTCATCTAATTATTATAATTTTTTTTAATTTTAATATAAAATAAAATAAACAATTCAATTTTTTTGAAATCTTAAATAAAAAATAATATTAAATATATATTTTTTAATTTAAATCTCAACTCAACTAATCTCATTTCATCTGTAAAAATAAACAATTTCTTTCAAACAGTTATAAGATTTTTGTCAAAATTGACATTTTTTCCTATTTTTGTGAAAGATAAAGTAGGGATCGAAATTAAAAACCTTACCATTCTAATTAAATTAAAATTTTAAAATTAAATATTACAAATCAAATAAAATATAATACATGATATCCTAAAAAATATATAAGGTATAGGATAAAAACTTTCAAATAGCTATACTATTTCCATTTTACCTTTATTAAAAGCCGGACTTGGGTTAATGGGCAAGTTTGGGCTCAATTTGAGATGGACTTCAGTTGGGTTCGGTATACGTGGGTTTGCCATATTACATGACTTCGTAAAATCAAGTAATGTAGATTATAGTTAAACTCAAAGGGTATTAAAATAAATTAACAGTTTAATTACAAAGTTTAATTTGATTTACCAAGTGTACCACCTAACTTGTGAGTAACATACATAAAATTATCCCTAGTAAACCTAAATTTAGTTTGCACCTGCTAACCATGGTTGTGTTTCCTGATTTCACACAAAACCCCTCAATGATTAGCCCCATAAAATACCATTATCTTTTACCCCCACTTGCAATATAATAATCCCACATTCACACACAAACACGCGAATATTTTCATACATGTGATGTGCATCGACCAAGATAATTATTAATTAAAATTAATAATACAAATTAAAAAAGACCCGTTTTCGTAGCTTTCTCAGACGCCAGGAACCTTGCAACTTTTGAATACGGTGAAAAAAGAAAATGGGGTTGGGAGTGCGGAAGAGAAAAAAAATGATGAAAAGGAAAGAGGTAGTAGCCCAACACAATCAATTATCCCAATCCACAAACAAAAGCTATAGATAGAATCCAACGGTGGAGGAACATCCATCCGCGGAGACACGGAGCCGCTCGCGCCCAATACCTTGGAATCTCTCTCTCTCTCTCTCTCTCTCTCTCTCTCACAAAGACACAAGCACACGGCGACCTTTCTCTCTTCTGTTCTCTCCCAACAAAACAAACAGTACTCTCTGCGTGTGCCCCCACCCTCCCCAACCCACTACCCAACTAACCCAACCATAGTTAAATCAAAACCCCACCCCTCCTCCATTTCTTCCTCCCATTTATATATATCATCCTCGCATGTCTTCTCCCAGACCTTAATTTCGTTCTCTCTCCCTTCATCTCCGTTCCAAGCTTCTTCCTTTTACCAGAAAGCCTTTTTCCTTGCCCTGTACGGTATAATCACATTCCTCAATATATAATTTTTGTGGTAGTTGAATTTCATGTGAGAGAACGAGTCCCGATCATTGACTATTAACCATCCGAAACATTAAACACGGTGAATTAAGGTTAGAAGAAGATATGAGTTGCAACGGGTGCAGAGTTCTCCGAAAGGGTTGCAGCGAGTCGTGTGTACTACGCCCTTGCTTGCAGTGGATCGAGACCCCCGAAGCCCAAGGACACGCCACCGTCTTCGTCGCCAAGTTCTTCGGTCGTGCCGGCCTCATGTCCTTCATCTCCAACGTCCCCGAGTCCCAGAGACCTGGTATATATAAATATTACTTCCTGTATCTAATAGACCTCCAAGTTTTGCGAGTACGCACGTATTGCGAGCGTGTAATACTAGATAGATGGATCTGTGTTCTGTCAAAGATTAGAAATTTAGAAGAACCTGATATGGATTAAAATATATATATTCATTCAGATATGACAAACGTGTCTTCGATCGTTTCTATTTCTGTTTCGTCTTCTTTACCATGCTAGTAAGTCTTCGTTCTGATTCTTCTTTTTTTCCTTTTTTTTGCTCTGTTTGGTGTACTTTAGCTTTGTTTCAGTCTTTGTTGTTTGAAGCTTGTGGACGTACCGTGAATCCCGTGAACGGCGCTGTCGGGCTCTTATGGACTGGAAACTGGCACGTGTGCCAGGCGGCTGTCGAGACCGTCCTACGAGGCGGCGCGTTGCGTCCGATTCCTGAGCTTCTTCACTCTGGGGGTGCTTCGACTTCGACTCCAGCGTCCGATGAAACATCCGAGGCCGATGAAGTCACCTGTACGGACATGTGGAGACTAGGGAATCCGAGTCTGAATTCCCGGCCCAAGGTCTCCCCGAAGCGCATGAAGCGATCTCCCGAAGACCCGACCGCACTCGATCTCCGTCTGACTCCCAGTTTCCCGGCTAAGTTATCGGCCCAGAAGCCGGAGATCCGGCGGCCGGGCACTCCCTCCATGAATTCTGAGGAGTCCGTGACGACCACGTGCTTCGAAAGCAGCTTGGCAGATCAAAATGGACATGGAGGGGAGCGAAAGCTCCTCCTCAATCTGTTCGTTTGAAATGGGTGAACATCCCGTTGTACGCGTGCGAGATCGCCGTAATGCCCCTATGAACTAGCTTTTTACTTTCAGTTTTCGTTTTCTTCTTTCTTTGGGAGAAAAGTTTTCCCGGAATTCAAGTCCGGCGAGATTTTGTGAATTACCGGCACAGGATTTCTCTCCTTCTTGTCATTTAGAGAAAGAGAGAGAGGAAGATGATAGTTTTGTCGGTGATGTTTTTTTTTTTTTTGGGTTTCTTGGTATCTTGTATTATGTAGCTACGACTGCGAGACATGAATAATGATTATAATTATTTCTGTTTCTTTGACTGTTATCAAAAATTCATGAGTGGATGCGTTGGGTTTAAGAGCTAGCTAGGAATCATAAATGGCCAGAATTTTAGGTGGGTCAGAGCATATGGCACTCTACTTGTCCGTATGACCGTAACCTGAGAACAGCTTTCCTAATCCATTTGCTCAATTACCGTGTAGGGACCAACTTGAAATCCAAACCAAAATCATCTCCATGTTTATCCCACTTTCATTTTACAGAGTCTGTGGACCATCCTGGCTTGGCCATGATAGTTAAAAAATCACCGCATTAAATCAGGGTTGCTATAAAATTTTAGACTTTAACTATAATGATTCTTTAAATTTATTGGTAAATAGTAGGTTAGCTAAACATTAAAATATTCAATTCTTACTCCTTTCACAAAATATGCAAGTATTGTTTGTAATTAAGAAATTTGGTTCGATTTATTATTATTAAATATAAAATGTGATAAAAATAAATTAATTAGTTAATATGAATTAGAATATTAATTATTAAGTTAATTATAATGATAAGTTAATTATAATATAATAATTATTATTATTAATATTTAATAGATGTGATAAATATTAATATTAATATTAATTTAATTAGAATATAATTATTATTAACATTTAATTGGTAGAACTACAAAATGTGACAAAAATAAATTAAATAAAAAATTATTAAATTAATAATATTTTATTATTATATAGAGAGTAAATGAATAATTCAATGTGGGAATTGAATTTAAATGAAATGGGCAAATGTAAATTTATGTGATATTAGTTAAATTTTGAAGATGCATTTAGCCAAGTCAATGTTGATGCTCTGAGGATGACCATGGTGATTTTGGAGAGCAAAGTCGCCAATTTATGGTATATAAGAAAAGTTAGATAAATGCAGAGATATCATAAATTGATATGTGGTATGTCAGGTATGCTAAGAGCACTTGAAGTCATATGTCCTGATTTTTCAAATAAAAAATTTGGATTTCAAACCTCCATCCCCTTGTATAAAAAAAATATATAGAAAAATAAATTTCATAATTTGACTTATCATATTAAGTTACGTTAATTTATAAATTTATTTTTATGACAATTATTTGGGAACTATGTACTCCAAATTATTTTGATCAATATATATTTATGATCTGACTACATATAAAAAATGCTACTTTTACCAATGCTTTTTATCGCTAGTCTTTACCGTTCTAATTTTTTTTTATTATATTTTTTAACTTAATGATTAAGTAAATATTTTTTACTAATATTATAAACTTTTTTATTTTTTAAAATTTTTTTTAAATGTATTAAAAATATAAATATAAAAAAAAAATAATAACACATAAATATTAAACTAACGATGGCGGAGCCTCCAGCGGTGGGATTAGCATCGCTATTTATATATATACACACAGAGTTAACATGATGAGTTGGATTGGAGAAAAAAATAGAAGGGAAAGATAGAGACACAGTAGAAAGATTTTAGGAAATCTTTTGAGGGGGCCATGGTCTCTCTCTCTCTCTCTGCGTGGATTCGCAAGTGGCGTGGGTAGTGATGTATGTTTGACCTACCCTAAGCAATGATCGATTGTTCTTTCTCTCAAAAATTACGTGGCGAATAAGCTATGCGTCTAATGATTCCATGCCATTGGCTGATCGGTTTCTTTCTTTTATTTCTCTAATCAAAGACGTTCGCTTTTTTCTACAAGTTGATAAACATGAGACGTTGGTGTGTATATATACATTGATATATCATGGCTCATGTACCTTTACGACATTCCCTTCTCCTTTTCGTCGTGGAAAACTAGAGAAAACGTTTGCTCATCTTCGTTTGTTTCTTTTATTATTAATATTATATATAATACGGCTGGAATGAATTAATTCAGGTAAAAACTCCCTATTTGTCATGATTGACTTATCCAAAATATAAGTAGTAATTTTTTTTTTTTTTTTTTTTAATCGGCAATAATTTTGTCATAATAATTTAAGATACCGGAGGTAGCTCAGGTACTAGGGTTTGAGACCATTACATTTGCTTCAATATATTCAAAATATAGTAGGTACTGCTGACAGGTTAAAAAAATGTAGAAGAAAAATATGATGAGATCAAAAGTCATTAATCTAGTAGCTATATTCGAGGCCTATACACTATATACTATCTACATAATATAATATAATTTAAAGAATACATTTTAAAATTTAAATATTATAAATCAAATTATACTACGTAGATAATGTGTAGTGAATAGGCCTTACAATAATATTTTTCCTTTCACAATGGTGTGTAGTGTAAGAAAAACTCATCATGAAAGTGGTTTCAACTGTCAGTCTTGTGAGAAAATCTATCTAAATATCTCTTAGATTGTATTTGGATGTTGAGATGATTTCAGATAATCTGACTTAATATAAGAATATTAATATTTTATGAATCCTATTGAAGTGTGTTTGAATGTAAATATGTTGAGATACGTGTTTAAGGAGATGCTTAGGGAATGAATTGAGATGAAAATTTTGTAAATAACAAGAAGATAGTTTACGAATATTAGTGAGATAGTTTGAATTAAGTATTTATTAGATTTTGAGAAATGAGAGAGAAAAAGTTGAATGAAAAATATTATAAAGTTAAAATACATATTGTTAGAATATAATTTTTTGAATATAATTTTTATTTTAAGATTTGAAAAATTGAATTTTTTTTTTTATTGAAATTTTGTAAAAATTTTGAAGATTAGTTTAAAAAAAATGTAATGATTAGTATGAAAATGTTTATATTTAAATGATGTTTGGAAATGAAATAAGTCGAAAAATAAGATAAGATGAGATGTAAATTATTTCTAATCAATAAGTGATTTGAAATGAATTACTAATATAATTTTAATATGCAAGATTGGACAGGAGTAAAATCAATTGAAGGGTCAAAACTCAAAATCTCTCATACTATGCAGCGTCGCGAAACTTCTATAATATTCCTCTAAAATAATCACTCAGAGTCGTGTAGATGATCTTATCCAAAGGGTTAAGAAGGCGATCTTATATTAAATAAACTTAATTCTTACGTTAAAAAAAAGAGGCGGAATTAAGGTAAGGGGATCTGCGCCTTTTGGTGAAGGGAAAGAGGCGTATCGATACGGAGAAGGTATCAAAAACGGGGTGGGGGTGATTAGGAGAAGAAATAGTGGGACCTACAACGTTTGCGGTTTCTGAGTCCCTTTCAGCCAATGGGGAAGCCGAAGAGTTGGGACCTTTCGTCAGCGTCGATTTTCGCTGTCCTTACGTATTCTCTCTTTCTTTAAATAAATTAATATAAATAAATATGAGTTTTGTTATATATAATTATTTTTTGATATATTTTATTAGAGCAATGATACATATAGTCTTTATTTAAAGATTACAATATAAATTTAAGTAATTTTATTTTTAAAATATTTTAAAATTATAAAAATAATAATATTAAAATGATATTTTTTTTCATTTAATAAGGGATCTATACATATAATCTTTAAATAGAGACTACAAATAAAATTTCTCAAATAAAAACTATAATACAGATTGTATTACAGTCTCTATTTAGAGACTATATGTAACATGGCTCTTCTATTAATATGATTAGTTAAAATAATCAATTTTTATTAAAAATAAAATGATTCAATTAATTACATTAATAAAATATATAAAAAATATATAAAAATGACTATACAAAAATTTTTTAAAAAAATATTTATTTGTCTTTCTCCACTTGAGGGCATCGGCTCCTTCTCCTCTCATCTCCTCTTATCTTGGGGAACCAGTGGGTGGAGTATACGTCATCGTCAACCCACCATATGTTTCTTTTTAACGACAAAAAGAAAGACTCAGCAGATGAGCGATAGTGGGAGAGAAAGAAAGAGAGAGAGAGTTGTTTGATTGGTTGGTTGGGTGGAAATGGTTTTGCTTCGGCTAAGGGTTCGGCTTTTTCTGAAATGCTGCGTGTCGCCGCATTTGCAATGGACCCCACGGAACCTTCTCTCCTACAACTTGGGCTCCCCACCACCCACCTCATGCGTGAGCTTCCATCCACTTGTTCATTGTCTCTTCTAATTCTAACTCTCCCCCACATATTCATATATAAATGTACAACCACTTCTGTATACCTCCTTGGTCATATCTCTGATATTTATTGTTTTTTTTTCGATTTTATTAGATATCTAAGTCAAATATTTATATATATATAATTTCAAATTTACGGTATTCGTGGATTTTTTTTTATCCTATGCCACCTAATTTTTATTTTGGAATAAAAAACACTCTAGTATTAGTATAAACAAATGGAAAAATAATTCTATTAAAAAAATGAAAAAATAATTAGAGAGAAAACTAAACACGTGGAGAGGAGAGAATAAGATGTGTTGGGTGGCCAGCAAAATTATTCTAATCAAGACCTAATGGGAGAGAAGTTCATGTGACGCGGATTTCACCACCGTTCCTTAAGCCTATTCATTGAATTTAGGCCATTGCTATGAGGAATTCCAAGTTTCTTGGTGCAGATCAACCCCATAAAAATATATATGATTATATTCGATATACAGTAAATCACTCATCTTTGAATATGGGACCGGGCCGGTCCGGTCCGGTCCAAACTTTTTTAGTTTTATAATGATGATATTCATATTATTATAATCATGATAGATAAATTAGAAGATCAGCAATACCTAAAGCTGAGTTTCCATTTTTAGGTTTTCTCGTGGGAAGAACACTACTAGTTCTGCAACTTGGCCAAGTCATCGGTGGCCGGCGACAATAGTGATTTTAATTTGATTAGTTAATCGATTCTGTCAAGTTGCTTCTATACTTGGATATATTTAACTTAATTATAATAATATTATATTAGAACTAAAACAAATAAGAGAAATGCTTTGGGACCCGAATTTAGATCCCGAATGAGTGTACCGAAAGTTTTTTTTTTTTTTTTTTTACTTAGTGATTAAGAAAATATTTTTAAATGATATTGTGAATTTTTTATATTTTTTTTAAATATTTATAATGATTAAAAAAATATATAAAAAAAAAAACAAAAACAAAAAAAATTCACCATTCGGTGAACTTCTTCGAGCTACCTTTTCGGTAGCCCTAACACTACTCAACAAATAAACGTCTATCCAGAACTTCCAGCTTCATCTCATGACCAGCTCTGGCGACGAGGCTCCCCCACTTTTTTTTTTTAAAACAATTAATGTAAATTATTTGACAAGAATCGGCAACAGTACTTGTACATGCAATAAATTATATATAGACGTGTGATCGTAAACAATATGTTTTAGGCCCCGTTTGTATGTTCACTTTAGTTAAGATGAATTAATTTTTATAAATAGTCGTAAGTTCGGATGATGGAGTGAGTTTTGTGAGCTTCATTTTGTTGTAAAATGTTATGCAAAACACACACATTAATGATGACAAATAAAATAAAAGCAATCACAATTAAGCACACGACGCACAATATACGTGGTTCGGTAAATTGTCTAAGCCCATAGAGCTGCAGAAATCTTATTAACCAGACGAGATTACAATCGCTCAATCCCAACTCACACTCTCTAGGGCCTTTTGCTCTCTCACACAATATACACTCACTAGACAGTTGTTCTCTCTCACAATATGCTTGAGGCCGTACAAGACATGTTAAAATATGTCATATATATAGCACACGGTGTGAAAATCCTAATCCTGACAAAACTGTGTACTTCGCTCAAGCGAACAGCCAAATGAACATTGGCTCGAACGGAGTGTCGAGCGAGCACTAGGGTTTGTGTCTCGCTTGAGTGGAGTGTCGAGCGGGACTCGAGCGTAACTCTCTGTCTTCCATCCACTCGAGCGGTCTGTCCAGCGGTGTCGAACAGAGCTCTGACTTGCCTCTGCTCGAGTGGCTAGAGACTCCGCTCGAGCGAACTTTGGCTCGATCTAACTTTCAGCAAACACATTTTCAGCTCCAAAACCAGTCTACACATATATCCCAACAATCTCCCACTTGGAGACTAGGTCTCCACATGCCAGCCACTGTTTCCAGTTAATCCCTATCATCTCTGCAGCTCACAGCTCCCATCTTCAAGGTAGAAGACGCACTGAAGTCAAGCCCGACTTTAGTCTTCCACGTACATCGCCCTTAGTCAGCACATCCACAAGATGACTCACAAATCCCATTGCACCAGGAGTATCCGGTCTTAAATAGATCTTGGCAACCTTAGTCAACTTTCTCAAGCTTTCATGAGGAATAACAAAGCTGACTCCCTCTGGCTTCCTCACATGTTTTGCGCGATCAAGCCTGCCTTTTACACTCTTGTATTTCCCTGCACATCACTGGACCCTGATGTTAAATATAAAGAATT
>QEOT01002563.1:111002-141841 GCA_003123785.1 Pterocarya stenoptera
GGCCGTTCTAACTTAATATTGCATCCTAATTACTATGCAATAAGCAATATCATCCAGCAATTAAACTCCTCAATTAGCAAGATTATCCTTATCATATTATATACATTACAAGAAAACTACTTATTTATTATCAGTTAATTATAACAAAATAACTATTTACAGTTAAAATAAATCTGTTTTAGTCACAAATAGTCTTTTTGCCAAAAACGAATAGTCACAAAAGTCTATTTTTCTTGTAGTGATATATATATTAAACTAAACTAAATATTTGAAATAAACTTTCTGTAAGTACATGATGATATAATTTATTAGTTCCAAATTCATGGTGTAGATCTTAATTTTGTCGATGCCCTCTACTATTATGATGCATATACCATACTGGTTCTGTACGATTCACGTGATCTGGTTTGATGGCAGCTTAATTACTATATTTTGTTGATGATCACTTATATTGTAATTAAATGTTTATAATTATTGTGTCACAATGGCATTATTAATGCCTCAACAGCTGTTCCTTCCATTTCTGGATTATTGCACTTCGGGTCGCTAATTAATTGGTTCATTTTGTTTTCCTCTTTCGTTCCTACATATTGTCATGAGAAAGCTCATAATTGAGAAATCTGTGAAGGCAGGGGTACGTTCGTACTCAAAATTAATTAGGTGTAACCTTTCGACCCCTGGGAGTTAATAATTATTAAGCAACATTTTTTTTTAAAGTGGCGTTAATTCAATTTAAAGTAGGTAGCCCAGCCAGGCCCATTAATGGTCATTATCACAAATCTAGTCATTTAGGATAAGAAATGAAAGACATACACGTGGTTCCTCTTTTTCTTTTTTCTTTCCTTAATCATTAATATTGTATGTACCTCGAGGAAGTGCATGTATCAAATACTGCACAAAAAATGTACATCCTTGTTTACTGACAATATACATGTAAATTTATCAGCTTATTTCATCGTAGTTAAAAGAGAGGACAATATATATCGTACGTCATGCAAAAGCATAGAATATTTTGTTGGTGCTACCTTATAAGTTGACGTGAAAACATATAATTTGGGGTGGAATTCATTATAATTATAACAAAAATAATATATTAATCTTTTTTAATGCTAACATTTGACGTATCATGTAAAAGCTAGGATTATTTTCACAATTATAGTGCCTTGGGTATATCAATAATAAACTTAGAAATAAATATATTTTTTCATAAAATTATGCAGATGTGACAAACTAGCCACTACTATCAAGTAAAACAAAACTAAAATAAAAAAGAAAAAATAGAAAAAAACACACACAGAGAATCAGACGGCAAAAGTTTGACAGTGGTGGCATAGTCCTGGAAAAAGACGAAAACATATGTGCTGTTCAATGGGAAAGTGACACGACGGTAAGATAGAGGACGAGTGTAGATGCCGCCGACAAGGAAGCGTGGAAGACATGGGAGTTCACGTGAGGTAGGCCCGAGAGACAGGGACGAAAGTGTAATTGG
Source organism: Pterocarya stenoptera (assembly GCA_003123785.1). Classification (NCBI taxonomy): domain Eukaryota; kingdom Viridiplantae; phylum Streptophyta; class Magnoliopsida; order Fagales; family Juglandaceae; genus Pterocarya; species Pterocarya stenoptera. The sequence goes on from QEOT01002563.1 coordinate 112,492, forward strand.
AGTAGTCCAGTACGCGCCGCGATGGTTGACCCGACCTCCTCGGATTCCCCTAAACCCTGGGGGGAACATGCATCCACCCATCCATGCTGACTGCTTGACGTTAAACAGAATGTTTGCTCCCCGAACGTTACTTTTGCCACGGCATGACTGACCCATAAACCATGCATGCATGGACCATCCCTTCCCTCAATTTCATTATCATTGAGTTTTAAATCATGATCATCAGCTTTAGCATATTTTGAAGTCCTGTTAATTTGTATCTCAAGAGATAGAGACGCTGATTAATATGTAGTTTCATTGAAGCAAATAAAAATTAAAGAAGAATCTGATCATCAAAGGAAACAAGCTAGCCAGTAAGCCTGATGATAATGCTATATATTCTTCTCCCTAGTCGATCGGGATTCTTTGAAGTTTGGACGTGTGGATCAGATTCCATGCACGTACCTGATCACAATTCGATCGATCTCCGTCGTCCACTGTCATGATATTGAGACCGCCAAAGATCATATATATGGTACGCTAGCTAGTTTAGCTTCTGTAAAATTTCAAATAAATTTTACGTGCATGGCTAATCCATATTGAAACGACCCAAACTAAAACGATAAAAATTGAGAAAAAAAATATCCATTCTCAATGTTGCAGATAGACCATGCACGTACATACTTTTCCATGAGATCAGTTGTCTTAAAAAAGAGAATTATGTATAGGAATCCTGAAACTGGGTCGTTTGACATAACTAGGCAAATTAATTATGACAAGGAATTTCATTGGGACAGTTGATCATTCACTAAAGGATCATCTGAAGGTGCTGATCTCAATGCTCTCATTCAAGCTATATCAAATACGTACGATCTGATCTGATCAGGACAAGAGTCTCAAATATTTGTTAGAAATTAGAATGCTAGAAACTCCACGCAATGGAGCTCTTGGCATCCTATGTGCTGTGTCTTTCTTTTTTGCTGGTTTTTAAGTTCTAACTATAGTCCCTTTTTTTTTTTCTTTTTTTTTTTTAACTGTTGAGTGAATTTCAGATTTTTTTACAGTCGAGTGTAGAGAGTTTGGTCTGTGTCTGTTTTTGAAAGCTTCTTATCCTTATTTCAGTCTCTAGTACTTGTTATGGGCAACCATTTAGGTCATTAAAATTCTATTCGTATGGGGCCTTCTTTAGATGGGTGAATGACTTTAGCATCAGTGCATCACCCTGAGAAGTAGGCCTACAAAGCCCATCCAAGCCTCCTGCTACTTCGGTTATGGGACCACGTGATGGCATTTGGTTCAAAAGGAAAGCGGAGCAGCACCGCCTAAAGAAAGGTTGTGGTGGGTCATCAAACACGTACGGCTTAGTTGGGCCTATACCAATGTGAAAACTAAATAAACATTAATGACTTGAGCCATGTTGGCCCAAGTTCCGGCATGATTCTCGCAACCCAAGGAAAAAACACACGCACAAAAAAAAGAAGAAGAAGCAAAATAATAATGCTACAAACCACACTAACTTCCTACTTCTCTCTTGGATTATCTTTTTTTATTTTAGAAAAATAAATGTTGATGCATAATGTCACTCATCCTAAATTGTTACAGATAAAAAAGTGATAGGAGATAGGAAAAATGAGTACTGTTTGCAAAAAGATTTACAGCAGCAGCAATGAAGGAAGGAATTAATACAAAATAGTCATATAAATATGTGCCTCATGAATAATTATATATTATCCAATCTCTGTCCTTCTATAAAGAATCACTTTAAGTTGTGTTTGGTTGTTGAATCAAACTTAACTTATCTCAACTCATCTTAAACCAATTATTGATTGGACTCATTACTTTTTTAACTTTCCATTAAATTTAAACTCATCTTAAAAATTTTAATCACATCTCAATGGGACCCACAAAATACTAGTATATATTCACAACTCAATTCAATTTACCTCAACACCCAAACGTAGCCACATCATTTTTTTTTTCCCAGAACATGTACGTGGAAATTCATGTCTAATTAGCTAGATCGTTGATAGGTACTGGTGCATGACAAAGTTGAATGTTCAGGATAGAGTTTTCTTCCCACGCACAAAAAGACAAGAATTTCTTCATTAATATTGGATTAACATACAAATGATCACTCTAATCTACCTCGCGGTTTTTAATTTTTTTATGATGATCAGTTCAGTCATTAGGAAACTCCTTTGAGTAGAATTAATTTTATCCATTACTCTGATACTACGTATGTTAAATCACATGAACTTATCTTAAAATTTGAAGTGATGTAAAAAAAAAAAAAAAAATTAATTACTTCAATTATATCTCCAACTTGTATATATAGAACGTACCAGGTGAAGAAATTTGCACATGATGAGACGGATTGTCCTTCCTGCCGCTCAATGTTCGAAGCTGGTTATACTGTCTTACACCCTGGCTTCTATATATATATCATGTTTCGGGTAATTAAGTTTTAATTCCTTAAATAAACTAACATATATAAACCTAATTCTTTCATGAGTGTGCTTATTGTTGGGAAAAGCGACAAGGAGAAAATAGTAAAGCAAAGGTAGAGAAAAATCACATACAACAGTACAAAATTTACGTGATTCAGTAATGTGTCTAAGTCCACGGAGTTACAAATGATTTTTATTCAAAGGAAAGTTGAAGTACACATTGAGAATACAAGATCTCTCTCTCCTCACAATCACTCCCTCTCTCTCTCTAGCACCTCTATCAAGTTTCTGAAGAACTTTCATCCGTCTGCCTCACAAAAACCACATTTAATTCACTGTTTATAAAAATGATATATATATGCGGCGCAGTGAAAATCCTAAGGCTTTAAACTTCCAAGTTATTTGCTCGAGAAAGGTGTCAAATGAGATTTGAGCAAACTTTCTATCTGGTGTTCACTCGAGCAAGACTCAAGCAAACTTTTTGTTTGATATTCGCTTGAGCCATCTATTGAATGAATCTCGATGAACTCTCTACCTAAATTTTGCTCGAAAGATATGTTGAGCGAACTCTTAGATTGCCTCTGCTTGAATAAAGAACCAGACTCCACACCGAACAATGCTTATAGCTTTAATTCGTTATCAAATTTGGGTATCAACAGCTAGGGCTAAAGCACATGCATGGTACTTAAAATATTATTTATTTTCATGCTTATAACTTTGGATTTTGCGTTGTTTTAATGATGGAAAGCCGAAGACCATGCATGGATACAACAAAATTCTCCTCTCGATCGGATATTCCAAAAAACCTGGTTGAAATGTTTGCTGTTGCACATATGTCCTCTAGTCCTTGTACCGCGAGTTTAGGAATCCTTCTCAAAATTCTCATGCAGAATTATTAAAATCACTCCTGCCTTTAACTTACATGGTTTTCCTTACACTCTTCGCCGGGATTCTTTTTATATTTTCCAGCCTTTAGCATGTATGCATGCTAGCTTTTTGAAAGCCTCGTAACGATTTAACTATTATTTGTTGCACTGAACAGTGAAAAGAATGGAAAAGTTTGTCGTCTACTTTCGTTGATAACAGACAAACTGCCTAACAGCTTAGAACAGCGAAAGTTTGGTATATAGCGTGAAAATGGCTATGGTAAGAAAACAAGGATCATGGAGAACTACTAATTAAATATTGAGACATTTACAGAATATTAATTACTAAATCAGACATGGATTTAGTTTAAAAGAGAAGGGATCAAAAAATCAAAAAATAGGAAACTAGTTAATGGCATGGCTTATATTCTATGCAGCTAGCTCTCAAAAAAGGATTGTTATGCTATCTGCGGCAATTACGATGAACAGTAATTAAAAAAAATAAAACAAGAAAAATATAGTTTTAATATGGTTCAGCAGTATGCTTACATCCACAGGAGCAGGGGCTGAATGTTGTATTCCGCTCTGCTCTGCTCGGTAAGCTACACTCTCCTTACTTCACTCTGCTTCACTTTCGACATCAACCTATTTTTTCTGTATACGTGTTCCACTCAATATGAGCTCTGTACTACAACAAGGAGACTATGAATTAGAGTAATGATTTATATAAATTACAAATAGATAAGTTATGCAATCTCTTTGTATAAAAGTGGACTCCAACTTAAAAAAGTGTAAAAAACTTAATTTTTTTAGTGGGAAGGGCTTGTACTAGCATTACTGGGACTTTGATTACTGGGACTTTGAATCGATAATACTTGTAAGTCTTAAATAGTAAGTAACAATAATAAGTCGGAAAGAGGGCAAGTCGTTGTATTTTGGTTCAAGCTAATTTGGGTAGGAAAAGGAGGTCCTTTCTTTCGAAAGTCAGCTAAATTTCCTTTTTGGCTATTATTATCAATGCTCAGAAAAAATATATTATTATTTTTATGATCGTCGACAGCATTAACATTAAATATATATATATAAATATATATTTATATATAGTATGGTAAATTGCGTGTAGGAATGTGCAAAAGGCCCCATAAATCAAAGGGCCCCATTAAAATGACCCGACCCGACCCGACTTGACTTTATAACCTCCACTTGCCTTCGTCAACACGGAATAAAGCAAATTTCTTTTTGCTACAACCATAACGTAGCAAATTTCTCACCGCCAATGCAGCCATTTCCTCTTGCTAGAGTAAGAAATTATTAGAAAGGTAAAAGATTGAAATTTTCATTCCCATTATTTTTGTATGCTTTTCAATAATTATTTTTCAGTAACCAAATAAAGAAAAAAGCAATCAAAAGCTAACCAACCTTGACATCATGAGGAAGCTAATCGAGCCTCGCCCTTGGATTATTATAGAATGAGGAACCACTGCCAGCGTGCTTAATCTCCCTCAAATGTATCAAAAAATCGTAAGCATCTATTGAAGGCTGGGCTAGGAACTGTGGGCTTTATTTGGTAAATGTCGAGTCATACGGGTTCGACTCGATTTCATTTTGTCCGAATCGAGTTGGTGCCTTAAATAATGTCGGGTTGGGTCGGGCACAAACCCGATTTTGCCAGCCGGGTTGTAGGCCTAATTGTGTGTGCGGTGGCATGGTGGAGTAGTACTTGAGTAGTCTATTTAAAGTGGGGCTGCGGTTGAGGGGAACAAGTTTTTGAGTAAGGGAACAAAAGGGTACATAAAATGCATGTGAACTACATGATCAGCCCTTCACCTAGGAATACAACATTTAGGGAGTAGGGACCATGATATTATATAATATATATATATATTTATATATATTCCTCGTGATCTTAATATCCCAAATTCAAATTTCTAGTGAATATCCTAATTAATTATCAAAACTGGTCCTCCATTTCTATTGTGGATTCTGATCATCGTGGATAAGATCTCAGAAATCTGGGGAGAGAGCGAGAGGGAGAGAGAGAGAGAGAGAGAGAGAGGAAATAATGAAAGAGATCTAAAGCTAATATTCCAACATCCTAATTACCCGGCTTTGACAATGACCACACACACTCTCTGTCTCTATAGAATATAGGGAGGCCAACCAAAACCGCTCCTGATAATATATGTCTAGCTTGTAGTTCAATAACACCTACGGGGAAATCAGAAATCAAGCAAATGCAAAACAAGAAAGTTTTAAAAAAGCGAAAGTAGAACATTAAAATGATTTGGTCATGATAAGATGCCCCGTGAGTGAGTAAGCCAAAGATGAACTGCCTCCGATCCCCACCACACCATTACAGGACAAAATCTCAACTTCCACAACCAGACAAGCCCCTGGCCGGCTATTTCACATGCCTCCAAAATCCAACACAACCCAAGTACCGCCACATCTCCCACCTCCTCTCCTTTACACCACACCTCTCTCTCTCTCTCTCTCGATCGAGAAGAGAGATAAGACCCTTTTGTAGCCATGAAAGAGGTTGTTCAATCAGTACTGCTTCTATAGCCTCATTGCATCCCTGCATGGCAACTGAAAAGCCTGGGGATATAGCTGGCATGGGAAGCGTTTGATCTTTTGCACAATTTGACTTCCAGAGTTTTTTTGGGATGAGAGTTTCCCCCTTCTGAGCAGTCCCTTTTTCTTCCCCAAGGAAGAACACTAAAATCCTCACAGAAAAAGCTGAACTGTCAATTTGTATTTGAATTGCAGAATTCTCCCAAACCGTACTAGTAAAATTTACCACTGTTGTATCGTTTCCCATTGGCAAAGGTACCCCACTACTAGTCTCGTCACTTTCTCTCTTTATGCTCATTTCTGATTTGTAAATTCCATATTCTTTTCTTTTCTTCATTTCTGCTGCTTTCCATAATATTTTTGTACTCTCTCTCTCTCCAAAATGCAATTCACTGAGGCTCCACCACAATCCTTAAGCCAAATGACTCCATTTTCCAATCCCACCATGAACAAAAGCCAAATTCATAGAACTCGGCCATGGCCTGGATTTCCCACATCAAAGTCCTTGGGGAGTTTCGGTGATGCCAATTGCATGGAGCAACTACTAGTACACTGCGCCAATGCAATTGAAAGCAACGATGCCACTCTAGCCCAACAAATCCTATGGGTCTTAAACAACATAGCAACCCCAGATGGGGATTCAAATCAGCGCCTTACTTGCGGCTTCCTCCGAGCTCTTATTGCACGCGCAGCCAAAACTGGAAGTTGCAAAATGCTGGCTGCCATGGCCAACGCTCATAGCAATATTGCTATAGACACACACAAGTTCTCAATCATTGAGCTTGCTAGCTTTGTGGACTTGACCCCTTGGCATCGGTTTGGATTCACAGCAGCCAACGCAGCAATTTTAGAAGCCGTTGAAGGGTACTCAATCATTCACATCGTTGATTTAAGCTTGACGCATTGCATGCAGATTCCTACACTGATTGATGCTATAGCTAATCGTCACGAGGTCCCTCCTCTAGTCAAGCTCACCGTAGCTACAGCCATGGAAGACGTCCCACCAAAGCTCGACCTTTCGTATGAGGAATTGGGCTCAAAGTTGGTTAATTTCGCAAGGTCCAAGAATGTTATTATGGAGTTTAGAGTGAGTCCTTCAAGTTACAAAGACGGTTTTGCTACCTTGATAGAACAACTTCGGGTTCAACATTTAGTATACCCCGAAAGCGGTGAGGCACTAGTTATTAACTGCCAAATGATGCTTCATTACATCCCAGAAGAAAACGTTAACGTTGCAATTCCTAGTGCAAACTCTAACCCTTATGATTTTGAATGTTCCTCCACCACTTCCTCTTTTCGGACAATGTTTCTCAAATCGCTTCGGAGTTTAGACCCCACCATTGTAGTTCTAGTAGACGAAGATGCGGATTTGACATCAAATGATGTGGTGTCTAGGCTAAGATCAGCGTTTAATTATCTATGGATACCATATGATACTATGGATACATTTCTTCCTACGGGAAGTAAGCAGAGGCAGTGGTACGAAGCAAATATTTGCTGGAAGATTGAGAATGTGATAGCAAATGAGGGTTTTCACAGGGCTGAGCGGCCTGAAACTAGAAGCCAGTGGGTGCAACGAATGAGAAATGCCGATTTTCGTGGCATCTCTTTTGGGGAGGATGCAGTGTCGGAGGTAAAAGCCATGCTAGACGAGCATGCAGCCGGGTGGGGATTGAAGAAGGAAGAAGACAATCTTGTTCTTACATGGAAAGGACATAATGTTGTGTTTGCCACTGCTTGGTTGCCTGCAGCTTGAAGACTTGCTTTCATCATGTTTTTAATCTTAATCTTCTTCTTACTTCTTAAATTAGCTTCTAAATCTTAATCTAGTACACCTAATTTTAGGAGTAGATGAGAGCTAGCTCATAATTGTGATCATGAAGGTTTTTGTCATCTATTTGATACGGTTTCTTGTAGCTATATTATAACTCTTGTAGCTATATTATAACCCATGAGCAACCTAGCTAATTAATTAAAGAAGTCGATGGTCTCCAGCCATAGATCTCTAATCTTTTTGGTTCCTGTACATGATTTTGCTCATTCTTTCGAGATTCGCAAAATCTTAGAGATCGAAGGAGCATGCATGGCCGCGTACTGTAATTGTTCAGACCTTTCTGTTTCAAGACATTTTGGTGTAAATGATCAGCTAGCTGCATGTGGTTATAAGAACAATATTCTAGCTAGCTAGCCAATTTTACTCTTTTAAGTCAGTCGCTAATTATTTATAAGCAGACTGTGGTCATGTATCATGTGCCAATCTTATCAATCATGATATATGTGTCATCATGATCAGACTCATCATTAATATCTAATCTTCATGTCTTGATCAAACTGCATCCTGCATGATAAGTACCCCTTAATTCATGATAAATTAAAAACTGACTCCCTTAATTAATTCATTAGTCCGCATGTAATTAAATTAAACATTTATAGCCAAAAGCTATATGTATGTATTGCAAGCACTTTATTAAAACAACAGCTTCTTAATTGTTTGTTACATGCATGCATGATCATGAGTAGTCCCTTGCTAGTTATTTCGGCTTCCTAGTTTTTTTTTGTTGCCTTCCTTTTCTAATATTGAGCATCATCTATTTATGCATCATGTATTGGTAGCTACACGTTTAGATTGATCAGATTCATCCTGATCACTTTGATATATATGCAGGAATATTGAGCGAGCGAGATAATATTAATTGGAGCTTTTTATTGATTCAGTTCTGAGCGAGTATCAATTAATTGGCATATTGCATTTAGTGCCCGGTGACGTGTAATTCTATGTATAACCGTAAAATGTATAAACGTCGCGTAATTGTTTTAAAAAAAAGTATGATTTATTATTAAAAAATTAATTTTTTTTATGTGAATCTTATATTTTATTCACTTTTTTTTAAAAGATTACACCCAATTATACAATTTACAATTACAAATATATTTTTACTCCGGTGACACGAGATCCTTTTATATCTCTAATGGCTCGCTAGCTAGCTCCTTTTATTTCTGTTTGTTTTGTTTTTGGCTAGCAACGCATGCGCCCAGTTGGCTTGAATAAGTTTCTGTCGGAATCTCTGCTCAGGACCAAATTGATCCATTTCATTTCTTTTTAATTTATAATTTCTTTGTGGTGAATTACTGATGATCATGGATCGAGGTTAACGGACGTAAGAATATCTACAAGACTTTAAAACCCAAAGTTTCTTCATCGCACATGGTCGGCTTATAATAAGACAGATTGTACAAAGAATCTTGGACACTAGCTTTTCTAATGGTTCCAAAAATGATTAGGTCTTTGCATATATATGTAAATCGTGGGCACGAGGGTCCCGGCCCATGCATGCTCATATTTTAAGACATTTCTTATAATTAAGTTATAAATCGGGACATGGCCGGATTGGGATCGAGCGTATGTATCTGCATGTTCATCCTGTACTCTTTCAATAATTTGACCCTAATAATCACTTCTTCGGGCCCACCATCTTTTCATGAAATAGAATTCGGGAAGACCCTGTCGGCCTCTTTGTCTTCCTTTCACTCGCTCGACTCCGACAAGACAATTAATCAACAGTACTTCAAAGTACCAGGCATCTGTCTTAATTTCTCAGATCTCGGCCTAATATCGAGGGTAATCGAAATTCATTGTGTCAATTATTAATGCAGCACTCTCTCCGCTAAAATGAGGTCATGATGAACAAAGTTGGTAACAAATATAGCATTCAGGATTAATCAGTTTAATCTATGATGTCATGATCAACCATGTTGGCAACATAGCATTAAGCTATTTTGCAAAGCTGAAATTTTAGCAAATACGTTACAATGATGGCTTAAGAAACAAGAGAAACCATATATATATATATATATATATATATATTTTTTTTTTTTTATGATAGTCTCTAATAACACCACCACATCCAGCATGCTCTGGATTGCCTTAATTTGAGGCACCATCTACGTTCAACTTCATTTTATCCAGAAGGAGAAAACATCCAACGAACTTGTAGTGGCTTCCTTAGTTTTATTTCAACATTTGAGATGTGAGTGATCATAAGATAGGAAGCATCTTGCTGGTACGCATAGTTTTTGTAGGCTTAATGAAGAAATTAATATCATGAAGCCATTTTGTAACTTTCAAAATATATAATGACAGAGGTCAGGTTAACAATATCATCAGGCCGTGCAGATTCTCGGGCCAACTACAATTAATTTCCAAAGAAGAAAACATGGGGCCATCTGTGCATGGAGAGAGATCAGCTGACTGCCATGATTAAAAAAAGACTACCATGAACCAAGTTTATCTTTCCATCCCATAGTCACGCATCTTGAATTAAAGTTCAAAGATTTGTGCAAAATAAACCCAAATGGACGATACAATATATACTACAAGAAATTTTAGTTTTAAGGATGAAATAATATTTATTGATGTAGGTTGTATTGAAATATAGTGAAAATTCAGAAGAAATCTCATTAAAACTGTATATTCTAGCAAGTGGTCCGTCCAGGCGGGCCATCCAATATTCAGGATGTTTGGTGCGTGAATATAGATTTTACATAGCAGACAAAGAACGATATAAAAAAATTCAAGATTGTAGGGTCGTAGTCGAAGGAAGTCATAGAGATGATAATATTGACTTCTACGAAATTATGGAAGATATCATACGGTCAAAATACGTGGAGAGATATATGGTCTGGTTATTTAAATGTAATTGGAAGGATATCTCAAATCCTAGGTTGCACACTACAAGAAAATTGTTTATTTGTTGCCAGCTACTTCCTACTTAAATGAGTAGGAAATAACTTTTTCTCCCATTTTGTTCCAAATGGTCATTCTCGTTACAAATAATCTGTCTCAAATGCCTTTTTTACAGTGTTGGGAGTGCATAACGATGAATATTTTGTGAGTATAGATACATCTCGCAATTAATTTCCAACCCATTTTGTAGTATATATTGTATCGTCCATTTGGGTTTATTTTGCACAAATCTTTGAACTTTAATTCAAGATGCGTGACTATGGGATGGAAAGATAAACTTGGTTCATGGTAGTCTTTTTTTAATCATGGCAGTCAGCTGATCTCTCTCCATGCACAGATGGCCCCATGTTTTCTTCTTTGGAAATTAATTGTAGTTGGCCCGAGAATCTGCACGGCCTGATGATATTGTTAACCTGACCTCTGTCATTATATATTTTGAAAGTTACAAAATGGCTTCATGATATTAATTTCTTCATTAAGCCTACAAAAACTATGCGTACCAGCAAGATGCTTCCTATCTTATGATCACTCACATCTCAAATGTTGAAATAAAACTAAGGAAGCCACTACAAGTTCGTTGGATGTTTTCTCCTTCTGGATAAAATGAAGTTGAACGTAGATGGTGCCTCAAATTAAGGCAGTCCAGAGCATGCTGGATGTGGTGGTGTTATTAGAGACTATCATAAAAAAATATATATATATATATATATATATGGTTTCTCTTATTTCTTAAGCCATCATTGTAACGTATTTGCTAAAATTTCAGCTTTGCAAAATAGCTTAATGCTATGTTGCCAACATGGTTGATCATGACATCATAGAAATGTATATGATTACATTCCAAAGATAGACGAACCACATGAAAAAGTTGATAGTCCAAACAAATGAAGAAGCATATTAAAAAAACGAATCTGACATCAATCTATTTATTGATCTAAGCCAATATGGCATGGTCCCATTGTATAGAGAAGATGTTCAACCCGAAGTAATTGATGGTGAAATTTCAGAAGAATATGAATCAACTGAAGTCTCTAGTAAGGATGAGGGAGACTGATCAAGCAAAACTGATAGTGAATAAATTTCAAATATATTTGTGTAAGTATCAATTTTATAAATATATATAACGTTTGTTCGAATAATAATTTATTACAATTTCAAACAGATATGTCTCACAAACGCAAAGCAACATGTGCGCTATCTCCATCCATTACTGACTCCCTGTGTAGTTTATCTGCCATCAACAGTAGGCAAAGATCACCAGACCCAGAGCAAGGTATTTTATCAAACTAAATACCACATTTAAAGCTCGATTTAAGTAATATATATAAAAAATAAAATAATGTAATTAAAATATATTTTTTAATTATTGTATATATAGTTGTTGTAAGCCAATGTCGAGGTCAAGGCACTGCGAGGAGTGTCTAAATAAAAAAAGTAAAAAAAGTGGGTAAAATTAAAGTTAATATTTCTGATGATCACACTGGTGGCTCCGGAAATTCAGTAGCTTTGCTTGCTTATTATGTTAGTACTTTTACTCACATGTATACACTAATGGCTACATCCTCCTATGCTAAAGTTCTCCAAGATGTGAAATATCACATAAAGAATCATTGCCTGATAATTAGCTACATCACCAGAAACTAATTATAACATGTTAATTTAAAGTTACTTTGTATTTATATTAATTGTTTATAAGTTTTGAAATGATGAGTTTGAACTTAATTTTGGCCGACAAGAGGATCAACTAATGGTTGAGGAACTGATGTCGAATGCATTCCGGAAGTACAAAAGTCGATGTCATGCACACTGTCAAAAGTTCAGTACTACAATAGAGGCGCACTAAAATCCATTCCAAGCAATGCCACCAAACGAATGAGAGAAAGTTTGTGATATGTTTGAAGATCTTACTTATTAGGTAAGTTTGCTACTATCTTTTTTTAATAGTATATGATAGATGCATTAAACATATAAACATAATATTTTTTTTAGCAATGGTGTACTGTGAGCAAAACAAATAGATCAAATTTAACGATACTGCACCATCGTGCGGGTTCTCGATCTTTTCATCATTTGTCTAAAAAAATGGTAAGCTATTCTAGTCTCTGTTTAATATTAACATATAATACAATTTTCTGATTTAAGTTCTAATATAGATTTTCCTTTTACAAGAAGAAGAAAGCCTTGTTGACTATAATCTGATCCAATTGTATGCTAAAACACATAACCATCGTGATGATATTTGGACCAGTCACGAAGTAGACCCAAATTATATAAGTTTAAGTTTATTTAATTTTATTGTCTAATAATATTTTTGTTACTTATACTAACTTTATTTATTTTTATTTTTTATTTTTATTTTTTTTTAGAAGAAGATGATATCTCTTAAGGAAATTGCTGCAGATTCATCTAATGAATCATCTATCAACGATACTCAGATAATTTCTCAAGTTCTTGGATCACGTTCTAGATATTTGAGGAGCTCAGGACGTTAATGAAGCCATCATCAACATCATCATCTTTTTTTAAAGCCAAATGGAATGACAACAAGATTAAGGAATTAAAGGAAGCAACACTTAAGATAGAACGATTGAGGTCAAGGAAAAAGAGTCGATGACCTGATTAGATCAAGCAGCGGATTTATATGTAAGATTGTAAGAGAACATGCAGAAGAGACTGGAGTTAAATAATAATAAAATATTTGAACAATGACATTCAATTATGTCCAAAACTTTATGCCACCACCATAATCTTAAAATTTCTTTTTTATTTAATTGCCTTTCTATTATGATGTTTCAAAATATTTGAACAGTTGTAATGTCTGAATTACAATTTGTGTAATATTAGTATGGTATTTTTAATTAAATTCTATTCTATATGATTAATACTGTTCGAACGGTAAGTTACCATTTATAAATCCATTCGGAATAACAAGACTCATTCGAACAAAAACTAACCTATTCAAACAACAACCCAGAAATAAAGTCCATACGACCAGTTGAACAATAAAATATTTATTTGAACAACATTAATATGCAAAATCCCGTCTGAACGAACATAATTTTCGAAAATAAAAAGTTTGTTTGAACGTAAAGAATTTATGTTTGAACACAAGAAAAATTTATTAGTTCGAACGCATAAAATCTGTTCGAACACTTCATCCGTTCAAATAGGAACAAATATGGTCATTAGTTCGAATTAAAAATTTTTATACTTCGAATGGTACATGTCGGTTCAAATTGATACAATTCCATTTGAACTGATTTTTGAGATGAAAATTGTTTGTCTTAAAGAAAAAGCCCGTTCAAACAGTTTCGACTGATTCTGTCCAATTTTGTCTCCAAAAACCTTTTGAGTCAAGCCTTTCGAGACAAAATCGAGACGAAATTTTTTAGTCTCCAAAAATATTTTGAGATGAAAATTGAATTTTTTGAGACAAAATAATTCTTTTAAAAAACACCCAATCTTTTGTAATGATAGCAGGAACGAAGTTAATGAATATCGACCGACTCCTCAACTATAGAACACAAACTGCATTTGAAAACTAGGGGATGTCACAAGCTTGTATCTTATTACCGAAAGGGATAACACCATTCCATAACTTTTCCATATAAACACTGAAATTCTAAATGGCAAGACAATGTCCAATATATAACACTTTTTGAAAAAATAAATAAATTAACTTGAATGAGGCCTAATCGAAATTTTGAAATTTCTATCATTTGAATGCTTCCAAACCCTAACATCCAAACCTTCCGTGGGTTTTATATTGTAATTTACTATTTCCTGCATTAAAGATGGACTATTCAACATGCATACTAACTTATCCATCTTCCAATATCCTACCTCCCAACAAAAATCTTTTAACTTAGAATTGGTGATACTATAGCCTAGCCTTTAGATGCTAGAGAGAATTAACTTATAATAACTCAATTACATAATGTCTTAGTCCCAATTGAAAATCGTCGGACTCTAATGATCATCATTTTCTTATTTTGTAGGAGATCTGTAGGCTTGTAGCCAGACTATCTGTCTAAAAATCGCTTTTAACAAGTTTTGCCTTGTATTAATGATGTATGGATATCATGATATAAGAGATAATTACTTGTATGACTGATCTATACAAACTGTAAAAAGGATTAATAAATATCATATTTGCACATATATTTATTTGAATGGATTATATATATATTATATATATAAATAGTATTACTATCATCTTTGCACATATAATTATAAATTGACATCCTAAGTAACTTATTGAACTTTTCAAATATAATAGTTTTATTTATTCTTCTCTAAATTATATATATATGCTATTATTACCTATAATAAAAAACCAGCTCAAGATTAATTATACTCATTTTCGTCGCAAAATAATAGTCACAAATACCAATTTTTTTTTATGGTGATGTACAGATGGCTAACTAGCTAGCTCTAATCAATTTATACACATTATTATTTAAGATCTTCTATGCTGTAAAAATGAACATTATCATTCACGTTGAAACTATAAGCTCTCCGCTGGGAGAAGTTATATATAGTATATATGATATGGAAAAAGCGAAACAATTAATTAATATTGTGCATGGTACTGTAAACTCGGGATTGAGAAGAATAAAACTAAATGATGCTATTTAGAATAGATGATTCCTGGTTCTCAAAATGCATGATAGGCGACAGAAATAAAATAGCCGGCTTTAGTTTTTAGAGAGAGACTCTTCATTCTCTCTAGAAACCACCTACCCTAGAAACGGAGCGGGGGAGCTCCCTCCTCCCTCCCTCATCTCTCATTTCTCTCATATCTAGTTTTCTCTTTTTCATTTTCATTTTTGAGTGTTTTTTCAAAGTTACGTATGGAGGAAGGCCAATTTGTTGCTCTTCGGCATCCGACGACCACCACGTGCCCTACCGCAAGCTTATTGGGACATTATCAAAAACCGCCCTAAGAGAAGGTATGCATGGACAACAAAGATCGGACCACTTCCAGGATCAAGACTAGTCAAGGCCAACTAAGGGCCAAGACATATGATGGGCCACATTGGCCATGCAAGACCATATCATTTATTTATCTTTATTTAATTATATTTTAAGGGACCTATTGGGAGTTTTCATTTTGTAATCTCTATAAATAGGACCCTTAGGCATTTCATTTTACATCTTTTGACAATTTGATAAATCCCTAAGTGGGTGGATTATTGTTCTTGAGATAACTTTTCAGTGCTTAGCACTTAGGCTACTTGGGTGCAATTCGTGAATTTCTAGTAGAGGATCATCACCTTACAATTCGTGTTCGTGAATAGGTGGTGATTCAATCTATCTTATTTCATCATTGTGCAATTCGTAAATCAATGGTGATTTATCTATCTATCTTATGAGTATTGTTTTTGTTCCATTCCATTGTTTATCTTTATTGCATCATCTTGCAATTCATGAATATGTGTTGATTCAATTATTCATCTTGTGTTTATATTTTCCATTCTGTATTAAAAAATCTAAAAATACGTTATTCTTATATTCTCTTGTTTGTTCTTATATTATCTATCTTGTTCATCTTTACTCTTGCAAATCAAAGACATCTTAAGTCTCAATCTCAGTATTCTTTGATTTCTCACTATATCTATATAAACCATAAAGAGAGTCTTCATATTCTTTTATCGAGTCCATTCATCCATTGTTCATACATTGTCTTGTATCCTTCCATCTCACAAATACAATCCATTCACCCATTTGATCTTTCTCACTCACATAATTCGGCCATCACATTGTTTGCCTTACTTTTTATATTCATCAATCCCATAAGACCTAGCCTCCATGATCTCCATAACCCTAGCCGAAACACCATAAGCTCTACTTCCTAAAATAATTTTCCCTCACCCACGCTTGACCTAGCCGAAACCCTTGTCCACACATCTTTCCATAATTGCCATTTACCATAATTAGCCTCAACCATACACATTAACCCTAGCTGAAACCCTTGTCTTCCACAAACCCTAATCATCCCTCAAGAGTCCCACTAGGCAACTCCCTTAACTTTAGAAAAGTTGACTCATTCCACTCAATCCCACAAATCTTACCAATCCCAAAACTATCTCCTAAACTTGAGGAATCCTAACTCTAGCCACCCTTCATCCAACTTAACTCTAGATTTCCACAAGGTAATTCCTACCAATTAGAAATCCTTATCCCATCTTCCAATTAATCCAAATTCGAATTCCATCCATTGCCTTAGTCAAACACCAACTTTCCAACAACTCTGATTCCTCTTATCATTTAGAATCAACCCTAGCCACCTTACCCATCATCCCAAACCTATATTCCATATCCATATCCCTTGATTTAAGGAATTGCCAACCCATTGTCAATCCCTTAAATCTCTCCATCCCTACAATATCTCTATCCAACCAAGATTTACCTCAATAGCCAAAATCGAATCCCAATCCCTCTAATCATATCTCTTGCCATATTCAAATCATACATTCCTTATTTTACCATAACTAAATCTCATCTTCCATATCCAATCCCTCAAACCACTCATTCCCTAGAATCACTCAAATCAATAAAAGACTATCATCCTATCTTGCCATATTCAAATCTCATTTTCCATCTCCAAATCCCTAAACTCAAGAAACAACTCTAGACCCATTCAAACGCAACTCATCTTCATCCTTAACCTAATTCCTATCTTTCCCAAAGTGACTCATCAATCAAGGAGTTCTAGCCTCATCCAACCACATCCTTCCAACCCTAGCATCTCATCCTACACTCCAACCCTAAGCCAACTCTTCCAAATCTCGAAATTCTCCTTAGCCATCATCCAAACCCTAGCTCATTCTCATCATATCAACTCTAAATATCATCCAAAAGGGCCCAACATCAAGGGCAACCCATAAGCCGTTCCATATTGCATCAAACACGCATATTCGCTACTTAGATCATCATCATCATCATCATTTCCATCAATAAACACTATATCTTCATCAACTTAGGAACCCATCATTGCCATTATACGTGCAAGACTAAGCAAGAAGGCTAGTTACATCGGTCATCACAAGGAGAATCAAGGTGAGGACAACATAGTATTTAGGAATTTGACTGAGGTCCCTAACAAAACTTCCAAAGGCGTCAATCCTTTAGACAGGTAAAGAATTTTGCCGAGCAGAGCGGCGCGTGAGCCATATGTGCGGTCTAAAAAGTGCGCGTGAAACCCACGCGCCACCACTAAGGGTGCCCTTCTGCTGCCACACGCGATTTTTCTAGGTCCAGGACCATCGGTTACTTCAGACCTGACCGACCGCCATACCTCCAGGGTGACACGTGGCTTTTATGCGCCATCACAGTTGCTATTTTTGTATTTTATTTTCCTCCAAGGTTTAAAATGCAGATTTATATATTTTCAAGATGTAATTCATTATTTTTTCATGTTTTTTAATTTCTAAAATGTCTTTCATTTTAGGAAAAAAAAAAAAAAACACAGTGTCTAGGACTTTCGTCCGTAGAGTGTGTCATCTGTTTCATTTTTTAGACAGAGTATGAGCTTTGGTTAACTCTGTCTTGGACACAAGTGTGTCGTGTTTCAGACTTTAAATCTGTAGAGGTTTGCAGTTAGGGCTAGACCATGTCAGTCACGATTGTGTATTGGGAAGCTATCAATGTTGTAGTTAGCTTGTAAGAGCATTGGCAATGGCCAGAATTTGGCTAGAATAGATACTTTTGGCTATATCTTTAATTTTTGACTAATCATTTTAATTTTTGGCCACATTGGACTAGTTATCTCAATATTAGCCAAAAAAAAGAAAAACTAAGAACACAATAGAAATAATGTTGACCTCAATATTATTCTCAACGTTGCTCTTGAATTGTCATATAAGGCGAAGCACGATCGTCGAAAACTCAGTATCCATTGCAATATAAGGGTAATCGTCTACAATATTTCGAACCAAAACAAGTTCTTCTTCAAGATTATCATTCCAAACTTCCCGGATGTGAATCGAATCGCTTTCGACAAAATTGACATTTTATCTTTTGCCAATACAACAAGTTTTGGAACTAACAACAATGAACCAATGGGACCCAACCCTTATATCTGCAGAAAAAAAGCCCAAGAAACTGAACCCCAAATCAAAACAAGGAAAACCCATATCTTAAAAAGCTTCAGAAAGATCTAAACCTCTAACCAATCCAAGCATTCAATACTAGAAATGAAAAACAGAGACAAAGAAGGAAGGAGGATAGAGACAATGAAATCTTACCTCAAAGACTCAAAATCTGTGAAATGCTTTTGGAAATGAGAGGTTGGAGACGATTGGGTGCGCAGAAATAGGGATTTTCTCGATAAACAATGGAGATTTTTCAGGCGTTTCTCTAGAAATTTGGGGGTTTTCGAATTTATTAAAGGAGGTTTTTGTATGGAAAGATAGATGGGTTAAGCCGGAGAGAAGACGGAGAGGGAGAGAAGACGAAGAGAAGGGGGAGAGAACAGCAACAACCTTCTGAAATGAAGCAGAATAAAAAAAAAATACAAGAGAAAGAGGGAGGGAAAGGCAGGAAATAATATTTGGTCTCTCAATAGTAGCTCGCCAACTATAGCCAGGGAGATGATTTTACTGTAGCTCAAAATTAAGAAATTATGACTTTGGCTAGTTCAATATAAGACTTTTGACAATAAAAGTTAAAATTTAGACTTAAATTGGCAATAACTAAGCATTGCGAATGCTCTAATGTATATTTCAAGTCAAATTTGTACCTTCCGTTATAAATAAATGCAACGTACTTTTCTCGAAAAAAGAATAGATGTTTCCTGTACTTTGTATTTCTTTTTTACTTGTAAAATAGACTAGAATAGAACGTACAAGAATATTGTAATTTAGAAGAAACGTCTGAACTTATATTTTTTATTCAAGAAGAAATAAGTGGTTGACAATTACGATGTGATATTTAAGTCCACCACTTGTTGGGCTACGGCCTAAAAGACATCACGCAAATATATAATAGAATTACCAGCTGCTACTCGAAGAAAAACTCGAGTAAAATCTTGTTTGAATTTAAGGATTTTAAGACTAAGAAGAAATAGATTCATAAAATAGGCTTACTTCATGGATTTATTTCTCTTTCACTTGATACTCTCAAAATCAAACAAAAATTTTAAGAGATTCCGATCCATTTCATACATCTATCTCTCTTCCTTTTGAGGTCTTAGAATTCGGACAATAGCTTTGACATCTTGATCCACTTGGGGAGACATACAATTTTCACCCACTAGCTTTTAACCTTTTAAGTTGCACCCTAAATGATTAAAAACTTCTATTTACACCCTCAACAATCTATAGTTTTTCAACTGCATGTACAATCAATTAAAGATTTTGATGTAAAGATTATGCCACGTGGTCAGTTTTAGCTTATCTTAACGTATAGCCTGGAAAGTAAAAGAAAAAATACAGGTGAAGAGTGTCTCGTTTGTTTTGAGAGATGAGATGAGATGAGATGAGTTTGAAAGAATTGAATTGTTTATTTTATTTTGTATTAAAATTTAGAACAGTTGTAATGATTAGGTGAGAGAATATAAGATGGATTTGAAAAAGTTAAATTATTTATTTTATTTTGTATTGAAATTTAAAAAAGTATAATGATAAAATTAAGATGAGATGTGATAAAATATGAGTTTTCTAAAAACATCAGCCGTAATAAATGCGGGTCGATTTTATATTAAGGAAGAATAAATATAGATAGAAGTCACTGTTTGGAAAAGCTATTTTACACACATGATGTGGAATTATTTAGACCACACACAGAGAAGATGAAAAAAAAAAATTTAACGGCAGCCATATAGTGAGTGCAATGAGTACACCACTACAGTAACTTCTATGTAGAATTACTTATTAAGGAATATAGATGAAAGTTAACTATAATTTTATTAATGTTTTTATTTATGAAATTTGATAATTATATTAAAAAGACGAACATGACATGAATACGATAAACATTAATATTTGTGGACAGCATAAAAAGAAACGAAAAACAGTATATTCTGACAGGAAAATTGACGAGTTACCAACCAATTCAATTATTTAGTACTAGATCCCCCGCCCTCATCATGCATGTCTTGGCCCCCGTGGACTTGAAGCAGCTGCCATTTCAGTTTCACACCCAATCCGCTGACTTTCAAAGTATTTTTGTTGACTTGGGAGTTGGTGACCACACGAATATTAACGCACCCTTTTTTATTTTTTATTTTTTTTTTTGCCGAAAACTGAAAAAAATGTTGAAAGTTGCAGGCCGGTGACCAAGCAATAGCACTTTGTCTGTGGGTTTTATGGACTTCAAAGTTTCGAACTACTCTAACACGAAGTCTGATCTGCACTTCCTCGAGGTTTTATTTGTTGGATCTTTCAATCTTAATTTCCCCAAAAAATAGAAAAAGGAAAAGAGAAAAAGGAATTTGTGTCTGGCACGTCGAGGAAACAACGAAGCTCCGTAGCTGCTCACACTTGTAAAACGCACGTGCCCTTTGACCCCCAAGTCTTGATAATAAGAAGCTTCTGAAAAAGCGGCCGTCTTGCCTTCTTGCCCTAATCTTCCCCTCTCCCTTTCTGGTGAATAGTACCACAATGCGGAATTGATCGAAGAATTACTCTGAATACATTGAGGCTCCGAACACGCAGATGGTAAATTCAGGTTATTTATTTATTTATTTTATCGGTTTCTTGATTTCGTTTGCTTGGGCTGATTTCTTGGTTTTCTTTTTTCGTTTTTTTTTTCCTGATTAAATTCAGAAGACGGTTTCGTACTTGACTTCAAACCTATTGAAGCTTAGCTTTTTTTAGAGTAATTTATTGTTTTGTTTTATGTTTATTTCTGCGAAATGGGTATTAAGCGGCGAGGGCTCGGATTGATTGTAGTTATCCTCAAAATTCGGTGTGTAATTGATAGAATTGAATGTTTAAATGATCAACATAAAGTTAGCTGATTGCTTTTGTTGTGGGTTTATTACAATCTGGGTGTTGATCGTCTTGTCTCAAAGTTGGGTAATTTAGTTCAAGTCTGCAGGCAATGCTGACGTTTTTCACTGAAATTTTCTTGCCAATAAAGATAATCGAAATTTGGGTTTTAGATTTTGTAATGGGATGTGAAATGATGCTTATTTGTATATATATATATGGCTGTAAAAGATATTTCATCTGGTGACAGTGAGGAGTTTGGAGACCAAAATGCCGGCGCGTCAGCATTTTTCTCGAATAGACACTTTTGAGCTAAAGACCCGGATAGAAAGGAAGGTGGGGCGCCCGAAGGCAGAGGAGTATTTTGACCTTCTCAAAAGATTTTTAAGTCTTAAGATTAGCAAATCTGACTTCGATAAACTTTGCATTGACAAAATTGGGAGAGAAAATGTTCGTCTTCATAACCATCTCATTAGATCAATCATAAGCAATGCATTTCTCTCAAAGACTCCCCCATCAAAGGACCACAAGTTAGAAGGTTCTCTCACTGTTAGAGTGGAAAATGGGTATCAGAGAAGTGGTATTCAGTCACTATGCCGAGATATTCCACAATCCCCTCGAAAGGGGAGGACCCCAAATATTCGTGATCGCAAGTTTAGGGACCGCCCGAGTCCCCTTGGGCCTCATGGGAAGAACCATAGTGTTGCTTGTGAGGATTCAATCCCCAAAATTCAAGAGCAGCAGAGTGCTACTGAGCTGCTTTCTTTGGGTAGCAGACCCCCTGGCTCTGTGGAAGATGGTGAAGAGGTTGATCAGGATGCTGAAAGCCCAAGTATTTATAGTAGAAGTCCTGTTAGAGCTCCTCTTGGCATCCCCATGAATACTAAAGGAACAAGGAAGGTGTTATGCAGTGGATCAGCTACTACATTTTTCACTGAGACTTGTCAGAATAGTGGTGAGCTACCTGATACCAGTTCCTTAAGGAAGAGTTTGGAGCAGAAGTTGGAGACGGAGGGAATAAACATCTCGGTGGATTGTGCCAACTTATTGAACAATGGCCTTGATGTATATCTCAAGAGATTGATAAAGCCTTGTTTGGATCTTGCTGGTTCAAGGTCTGTACACAAACACATAGATCAAAGACATGATTGTGACATACCTGGTGTGAGGAGAACGTTGCCCATGAGATATGTACAAAACCAAAGTCAGCCCTTTTTTGCATCAATGTCAGACTTTTGTGTTGCAATGGAGTTGAATCCCCGAATACTTGGAACAGATTGGACAACAGAACTTGAGAAGGTTTGCTTGCGTGCATCAGAAGACTGAACTGGAACTGATTAGCACATGATTTCGGTAAAGCAATAAGTTTGGGTTCGAAGAGTTATCTCAACACAATTGCAAAATCTACTTTTAACAGTGAGCTTGAAATTACCAATTTTATTAAGTACCGTTCAAGTATGTTGGTAAAAGTTATCGGAAGTTTTAGATGAGGGTGATTAGATTGTATATAGCTTTCAATGATTTTTTTTTTTTTTTCATCTTTTGGGTGGGGGGTGGGTGGGATACCATGACATGGTAAAGTATAAACATATCAACAATTGGAAGAATCTTGCTATAATGGCTAGTGCAGTAGTCTTTTCTGACTAATATCTATAGTTTGTTAGTTCATTTTGTTATACTTAGCCTGTTAATCAAACTTACCTTTGAAGTTTTCAGCCTACTGTTCTGTAATTCCTGATTCCATGAGATCCGATAGATGGCCATGCTGACAATTGTTATTCAGCTCAGTGTTATTATCTCTCTCTTCTCACTCATATGCACGCCCAGTCACACACACATACATTGGGCAGTTAATTTGAAGAAGTTGAGGGGGAAGATTTAAACCCTATTATAATGTTTCTCATTCATTCGTTGCATGTTAAGGTGCTGCATACTTGAAAACCCCCTGGCCTCCCCCCTATCTTCCCTTTTCCATCTTTTTTCTCTCAGAGGCTAAATTTAGTTTCTAACGAGGGAACAAAATGAAAAGGCTAAACATAATAATTCGTACAAGATAATCAGACCCAAGGGAATAGGGAAAAAAGGATGTAAAGAAAAAACCCAGAAGGACAAATTCAACCTTGATGATGCTGATACAAGTAGTCGGTGGTTAAGGTGTGTTGAAACTCAAAAACACAGATGCCGAGGGATATAAACATCTGGAAGATGTTTGTTTTACAGCCTTGTGCCTATTGAATGCCAGCGGAAAAACAATATTCTAGGTGGCGGAAAGCATCCAGCATTGAGTGTCACAGCAAACTTAATATGCTTCTGCATGTTTCAATATACATGATTGAGCAGCTGAATTCAGTCACGTTAGTCCTATTTGCTTCTGGTAATCTTTTATGTTGTAAACCATACATATTAGTTCCAAATCTACTGATGCTTTGCTATTCAGTTTTAGTTTAGTTAGAATTTGGATATACACATAACAGAAGGTATTTAATCTAAGACAATGCACTGAACATTGCTACACATCATCCATCTGAGACTGTGGAGAAGACCGAAAACTGAATTGGTATTGCCACAAGGTATTGTACAAGACAAAACAAACTCATGGTGGGGTACCCCTGTGCATTTTCTCTCTCTTATTTGTTGGCATGGCAGTGATCAGATCAGATCTAGGCACCAAAATGAAACCCCTGCAAGGAAAGTGCTGGTGCAGAGGAAAGTTGCGGTGGTAATGAGCAATTTATTGAACTTTGAAATGAACTTGTTTTCTGTCATTTTCTGAGTCAAATGAACTCCAAATGTTTTTCTAAGCTAATTTCATGGTAAGTGATTGTACCAAGAGAGTTGAAAGTTTTTACTGTTTACAGTTTACAGATTAGTCTAAGCATCAATGATGAATTTCTATGCAACAGTTTCTTAATCTATTAGCTTGCTTCACTATACAAGTTGTAATTCATTTAGATCTTAGACATTCTGATAACAGAAAGTATTTACTCCAGGACTCACCTGGAAGGAACATTCCCGTGCATCATCTATCTGAAAAACTGTTGATAAGACTGAAACATGACTGCCATGAAAGTGCCAAAAGGCGGTATAAGATAAGAGAAACCATGCTCATAATTTGGCATCTATGTGCATCCTCTATCTTCTTTGTTGGCAGGGCTGTGATTATATCATGAACCAAGGGACCCAAGGGAAGCTACTGTAAGAAACGTTGATGTTGTTATGAACAAGTTAATCAAACTTTTAGATAGTGTATTGCAGTCATTTTCTGAGCTAACTTCGCTTCAAATATGTTTTGAAAAGGAAAAAATAACTGTCATTAATAAAATCCGGCCTGGACAAACAGTCTTAAGGATAGCCAAGAGTTTTATTGCTGATTAAGTTTCTTTCACTCTTGGCTCTATTTCCATTTCGTACCCGTGTTTTTGTTATGATGAAAAGCATTGGGATATTGAAGAGTATAGTAAAACAGGGTTAAGAGTTGTAATGCGTTTTCTGGTTGGTCTAGATGTTGTCTTTGCAGGAAAGTGAGAAGGAATTCTAATGATGCAAAGATTTACAAATCCTCATCAGCATGGCTAAGCTGTGCTGTACCGAATATGCAAGCATATGACTGAACCTTTATTCTCTATCTACCTATTAAAGCTGATTCACCTATGAGGCTTCCCTATATCAAATGGCTTACTTATCTTTGGGGGATTGTCCACAATGCCAGGTATTGAAGCATTTCATGCAGATCCTTTCTGCAATGCTCTAAAGCTGGTATCTTTTATTCTGGTTTCTTGATCAAGATTCTTTGATGTTAACTTGTACGGTAAAGTTGCCTATCTTTCTATTAATGAATTATCTTATTACCGATCAAAAAAAAAAACTTGTACAGTAAAGTTAAAGGGAGAAAAATAAATGGAGAAGCACTCGAACACTATTCTTTGGGGGATATTCTACTGTACCAGGTACTTTGCCAGGGTTGTTTTACAGATTTTCTTGAAGCATTTCATGTGGATCATTTCTGTAGTGCTCTAAAACTGATATCCCTTAACTCCATGAACTTGTTTGCTTGTTTTGCTGGCAAATTACCCTTTATACTGGCTTCTTGAATAAGATTCTTTTGACGTTAACTTGCATGGTAAAATTAAAGGGATGAAGATGAAGAAAGAAGCACTCAAACACAATTGATCGGTTCTACTGTCCCTCCTCCCCTTAATTTAATTTGATGTGAAATATGACTGCTACAAAGCACTAACAGTATTACTAGAAGTCTATTTTTCTATGATTTTATTTTTGGTTATTTTTTGAGTTCCTTTCATATACTACCGTTGCAGTTTGAAACACAGTTATTTCGGGGCTGTTTGAATTGGGAGGAGAGTTGAGATGAGTTGAGATGGTTTGTAAATAGTAGAATAAGATATTTTATGAATATTGTTTTTTAATATTATTATTATTTTAAGATTTGAAAAAATTAATTATTTATTAGTTTTTGTGTGGGAATTGGGGAAGATTTTTTTGGAATTTAAAAAAGTAAGATTGTTTATTATATTTTGGTGTGGGAATTTGAGAATATTCTTCTGGGATTTAAAAAAGTAAGATTGTTTTGGTGTGGAAATTTGGAAAGATTCTTTTGGGATTTGAAAAAAATATATTATTATATTTTGTGTGGGAATTTAAAAAAGTTGTAATGATGAAGATGAGTTGAGATGAGTTTAGAAGGATTGTGAATTCAAATTAGGAACAAGAAACTTTTTGGAATTTCTCAAAAAAATTTCACTTTTGATCCAAACATCTTTACAGAAAAAAAACATCTTTACCAAAACAACTTTCACAAACTAAAAAAATGGCTCTCACAAAAATTTTCTTCCCAAACATATTTTTATGGATCCTGCGACTTTTTCAAACCCACATAAAAACATGTCTAAAAAACCTTCTTAATCCAAACATATTTTGGATGGATCCCACAACTTCCACAATACTCCATAAAATTCAATCTTTAAAAAATTTTCAAAACAGTTAAAAGTTTTCAGAAAAACCTTACCATCTCATCTCTTAAAGTCTGTCTTAGAATATAATTTGTGCATGTAATTTGGGTCATCAATTTCGTGTTCTATTCCTCCCGGCAGATATATAATCGAGTTGCAATCCTATTAACTTGTACAGTTTGACTCATTTTCTTTGTGAAATTTGAAGTAGGAAAACTTGTCAGCAAAGTTGTAACGGTTTGCTCTCATAAAAGATGAGTGTAATCCAGAGAGGACTCATCCATTTTTGTGCGTGTACACGTGTGCGTGTCAGTAAGTTAATTAACTTTACGTTGTCAAGTTTTTGCCTTCATTATGTTCAGTCAAGCACTGCACATCTTTCATTTGTATACAGCTTTGCAAGGTAGGATTGACAACCTTTGAATGAGTGAATACAAGACTCAGTCACTGATATTTCATATTTATGAGCACCCTTTTACGGGATTGCTGGTGCCTCAAAGCTCATGGCATATCCGCATATCTTAATGGAAATGGTTGTAACAGTGAAAACTTAAAAACCAAAAATTTAAATGCTCGAAGACTTAGAAGTTTTCTATGGTCCATTTCTTGGCATGGACGTGGTGGATATTGATTTTGTAATGACCTTTGGGGGGGAGGTGACACATGAACGTGATGTTTCTCTGAGACTTTTCCTTGTAATTGCAGACCACTTGTATTGGCGTAAGGATGGTGCTAGCATTTATTGTTTTTTTTTTTTTTAAAAAGTATTTTTTTAACATTTTTAATTATTAATAAAAATATATATAATTTTATTAATAATCACTTCTTTGACCATTAATTAAAAATAAAATAAAATAAAATGCATAAGCGGTAAGTTTGAGAGATTCCATTAGTATTTTTCACAAGCATAATTCTTTTACGAGCAGTGTTATATTCACCAAAAGTATAGCACGAGACGGGTCCCAATAAGTGAAAAAAAAATTATTATTATTTTATTATACCCTTATATATATTTTTTAAAATTCATAATATCATTAAAAAAATACTTCTTTAATTACTAAATAAATTTTTAAAAATAATTGAGAACCGACTGTCGGTAAGAATAGCATTTTTGTTATTTCACCAGCCAGAACATACTAATCACGGGCACCTTGCATGCCTCTTTGATCGAAGAAATTATGCAATAATTTGACCAGACATGAACTAATTTGACGGCTTTAAATTCAACAAGACTTTGTCATTGTCTAATTGCACAAGGTGACAGAGAATTGTTTAGATTTGAATTCATTTCATCTCATCATTATAATTTTTTTAAAATTTTTACATAAAATATAATAAATAATTTAATATTTTAAAATTTTAAAATAATAATAATATTAAAAATAATATTTTAATAATATTTTATTCAACTAATCTAAAATTACTTAAACTTATCTATGAATCCAAACGGTGAGATTTGAAAAAGAGTTTTTAGCGTGTAACGGGGTAACAAATGTGCGACAAATGCATCTCTGTGCAGAGTAGCAACACGTATTAAATATAAGGGT
Organism: Pterocarya stenoptera; assembly: GCA_003123785.1. Classification (NCBI taxonomy): domain Eukaryota; kingdom Viridiplantae; phylum Streptophyta; class Magnoliopsida; order Fagales; family Juglandaceae; genus Pterocarya; species Pterocarya stenoptera. The sequence goes on from QEOT01002563.1 coordinate 140,550, forward strand.
TAATGAGAGATATGACGGAAAGCACCATGAGAACTATCAGGCCTCGTCGCTAATATCTTTGAGTTGTGAAGGTATTTATGACACAAAATTCCAGTTCTCTTGATTTATTCTATCTTTTTCTTCAGATGATTTATTCACATAGGGATTTTATAAAAACAAGTTCATAAATTGATTTATTTTAATGTGATATATCAAATCTACTTTACATTAAAAAAAATTGTACATCTGAAATATTGGTAAAAATACGTCAATTTGTGAGATTCTTTTTATTAAATATTCTCTTTATCAATGATACTGATTGGGGGGAAGGGGGCAGCGCCCTATCTTTTTCCTTCCAGCTGCTTGATTTATCGCATCTGGAAAAGTCTTTGGATAGATTTAAAAAATACAATAACACTATTTCGTTGTTTTTATTTAGCAATATGTCAATAATCTGAGCTGTCAAGCGTTGAATAATTCAAGCCTCTTAAGATTCTTTTGTTCTTTTGTTTGAATAATGATAAGATGACTGAGCTTAATCGTTAAAGGATTTAGCTTGAAGTTGGGACATGAAATTGGTGTCTGATAGAGATAAATTTTATAATATTTATTAAGTAATTAATATTAATTTTCAATTTAATTTACGATAATTCGAACTTGAGAAATATTTTTTTCATCATTAATAAATATAGAAGCCCAGCATGCAGGAATGTGTTCATGAACTTCAGTACTTGTCCAAATACAAGGAAATTCGACATTACGTACCGTATTATTCAAGTTACATATATAATGAAATTAATTTCTGCTTTTCTATTTTTTTTAATTTTCCTTTGATTTGATATCATGTAGCAGCTTCATGCAAGCTTCGGACTTTTGAATATTGTACGTGGGACTGGTTTCATGATCAATTAAAAGCAGCACAATTACGACGAATGTTGCCATTCTGGCCAGTCTTGACTCCAACTCGACCCAGCTTGGTAATGGCAGTGACAAAAGCAGTTTCAAAGGCAGAAGAGCTGCTTGCCCAGTTATTTACTGTCGGCTTAGACCTTGTGTCCGTGAAAAGAACTTGGTCCGAGGTGAAGAGTCCCTTTCCTTGTTGAAGATTCTTGAAGTAGACATTGTCAAACTTATTGGGTGTGTTTGGGTCCATGTTGATGGCTATCCTGGGGTCCACCTTCTTCGGGCACATAGATTGCAGCTGGCTCGCATAATTCTGCTCCAGCGATGGGTCCACCGGGTTCTGACGGCTGAAATTGTATATCCGGTTCGCAAATCTGCTACAGTGAGAGAATCCAACGGTGTGCGCAGCT